>VIBQ01000010.1:0-242448 GCA_006937295.1 Carpinus fangiana | reverse complement strand
CCCCCCCCCCCCCCCTTCTTCCTCGGCGGCTGCGCGGCCAGCCACGGCGACTACACCGGGAGCAACAGCACAGGCAGATCCACGGCGAGCGTTTGTGCTCTTGCGGGCAGCGGGCGCCGCAGTTCGGCGCGCTGTGCAGGCATGGACGCCAGATCTGCAGGGACTCTGCAGGCCGTGGATCGCTCTCGTGCAGGCAAGCCGCTTGCGTGCTTCCCTTCTAGTTGCACAAGCCCCGCCGTTGCTGTCCTTGGATCGCGTGCGGCTGCTAATGTCGTCGCAGCTCTCAGGCCCGCAGGCGAGCAGGGGTGTTGCACCGCTGCCCTGGCGCCTGGCTCTGCACCGTGCAGGGGGATGGCCAGGTGAGGCGCTACTCCACGTAGTACTCTGCTCGACCTCTCGGACTCGCTGGACGCGCGCTGCTGGCTGCGCACCGTCGTCGTCCGACCTTGGGCTGCCAATAATGCCTCGCGTAGGCGCTGCGTACCGCGGCGCTGGGCCGACGGTGCAGCTGCTCCTGCTCCAGGGCGCTCTGTGGTCTACCACTCCTCTCATGATTGCCGCTTCCCGCTGCCCCTCACGCCTTCTGCTCCCTGCCCGCCGTCGCTTGGAACCGGCGTGCCAGCCCAGGTGAGGACCCCGTGGCCCGCGCCTCAATTTCGGCGGTTAGACAGGCACATGAGCAGTGAGGATGGAGGGGGGCAGGGAGCAAAGTTGGGTCACCCTAACCCCCGCCGCCGCCGTCGCCGCCGCCACTGCTGCTGCTGCCACTTGCAGTACCCGCAGCCCGGCATGGTTCGGGCTGCCCTTTCTTCACGTGAAGCCCAGCGCTCGACTCGACTCGACTTGCAGGCAAATTGGTCCACTCCTGCTGGACACTTGCACCCACAAAGCACGCTAGCCGCGCCCGCACGGTTCGGCGTCGAGGTCGAGCGCTCTGCTTGGGCGACGGGCCCCTCAGCCATTGGCTCACGCTTGCTCTCCACATCGGCGGCCGCGGCGTCGTGCACGCTCCTCCTGCCTTCGCGCACGCGCACCCCCTCACCCAAGCACCCTACGCTGCTGCTGCTGCTGCTGCTGCTGCTACTGCTGCGACTATGCTCCAAGCGCCCACCAGCTTCCAACGGCCCGGAATGACGATCGCTCTTGGGCGGTCCATGGCTTGCCTATCTCACGTCTCCACTGGTGCTGTCGATGCGGGCCCAGCTGCGCCCGCGCCTACCGCAATTGGAATGCCGCCGTTGAGCCTTGCCGCACGCCTCTCAGTGGATGTGGAGTCTCGGCTCGTCGAGCAGCTGGGAGTAATGCCATGCTCCTCTTAACGCTTCTCTAGTGCGGCTTTCTGCCCTCATGCTTTTTAAAAAGACTCTGTAGCGCTTCGTTCTTTCCCTTCCCCGAGCAACGGTTGCCGTCCGCAAGCTCGCCTTCCGCCTGTGATGCCCAAAAGTTTCCTTTCGCGCGTTTGATTCTTTGCTTGTTCCTATGGGCCGCCCGATGAGTCCGGCTCGTACCCTCGTTGGCTCTGAACATGCCCGACTACCTCACGGCTTTCATTCTCTGCTGGTCAGTAGCGACGACGGCTCTTTCTTCATCCTGCAGCTTTGACCATCCTCCCCCCTCTCTCCATGCAACCCTATCCTCCTGCACCCTGCTTCTCTCTCTCTCCTCTCTCTCTCTCTCTCTCTCTCTCTCTCTCTCTCTCCCGCCTCCCGCTGCCCGCCCGCTTTGCTCACACCTTCTCCCCCCCGCTCTGCAGGCTGTACCGATATGTTCGTTTAATCGTCAATTTGATTTCGCACTGGACCTTCCGCCCCATCCCCATCCCGAATGATCCCTCCTACGACCAGGCGGATGTTACCGTCGTCATCCCTACCCTTTTCGACGAAGACACCACCGAGACCCTGCGGAGCACTATCCTCTCCTGCCTGGACACGGATCCGGCCGAGGTCATCATCGTCACCATCCACTCCCGCCTGGCACGTGCCTCCAGCTTCATCGAGTCGCTCAAATGTCCCAGGGTCCGCGTGGTGAGTGTCGAGCACGCCAACAAGCGCATGCAGATGTGCGAGGCCATCCCCCAGGTCCGCACTTCCATAACCGTACTAGTCGACGACGACGTCACCTGGCCCTCGACCATCCTCCCCTGGATCCTTGCCCCCTTCGAGGACCCCGTGATTGGCGGCGTCGGCACCTCCCAGCGGCTGCATCGCGCTAAGGATGCCACCATCTCCCAGAGAGTATGGAATTTCCTGGGCGCCATCTATCTGGAACGCCGCAACTTCGACATTTCGGCCTGCACGCACATGGATGGAGGTGTGCCCTGCATGTCTGGCCGCACCGTCGCCTACCGCTCCGAGATTCTGCAGGACGAAAACTTCCTCTACGGCTTCACCCACGAGACGTGGAAGACTTATCTGCTCAACGCAGACGACGACAACTTCATGACCCGCTGGATGGTCAACCACGGCTGGAAGACCTACATACAGTACCACAAGCAGGCAGAGCTGCGCACCACGCTCGAAGACAACCACAAATTCTGGTACCAATGCCTTCGCTGGTCCCGCAGCAACTGGCGGAGCAACTGGACGAGCATGTTCATCGAGCGCAACATCTGGGCGTACGTTCTTCCCCGCATCCAGCCACGCGCTGAGATACCCAACTTGTGCAGCGCGATTGCCGCTGCAAGAGGGACCTCTTTACTGACTTCACCAGGCAACAACCGTGGAGCACCTATGCCGTTCATATAACGACAATCACCGCCTGGGCCCTCTTCTACGACCCCCTGCTACTCTTCCTGCTCTACAAGGCCACGGCCGCCTGGCCCGCGCAGCAGCAACAGGCCGCCCTGTTCGCCATGGTTATGTGGATTGCCTTCAGCAAGACGGTCAAGCTCTTGGGTCACTTTATTCGGTACCCTGCTGACCTGCTGCTGCTGCCTGTCTCCTGGACCTTTGGCTACGTGCACTCGCTTGCCAAGCTGTGGGCCATGTTTACACTGCATGAGGTATTTTTGCGATTCTCCATGTTTCCCTCTTCTCCATTTCACTTCACCTCCCCACTTGTTTTTGCTCCTTTTCCCGTTCACTCGATCATCCCTCCAAATCTAAGCCACTTGCATACGCCTCTCTCTGTTTTGTAACGGCATAGTCACACGAAAACTGACTTGCATGGCATCACAGACTGCATGGGGCTCCCGCGCAAACGCAGACACGGGCGACAATGCTCGCATGGTGCCGCTACCAAAGTACGAGTAGCCATGCGCAAATCTACATATATTACACTCTACACGGCCGCGTTTCCCCTAAATGACGACACATACTCACACACACACTCACACTCACAGCATCATGGTAACGGCGTTCATTCGGTTTTCGGTACTCACGGCATACGTTTGATGAGCATAGCTGGCGCAGAAGGGTCATGGCATGGTTGAAGATTACTCCTTCTTCACACAACCTCTCTTCTTTCTCTTCCACTTTCCTAGAGGTGAAAATAATTGGTCGCGTCAACGCTCGAAGAAGCGAGAACTATTGCGCGAGGAGGAGGCATGATATGGAACGGTACGGTCACGAAAAGCGATGTTTCACAGGGCGGTTAGGGGAAAAGTTTCACGTCGCTTCACTTTCCCCCCATCCATGTTGCTTACACATTTTTAATCTCGGTTCCTCACGGGGGGGAATGCTGCATGTAGTAATGGTAAATCATTCTTCATTCCCGTCCACCTGACACTGTTGGCCGGTCATGCAACCCGGTTTGGCGCTCTGCACGGACCGTGCAGTCCGTGCAGAAGAGCACAAGACCAAGCGGCATCTCCGAGACACCAAAGAGGCCGGTTCAGCCGCGGCGCGCGGGTGGCGGCAGGACGAGACACCCAAAATCCCCCATTCGCTCGCAACGGCTGAAACCAGGATGGGGCGTGACCGGAGGCCCGCGTGGCCGCCTCCCTCTCGTTTCGGGATTCGGTGGTCCTGGCGAAAAGTGGTCGAGGTTGCAGCATCCAGCAGAAGAAAAAAGGGCTGCAACGGGATCTGCACAGCCAACGGCAGTCGGTCCACCTCGGCCTGACCAGACAGTTGGGCCGCCGCGATGTGGAAGCGCGAGACACGTCGATTGCCTTTGTTCTACGCGGGAGCGCAGGGTTGCGCTGCTGCGCGAGGGCCGAAGTGGACACGTGCCGCGCACGACGACGGGCGCAGATCTACCCACAGGACCGCAATTGTTCTGGACGGTACCGTGGCGTCGATACAATTTGCACGCGAAGAAAAAAACCGGCACACTGGCTAGCGCAGACCTGGGGTTGCGCTGACACATTTGCAGTTTGACAGGTTTGACGGGTCTGCGACGTCTGACCTGTCGTGGCTGTGAGCAGCAGGCGTGGGCTCCGATGAAGCCGACGAGTGGTGACGCCGCGGGCGAGGAAATATGCAACATTGGCTTCTAGGGCCCGGCGCGCGTCGTACGCAAAGCTCAGCAGAGTGACGTCCTGGTAGAACCTGGCTTTCTTTTGAAACGGGTTAGGCGACGCGAGGCTGGCTCGGCTGGCATGCAGGTGGTCGGTCGTTGGTGTTTGTAATTGGTGTGGCACCGTTGGGCGGTCCTGGCTCTCCGGCTTTAGCAATTCGCCAGGGTGAAACTCCGCAGCCTCGATGCCCAGGACAAGTCGCAGGCAATTCGATTGCACTGCGGGCGTGCGTCGTCGTATGTATACTTGAACTCTATCCCCCCCGCGCGCGCGCGACGGTCGACGCTTGTCACTCGAACCCAAGCCATGTGAAAGTTACAACAGCAGTGGCTCGACGCTGGGCCAGGCTTGCATAATTGACGGCGCGATCAAGCTGACTAGGCTAACGCTCCGCGCATCAAATTGCCTGTCTGCCCTGGGCAGTCGCATGAAGTGTGTTGATGCTTCGGCAATGATCGCCACCCCGGCCGCACGCCCACCCGGAGATAGGGATTGCACATGCATGCATAAGGTGGCCGTGATGAACGTTAAAAGGATCCGCTATCAGCCAACGGCCACGGCCAGGCCAGTGTGAGCAGCCGTGCCTTGGCGATGGCCATGGGATGGAGATCTGTGTCCGTGCTGCGGGCGTGGTCCAGGGCTAGGCCGCAATGAAGTCGTGGCGTCACCGCTGGGTGCATAGCGCCGCGACCAAAGATGAAATTTAGGGCAGCGTGCATGTGTGAGCGGAGTTGACCCTGGGCAAAGGTACCCAGGTACCTGCTCCCGCTAGACATGCGCTTCATGCAGCGCGCCTCGGGGAAGTGGTGGGTGGAGCCCCACCCGCGAGTGCCTGGACTGGCGAGCAAGGTGCCGCTGTTGGGCTGTTCGGTGGTGCACGTCAAGCCTCGATATGACTGAACACCGCGAGTTCGTCCCGCAATGCGGCTGATCACAGCGAAGGCAAGAGCCAGCTGGCCCGGCCGTCCGAGGAACCTTCCTCGAAACGATCGACTTCCTCTTCCATTTTTTCCCCACCTGGGCCGCAATTTCTTCGCTCTCGAGTAGTAGCGTGCCGACTCGCCGGGATATACGTCGCACAGCACTATGCCTTTCTCGAAGTCGCTAGCTGTCTGCAGGCGGCGGGCAAGGATTGTCCCAGAGCTGTGTCCGGAGGCCACTGTGGATTGCCTCGAGTTGCACCAGGGCGAGCGTGGGCCGCAGGCAATGACTCGCGCCTCAACACTCTGCACTCTATGTTAGTGTGCAGGCTGGCGGTCGCCAATGGCCCGAGCGAGCGCGAATGCCCGCTGTTGCAATTGCGCAGGCCCTGGTCCGTGTGAAGCATAAGTCTGCAAGGGTCTGTCGTCCCAGCTTGCCGCCTGTCTTGCTCCTCCTCTGTCGACGGCCAAGGCGAGCCGCCGGGTGAGTGTGACGGGCGGGCCTTGCCGGTCGGGTGCCCAAGCGTGCCTCGTGCCGCGGATGGCGCCGCGATGGAAACAGCGGTCAGCGGCGCACTGCTTCACCTCAGTTCAATACCCTCCCTGCCGCCGTCCGTCCCAGGAACGTGGTCTCCAGCAACCCCGTGTTTGGCTGTCGCGAAGCACCCTGGTCCTCCAGAGACAGTCGGGAACGCGCCGCCGTATACTTTGCCGAAGAGCCAATAAAAAAGCTGCCGAGTCCCTCGCTTACATAAGTCGACCGATGGGCAAAGATATTGCAGAATCGAGAGCACATCGTGAAGCTTGACCTCACGACGTGCCCGTGGTCAACGTACTCGCAGGTCAGGCGCATGAGCAGGGGCTTCGAGCAGGAAAGCGCCAGGGATCACCCCATCCTCTTTTGGCCCCCATCCCCCTCTTTATTTGCCCTTGCCCCTTCTTTTTTTGAGTGCTCTGGCAAGCGTGGACGTCAATCTCAGGCCAATGTGATCCTGTCAATGTTTGCACAGAAAAACATCTAATCTAACTTTGAGAGCATTCAGGCTCAATCTTTGATCTTTGAGTTTGTTTATTATTGCGTCATTATTGACATTAAAGTCCAAAGGTAAGGGGTATGTGTAAGATGCAGTAACCAAATGGCCGCCCGGTGCAAGTCTAGTCTATTTGGCAAATTGAAATCAACAATGCTCTTGCTGGGTTTATCCACAGCGACGCCGCTCATGATCGAAGAGTAATGTACGTGGCTGTTGACATGTTGTATTCTTCCGAGAACCTGCGAGGCAGCTTCGGTGACGATGTGCTTGAGCTGCGAGAAACGTCCGGAGACTTTGAGGAAGATTTGCGGGTGAAGAACGCACGGAGTGGGTTGGCTTCAAGGTGCTTGTCAGTCGGAATTCTGATAGATTGCGACACGGCAGAACTGAACGTACCCTTTGGAGCCGCGGGGCTCGATGAGCGTGAGCGGTCCTCAGAGGCCAGGAGAGCAGGCCGAAGACCGCTGACGGGGTCGCGCATGGAAGGAAGTCCGGCAGGCATTATGGAAATGTTTTGGCACGATTAGTTCTTGGCGACGTTTGCGGTGTTGGTGGTTGAGAATACGCTGCAGTCGGTGTCAAGGCTTTCTGATTTCTTTTGGATGGAAATTCAGAAGCTACAGTGCACATCTTACTGGAGACCTTATATACGTGGAATTTTCTGACGACGCGCAATGGCTCAGCTGCTCCTAATTGTCACAACGCATCAAATTCTTAGCCAATCCGGATCACATGCTCAAGGTACGCCCCAAATTGGCCACAGGATTTGGAACTATTACCCTATAGTCTGCACATTTCCATACGAAATCCGGACGTTGGGCGGGTAGGTTTTGAAAATTTGCTGCTATTTTCTAAACGACACCCCCTTTGGGATGGAATGGTCAATGGTACGGAGTCGGAGCGAGGCTTGGCCAATGGCATACCCCTAGTCAATTGAGGCTCGTGCTCCACTACATCGGACTCATTGCTACCTCACTCTTAACGACCCGACATTGATGAACCATCGTCTCGTCCAGAGCGTGATTGTTTGCGAACGACTACAGACGTGGAGAAGGAGAGTGAACCCCCCAGATCCAGCGTGTCCGGAACAGCCTTCATCCACAGCCAAGCTCGACCATTCCAGCCTCTATGGATTTCATTGCAAGGCCTCGCCGGGCGAAACATTCGATGACGAGCGCGCGTGGCCGCGCACCTGGCTTCATCGCCCGTGACGCTGGTGAAGCAATGGCAACACGCCTGAAACGAAACAGCCGCAATCGGAGTCGGAGCCCTGGCCCGGCTATCGACGGCTCTCGGCAGATCCTGCGCCGCGCGACTCTTCCAACGCCGAATCTCCTCCATGCGCGATTAAGTCGATTTACTGCTGATGAGACATATTCCCTAGCACCGGACACCATGGACGGAGTAAACGGCGTGCCTGCAGACGGTCAGCGTGCACCTCCACCAGTACCGGCCACCGCGCCTGCGCCCTACACCGCCGGTGGTGGCAGTGCCAGCGCCCCTCCTCCCTCTTCTTCTTCTTCGGAGCACCCCGTCGGCCCCGATGGCACTCCGCTCAGGCTGCGAAAGAATGGCAAGGCCCAGTCCTGCGAGCCTTGTCGCAAGAGTAAGCTAAGGTGCGATCACAATTCACCATGCGGCCGCTGCGCCCGCCTTGGGCGCGCAGATAAGTGCATCTTCCACCCCGCGCCGCTGGCTCGCGCGACTGTTCGTCCTCTGTCCCCCTCTGCCCAGCCGGACCCCAGGCCCCCCAAGCGGCCAGCGACTGTGCCTGCCCGCGCCTCACCGGCAGAGCGGCCGCAATTGCCCCGGAAGCCTTCCAACCCCGGCGTGAACCCTCTGTCACTGGGCTCGCTGGGCTACCGTCGTTCGCGGGGCATGCGCCCCAAGCTCTTCTATGGCCAGACTGCCCACTCGGCCATCCTGTCGGAGAACCGTGCCACGCTGGGCGAGGACGGCTTCGACGAGCTGGACAACGAGACGAGCAACGTCTGGTCCAACCAGCACATCCTCAACTATGGCAAGGCTGTGCTGGACTGGATGCCGCAGCAGGACGTCTCCGAGCAGGCCCTCCAGCGCTACTTTTCCATCACCTTCTCCATCTCCACCCACGAACCCACCATCTCCTACTTTCACGAGTCCTTTTGGTCCATCTATGGCTCACGTCTCACCGGTCCGCGCAAGTCCACACGTCTCTTCGAGGTTGCTGAGGACTTGAACAAGAACACGTGCAAGGACAGTGCCCAGGCCCCCAACACCAACGCCGAATTCCTGCAGGCCTTCTGCGGGCGCTGGGAATCTGTGGGACTCATTCTGTTGGTCTATGGCTCGCTCGCCTTCATGCTACCCGAGTCTGACCCGCTTCTGGGCATGCTCATTCCTTCTGACATGTCCAAGAAAGACTATGCTTTGAGTATGCTGGAGTGTGCGGACGCGTGCCTGATTCTCTGCGACGAGCTCGATGTTCAGAGTAACATGCTGGCAGTCATGCTCTTCTACCGTTGCGTATGTCTCCAGAGCCTGCTGAACGTCGAAGGCGACACGAGTCTCGACCTGTGGAAGCGAGCTGGGTCACTGCTGAGCACCATCACCGGGCACGGCCTCCACCAGCTCGGGCCAACCACTTCGGGCGCCATCCTCTACCAAGAGCAGCAGAAGCGAACGTTCGCCGTCTCCTTCATGTGGGTTATGTCCCTTGCCGCCTTCCTTGGGAGACCACCACCGCTATCTTCGCGATACGCACTTACTCCTCCTCCACTGGATGTCAGCGACGCCAGACTCATGTATGAGGATCTGGAGGCAGTGACTGCAGACTTGGACGAGAGTGGGTGGAATGTGCACAATAAAATATACCCCGCCACGCTGTGTCGCGCTGGTTACATGTCGAGCTTCATGTACGAGGAGATTCTAGAGATTAGCCTAGGCTCTCAAGATCAGGATCCCTACTCGATCAGCGCCCGGATAAGAAATCTGAGGGTGAAGCTGCAGGTATACCAGGATCAGCTGCCAACCATCTTCCGCACACCAGTAACCAAGGGCACCTTTGACACGCGGACCGCGTGGGAGGTATGTGGCATCCTCCAGATACAGCTGGCAAACCTGCACCAGCTGTTCCTCATGGAGCGCATCGACCATCCGGAGAAGGACGAGCAACGGCATCTCGAAGCGGCGCACCAGATGCTTAACATCATCGTGGTCGTGTGGAACGAGAGAGATCGCATACCCGAGCATTACGACGAGCTACACTGGTACATCACGTGCTACGGCATCCCTTCCGCCAGCGCCCTGGGCATCAGCCTCTGGAAGCAGGCACATTCGCCGCAGGACAATCCGCCGTCGCGGTACCGGTCGGAGATCATCATGAATCTCAGCGTGTTCCTGGCCTGTCTAGACTGGATCCCACCACACGACGGCAACTACGTGCTGTGCAAGCGCTCGAGGAAGCTGATCCGACACATTCTCGACGGCATCCTCACTCCCCAACCCCAGAAGGCTTCCCCGAGCAACATGCTGGACCTGTCGCCATTCGACTTTGCGAACATGCCGGACATGCCAGCCTTCAACGCGGGGTTGGACGATTGGTTCATGGCGGACTGGGCGAGTGCGCCGCGGTTAGACTTCAACTGAGCAGATCACATCCGATAGCCCTCATGACGTGACGAGTAATGAAGAATGAAGAACGAAGTATTCTATAGCAGTGCGTTTGATATAAAGTTTCTGACTTTGTGGTGCATGTTGCAGACAGCGAGTAGCGAGCTTCAAAAAGCACGTGGCCGCAAGAACCGGCTTCCCATTGGCTGCACCCATCTGGCAGCTCCGACCTCGCGCACGGACCCGCCAATTGCTTCTTTGCTCCGCCAACCTCAGCTTTCATCCGTCCCCAGCCCTCCGCACGCTCTCTCACGCAGTTGCACCTTGCAGGACCGCTGCAAGCCGCCATGCACTTCGAGCGCAGCCTTCGCCGTGCCATCTACGAGCCGTGGAAGGACCGCTACATCGACTACCAGAAGCTCAAGAACCTCCTGCGAGATACGGGCTCCGATGCGGGGTCTGTGGCGCCCGACGATGACGACAAGTGGACCGAGGAGGACGAGAGCGCCTTTGTCGAGGAGCTGGTGAACGTGCAGCTCGAGAAGATCCACTCGTTTCAGAATGACACACTCCAGAAGCTCAGAGACAGCACCTCGGCGTGCGAGGCAAAGCTGGACAAGCTCATCGAGTCTTCAGAAGGCAAGGCTAGCGAGCAAGATGCCTCTACCTCCGGCATGCGCGTCGTCCAGGGCGGCGAGGACGCCCTCCGTGAGGTCATGAAGGAGCTTGATGGCATCACCAAAGAGATGAATGAGCTCGAGAAATACAGCCGCATCAACTACACTGGCTTCCTCAAAGCCGCCAAGAAGCACGACCGCAAGAGAGGCCACTCCTACCGTGTCCGTCCTCTCATGCAGGTCCGCCTCCAGGCACTACCCTTCAACAAGGAGGACTACTCGCCCATGCTGTACCGCTGCTCCACCATGTACGCCCTCATCCGTTCAAACCTCGACCCCAAGACTAAGCCTGTCCCAATCGAGGAGACGGCTTCGGGCGAGCGCTTCACCTCCTACAAGTGTAAGTCCCTCTGAAGCGAACGCCGTGCCATGCTTGCCCACTGACACGCCTCTAGTCTGGGTCCACCCCGAGAACATGCTCGAGCTCAAGACCGTCATCCTGCGTCGCCTTCCCGTCCTCGTCTACAACTCCAACACTTCTAAGATTGCTGAAGGCTCTTCGCGCGACCCAACTATCACCTCGATCTACTTTGACAACCCAAAGTTCTCCCTGTACACCGGCAAAGTTGAGCACTCTCAAGAGGCCTCTTCCCTTCGCCTGCGCTGGTACGACCAGCTGTCGGAAAACCCCGAGATCTACTGCGAGAAGAAGACCGTGTACGTCGACGACACCAGCTCCGAGACCAAGATTACAACCAAGACGAAATATGTTCAGCAGTTCCTCGCCGGCGAGTACAAGCTAGACAAAGACGTACAGAAGCGCAAGGACCGCTTCGGCGAGGATTCCGAGCAGGTCAAGCAGTTTGAGAACGACATTGGCGATATACAATCCTTCGTCAAGGAGAATGATCTTCAGCCTGTTCTGCGCGCCAACTACACACGTACCGCCTTCCAGATTCCTGGCGACAACCGTGTGCGGATCACGCTCGACACCAACCTGGCTCTCATTCGCGAGGATTCTTTGGACCCCGACCGCCCCTGCCGCGAGCCTGAGGACTGGCACCGACGCGACATCGACGACGCCGACATGGAGTGGCCCTACTCGAAGATCCGCAAGGGAGAGGTCAGCAGGTTTCCCTTTGCCGTTCTCGAGATCCGCGTCCGAGGCGACAAGAACTACGAATGGGTCTCGGACCTGATGAACTCTCATCTGGTCAAGCAGACCAACAGGTTCTCCAAATTCGTCCACGGTGTCGCCCAGCTGTTCGACGACTATGTTAACGCCTTCCCCTTCTGGCTCAATGAGGTCGACACAGACATCCGGAAAGATCCTCAGCAAGCGTTCGACGAGGAACAGGAGCGTCGACTGCAAGTTGCGCAGGACGAGGTTGCCGTCGGCAGCCTCCTGAAGAAGGCCAGCCCTGGCTTCAGGCAGTCGTTCAGCTCCCCCGTTGGCTCACCAAGCCAAAAGTCAGACCGCCACAACAGCCTGAGGAGTGCATCTCACCTTACACCCGGCAAGGCAACAGTCGACATGACTCGACGACAGCAGAAGTCGAGCAACGGTCAGCAGAATGGTATTAAGAGCACCATCGAGGAAGAAGACTCCGACGAAGATGACACGGCTGAGGTCCACCAGACCCGCGGCATCTCCTCATATCTACCTTCGCTGACCAAATACGGCAAGAAGAACTTTGGACAGGTCAAACTCCCGCCTGGCGTCAAGGAGCCCTCCTTCTGGATCAAGGACGAAGGCCCCGTGAAGATTGAGGCAAAGGTTTGGCTTGCCAACCAGCGCACGTATATCAAGTGGCAGCACGTTGCCGTCTTGCTCGCGTCTCTGTCCCTTGGTCTATTCAATGCTGCCGGAGAGCACAACTATGTCGCTCGTGCTCTGGCGCTCGTGTACACGCTCATGGCCATCTTCATCGCCTTCTGGGGTTACGGACTGTACCTCTACCGCAGCAATCTAATCCGCAAGAGAAGCGGCAAAGATCTTGACTTTGTCTTTGGCCCGGTGCTCGTGTGCGTGGGCTTGACGGTGGCGCTGTTTCTGAACTTTGGCTTCAAGGTATGTGTTTCCGGCTTCCTATCTGAGCAATGCAAGCTAACAGATTCCCTCGCAGTACCAAGCGATGAAGCACAACGAGGGTGCTCATCCTGGCAACGGCACACACACTTTCGTCGTAGGCGAACTGTAGGCTGAAAAACGACACAAAAACTGTTTGTACTAAATAGCTCACATAAACTAATGCCACATATCATCTCGATATGTTCTTCGTTTCCCCGATCATTGCTTTGCAACGAATATAAGAGGTGGCTCAGGTAGGATTGCCAGGGGACACCAAAAAACAAATGAAAACTACGTAGATTTGATTTAGTGTTTGCCCAATTCCCACCCTTCCCTTTTGGCTCGATGTCGGGGACCAAGGCTGCCACCCCTTGGTTCTGCGGGGACTTATGGTTGATCACTTCCACCTTCCGACTATCTGCAAGCAAGGTCAGCTTCGACTTGTCCATTTCATGAGTCCTGGGGTGCGCCTACGATTAGCCGCAGAGAACTTGAATCTATTCAATGTCAGTCAGTGGAATTTCGGATTCGTTGGAGCTGTGGACGACTTACGTTGCTCATCGGACGTCTCCGACAAGACAACGCTGACGATGCAGCGCGCAAGTCTGTTCTGATGTGTTTGAAGACTGCGCGGCTGCTACCCCGGCCGGGGAATGAACCTCGGGGCTACGGCTCCAAGGGTCTGCGAGGAGGGGGCTCTCCTGGGGTTTCGGGGTCAGCGGTTGTGCCACTCGGCTATGGGAAAAAATGGACTTACTCGCAGACGGATTTGAAAGGGGGGGTTGATTATATTAAGGTGGAGACAAGCTCATGAGGCCAGCAGTCCGGTGTCGAGCTTAGAAATAGCCGGGACAATGTGGATAATTTATTGTCTAACACCTATCAAAATGCCTATGCTTCCAACACTAGCTCTCTGGTAGTACTCTACTAGCTACTCTGTCTTCTTCACCCAAAGGTGTGTCCTTAGCGCAGGATTCTAGCCAACACCTATTGCTTAATTCTCATTTACCCCATGATTCAATACAAAACTCACGCATGGACGTCCGGAAAGTGCGCAATCCGAGAATATACTCTGTCTCAAAAACATAATCGGTACTAGTCAGCTGCGAGAAAAATCGAGCCATCATGGAGAAGATCTGATTCTTTTTGTACTTCTCATTCAGTGCAAAGACCAAAAGTATCACGCGGGGCAAAGAAACATATCAGATCAAAATCCCAGCTAAGACTTGTTGGAAAGAGAAACGCAGAGCGACAACGAAAAGAAATGGAACGAAGAAAATATCCTGGCCATTCTGATCTAGTGAAGCAACTTGCCAGGGATTGTGAATGAGGATGCGTGAGTCAAAAGGGGGTCCTTCGGAATCGTTCCGCCGTTAGAGGGGGTTTTTGCCAAGACGCGCCTTCGTGATGCACACGCGAAAATCGTCCAGCACACCGGCCCCACCGTGAACCCAGTCCACGAACACTTTCAAGACTGCCGCCTCGAGCCATCGCCAACATGTCTCGATTTTTCCACGGCAGCGACAGCTCCAGCGACAGCTCCGAAGAGGAGGAGCTCTACGGCAGCGACGAGGAGTCTGAGGAGGAAAAGGCAAGCGACGACTCCAGCGACGATTCCTCCTCGGAGGAGGGAGACGACAGCGACGATGACAGCAGCGATGACGGGAGCGCCACTGGTGTGAACCGTTTCTTGCGCAGCGACACTGAGTCCGACTCGAGCGACGAGGAAGAAGACAAAGTCACCGTTGTGCGTAGCGCAAAGGACAAAAAGTTTGAGGAACTCGAGGGCACTGTGCGTCTCATCGAGAATGCTGAGAAGATTGGCGACTGGGCCGTTATTTCCACTGGTATGGCACTTCTGCCTTGAAGACTTGCATAACAGGACTGACCGTAGACCAGAGTATGACAAGTTGAACCGTCAACTGCCCAAGCTTCTGGTGGATAACAATAACAAGCCGCCCAAGCTATACATCAAGACTGTCGCAGACCTTGAATTGATCGTTCAAGAAGCACACGAGAAACAAAAGGTCACTCCCAAGAAGATGAATGCCCTATCCTCAAAAGGCCTTAATGCAGTCCGCCAAAAGATCAAGAAGATGAACCGCGACTACCAGACCGAGGTTGACAAGTACCGCGAAGACAAGGATGCCTACATGGTTGAGGAGGTCGAGCAGCCTGCGCCCTCTGGCAAAGAAAAGAAGAAGTCAAAGGACGCTTTCGCAGCGGGCGAGGCACCTGCAGACGCCGACGATGGACCTTGGGAAGGCGTCGGTCGTGACGGCAAAGCCATGCGGTTCACACCAGAGAGCATTCTCAAGCACCTCCGCACAATTGTCGAGTCTCGTGGCAGGAAAAACACCGACCGAATGGAACAAATCCGTATCATGGAAAAGTTGCTTGAGGTTGCCATCAACCCATACCAAAAGATCCGCATTCTGCTCACCTTGATCTCAACCCGCTTTGACCTGACCTCCGGCACCGGCAACTACATGACGCAAGAGCAGTGGAAGCTGGCTGATCAGGAATATACCACCCTCTTGGACTTGTTTGACGCCAACAAGAACATTATCGTTGTGGAAGGCGCCGAAGAGTGGGAGGACGATGACAAACTGCCTGAGATCAAGGACGACGTCACATTCCAAGTTCCAGGCAGCATCATTTCATACGCGGAGAGGCTGGACGATGAGCTCACCCGCTCGCTGCAACACATCGACCCTCACACTGCTGAGTACATTGAGAGGCTAAGCGACGAGGGTGCTCTATACACCAACATCGTGCGCGCTCTGCTGTATGTTGAGCGTATCAACGAGATTCCCGACCTGGTTGTCCCCGCTCAAGAAGCCGTTAATCGCATCGTCATGCGAAGACTAGAGCACGCTTACTTCAAACCCGCCGCAGTCGTGAAGATACTGGAAGAAAAATCATGGGAGAACATTCCCGCCGGGCGCGACTCCAAGATCACACCACGCACCGAGTCTATGGATGTGGATACGCTTGTCAAGACGCTCTGCAATTACCTCTTTGCAAAGAGCGAGGGCATTATCCGTGCACGAGCCATGCTCTGCCAGATCTACTTCTTGGCACTACACGAGGAGTATTACCGTGCCCGTGACATGATGCTCATGTCCCACTTGCAGGAGACTATTAATGCGTTCGACGTCAACACTCAGATTTTGTTCAACCGTACACTTGTGCAGGTCGGTCTTTGCGCCTTTCGTGCAGGCCTCGTCTACGAGGCACAAAACTCTCTGCAGGAAATCTGTGGCAGCGGCAGGCAAAAGGAGTTGCTTGCTCAAGGCGTACAAATGACGCGGTACTCACAAGTGTCTCCAGAGCAAGAACGCTTGGAACGTCAACGCCAACTACCCTTCCACATGCACATCAACCTTGAGCTACTGGAGTGCGTCTACCTTACCTGCAGCATGTTGCTTGAGATCCCGCTGCTCGCACAGACCGGATCCTCGCCTGACATCCGGAAGCGCATCATCAGCAAGACATACCGCCGCATGCTCGAGTACCACGAGCGACAGATTTTCACCGGCCCGCCGGAGAACACACGCGATCATGTGATGCAAGCGTCAAAGGCACTCGCCGCGGGCGAATGGCAAAAGGCAGTCGACTTCATCTCCGCGATCAAGATCTGGGACCTCATGAAGGAGCCGGAGAAGATCAAGGAGATGCTCAAGGAGCAGATCCAGGAGGAAGGCCTACGCACCTACCTCTTCACATACGCTCCCTTCTACGACACACTCGGCCTGCAGACCCTCGCCGACATGTTCTCTCTGCCGGAGCGCAAGGTGGGCGCCATCGTCAGCCGCATGATCAGCCACGAAGAGCTGGCCGCCGCCCTCGACCAGGTCGGCCAGGTCATTGTCTTCCGCAAGGGCGTCGAGCTCAGCAGGCTGCAGAGTCTGGCGCTCACGCTCAGCGACAAGGCCAGCGGGCTGATCGAGACCAACGAGCGCACGCTGGAGCAGCGCACACAGGGCACGGCCAACGCGTTTGAGCGCGACCGTGGCCAGGGCGGTCGCGGGGGCCGCGGCGGGCGTGGCGGCGGACGTGGTCGCGGTGGCATGCGGCGGGGCGGTGGGAACCAAAATTTCACGGGCGGAGCGCTGGGTAATGCGATCAAGGCTTGATGTGGCGGTGTGCAGAAGCGGTTGTGCATTGATGGCGTTTACGATGGGGCTCCTGCTGCCTGTGCGGCGGCCGCGATGCGCGGCTAGAGTAGTCGTCTTGAAGAATCAAAAACAGTATTTACATGATTGCATTGCAGTGTTTGTCGGTTGCTGTTGGCGGTGAAGATCACGGTGAGTGTCATTGTGCGACGTCATATTTACAACAACGAATGGGTTATTGAAGAACCTATTGGTACTTTGATTGTTCGCTTCTTCTGACATTTAAATTACATGTCATGGTGAGGAGCTCTTGTTGCTGACCATCACCGCCAGATACTCGAATCAGTCGCAACACACTGTTCGATTTGCAGCTGGAGTATCTAGGCCCCTGAGCCGTCGTACAGCAGAATGTTTGGGCCGGGGAAATCGCCTCCGTAGCTCTGGAAAGTCAGGACACCCTTGGTCCCGATGGTTTGTCCCAGATACGTGCAGAACTCCTGAGGCGAGTAATTGGTATACTCGGTACCGTATGACTTGAAGATGGCGGCAACACCTGCGACCAACGGAGCGGCAAAGGAAGTGCCGTACACCTGTTTCACAGCAAAGTCGCTGGTCGCAGCCGGGGCCGTGATGTTACTCCCTGGAGCCCACAGATCGACGAGATTGCCGTAGTTGGAGTAGTAGTACTCATTATCGTTCGCATCAGTGCCGCCAATGGTACACGCCTCCGCCACATTTGCGGGCGTGAAGTATGCAGCATTGATGCGGTCATTGCCGGACGCAACGGTCGTGAACAAGCCGCTGTTCACCGCACTGCGCACGGCAGAGCTCAGAGCGTCAGCGGTGCCAACGTCGAAGCCTCCGAAGCTGAGGTTCATGACCGAGCTGCGGATTGTGTTGCGCCGCGACGCGTCATTCACCGCCCAGTCGATGCCGGCAATCTCGTCCGCATATGATGTCGAGCCGTTGTCGTTGAAGATTCGGACGTCGACGACGAGCGCGCGTTTGGCGGCGCCGTACCGAAACCCGGCGGCGAGGCCGGCTACAGAGGTGCCGTGGCCGTTGTAGTCCTCGTCCGAGCGAGGGGGGTGGCCTGCCAGGACGTTGTCGGGCGCATAGTTGGCGCCCTTGTATGCGCGGCCGCCGAAATCTGCGTGGTTGATGTGAATTCCTGTGTCGACGACGTAGATTGTAGTGTAGAGACCGGCCGGTCTAGTGATGCGCGAGGGATTAGTCTCCATCAATCAAATGCAACGGAAGACAAAGGACTCGAGGTATACGTACTGGTCATAGACAAAAACTGGAGGGCTCCTGCGGGCTTGGTTTGCATTTTGGCGATGAGAAATTCTATCGAGTGCAAAACCTGTAGGGTCAAAATCGGTTTCTTGATTATTTTGACTGGCTACATGATGGTTGTAGTTGGGATGCAGGAGATCGATCTAGCATGGACAATGTTGCGTGAATACGAGACTCATGAACAGCAAATGCAGTCTTCTGGTACTGGTGATGACTTACCCCTGGAATCTGACGGATTGCGTCCGCGACTGCTGGTGGGGCCTCGAATGAGAAGCCTCGAAAGTCGGCGAAGTTGTACTACAACATGAGTCAGTGGTTGTCATAAGGAGTCAAGACTTCTCGGGGCCGTCAACTCACCGTGTAACCAAGTTGACCGTTTGGCCCTAGAGCAGTTTGCACAAGATTCATGGCATTGTCGAAGAGTGCATCTTCCATTCCTGCTGTCATTGTGACGACATACTGGTCCGGGATGGCGTCGACCTCTGGTGCTCCTGAGCATGACAAGACTAGGAGCGAAATGAGTGCTAGGGTATAGTTCAAGACTGCCATAATGGTAGGTTCCAAGGCTGATTGAACTTATGATATGAAGGTAGGTGGTCAGGCAAAGGAATCTCAAACTCTGTTGAACGATTTATTGAAGCAGATCGCATGCTTTATATAATACCGCCTACCCGGTTTGCTTGCTCTACCACTACCTAAAGTAGAATCCTCGGCCAAGTTGAGTAGGACCGGCGAGAGGATTGCATTAGACGAGACCGAGAGGAGAAAAGACCCCCATCGCCAGCGACAAATCTCAAGCTCAAGCGTTGATCCCCCTCCTAATCACAGACAGACAGACCCAAAGTCGCAAGATCAGCATGGAATTCCAATCATTTCGTGATCATGCCGCGAGAAGATGTCGCAAGGGGCGCCGAATCAGAGATAGGTAACTACGAATGATAGACGAGAGGGGTCGTATCCTAAAGTTAAGATGCATGCGAGATGTACCATGAATTTGTTCCATCAACCAGAGGCAGCAAGGCTAAGTGACTTTGCAAGCTAAAAATCTGCAAGTTGCCTCAGCTAGTAACATCCACTCTGATTAGGCTAACGGAAGACACGGTTACCGGTGTACATCAATCCGTTTTGGCTGGGTACGTAGGCGGCGTGGAGATGCCAGACTATCGAGCCTTCGATCTGCTTTGTATTGTATCACATTCAGCAAAGAAGGCAAGAGAGCGCGGTGCAGGGATCGCCGAGGGGCGCATGGACTGGCTTGGTGATTGGCTTCTGTAGGCCCGGGCCCCCTCCCGCCGCAGGACAAGAAAATGAAGATGCGGCTGAGCGGAGCTAGTAAACCTTCGTAGACCCTCGTGGGTTAGTCCAGCATCATGAACGATAGCCTTCCCGATCTGAAAAGATTGCTTCCTGAATTTCGTCGCCTTGGTTGGACCAAGTGTATTGCTGCCCACCTTCCGGGTAGTGGAGAGTTGCTTGAAACTCGACTTCAAAAGGTTCGCAGCGGCTAATGCGGATGCGCTCCTGGGATCTTTCACGTTTTGCTTGCACTTTCCAATCCACTTTCATGCATGCAGATCACCACAAGCGGGGTATGGTGTGTTCCCAAGGCGTCCCATCCGTCGGCGTCATCGAAGCATCACCTCGGCGACTTCGCAAATAATTGTCCCGTCAGCCTCTGTGCAGCCAAGACTGCTATTGGAGCGGCATAACCGAAATCGTCGCTAAAGCGAGTCTGTCAGACGGTTATACCACTCTGCCTATTGCTAGATACAGTCTACAAGGACCTACTTGCAGACACTGACGATTGCATGGAGAGTCATAGCTGTCTGTATTAGATGGCGGCAACGAGGATTTGAGGAACGTTATCGTCCATGCATACCTTTTCTGGCTTTGGATTCGCATATGCCCGCATGCGTTGTCGGAAAACATACTCTAGCAGCTCTGTTGAGGCATTTACACCGCGCTATAGTCAATAACGCATGCAATAAGCTCTCTCCCCCGCCGCCCTTGGGTCCGAGCCCGCGATGGAGGATTGCAGCAGAGAATGACGGGCTCTGCTAAGCATCAATCAACTATGCGACGCTTTATCATGCACCGATGTATATGACACAAAGGTCATGTGATCGATTTCGAAAATGGGGTCAAATGTTGCTGGGACTATTTTTCTGTATGATGGTGACGTCGAGTCTTTGCAGGTAGGCAAGTTTCGACAAAGCGCCTCTGAGAAGTTCGTATGGACATGTCACTGCTTCGAATGTAGAAAGAATCTAATGAATAAGCCTGATTTTACTGCATATTTGAATAGAGAGAATCATTAATAGCATGCTCCAAGGTGTGGCTAGTGAAGGCAATTCGAAACGGGCTAGCGCAAGGCGCCACTCACATTTCGTGCGTCACCGATCTCAAAAGTCCAGCCGCGACAGTCACCAACATTTGCTCCACCTCGCGCCATGGAGGAATTATCGAGTGAGCCGTCTAACCTGCAGGAGGCTGGAACTCCTGGGGATGAGCAGATGGCTCACAAACCTGGGACCCATGACGAGGCTGCCAGTTTACAGCATCTTGCCACCACCGTCCGCAGCCAGGATGATCTAGAGAAAGATATTGGTCGGCAGGTATGCAGATTCTACCCCGTTGGATCTTATTCTTCGCCTTCCATTCTAATCTGTTCATTCTCAAGGCCGACCAACTTCTTCTCCAGCAAGCCGACGAACGCGACCAGAAACGCCTCGAGCGCACCCAGAAGGACAAGGACCGTATCCTTACGCAGATCCAGCGTTTACAACAACGACTGCACAACCCAGGCGCCGATGCCACTCGCATACGTGCCGAAATCCAACGCTATCAGCCTCAAATTGACACGCTCAATACCGACCTCGAGCAGATCAAGCGCAGGATACAAGAGCGTCATGCCGAAGCTGAGGGCGCCGGTGGAGATGCTGCCGACACAAACTCTGCTGGAGGGCGTCAACCTGGCGAGAGCCGAAGAGACTTTCTCATCCGCACGGGCAAGATCACACCGTTTTCCAACATGGGCTTGCAGAGTCGCGAGACCACGTCAGCTGATCTGGCCGATGTCATGCTCGATGCTGAGCAACATGACATAGACGTCGATGATGACCTGGCCAACGATGAGGAAGACCTGTTCGATGATCTCGGTCGCAACATCAAGCAGCCATCGCACCGTAACCTACTCAAACCCGGTTTCGCAGAGGATGAGTCAAGCAATACTGAATCGACGACGGAGTCAACAGACGACAGACCCAAAAAGAAGAGAAGACTGCTGCATCGTTCCAATCTTGGTCCTCGGGGGAGTTCAGACGAAGATTTCAGCATGAGTGACCCCTCTGAGGATGATTATGTTCCCGAAGGTGGCAACAAAGAGATATTTAAACCGACTGAGGACTCGGATTCCGATATGGCTATTACAGCTCAGACTGCCGACTATGATAGACCCCAAAGAACCAAAAAGGGTGCGAGCAAGAAACGAAGAGCTGGCATTACAGAAAGTGCAGAAGATCTTACCGGCCTTGACGATGGCAACGAGGACCTCTACCAAGCAAGACTCGAGCAGTGGATCTCCGGCCGACGCGCTGCGCGACAAAAAGCGCGAGCTAAACAAGAACCTCCCGTTTCTGGTAGGGTTCCGGATCAGGTCGATGCAGCACAAGAGTATAGTAGTCCTGAGGTGGACGAAGCATACCTCCCTCATCCCACGCGCCCAGACACTGATTTCGGCACCGGCTTCCGTATTCCTGGAGACATATTTCCTTCACTGTTCGATTACCAAAAGGTTGGTGTGAAATGGCTCTGGGAGCTATATTCACAACAAGTTGGCGGCATCATTGGAGACGAGATGGGCCTGGGCAAGACTATTCAGGCGATAACATTCCTAGCTGGGCTGCACTATTCCAAAATGTTGGAGGGTAAACCTATCATCATCGTGTGCCCAGCCACCGTCATGAAGCAGTGGGTCCAAGAATTCCATCGCTGGTGGCCACCGCTACGAGTCTCGATCCTTCACACGTCTGGGAGTGGCATGATGAATGTCGGGCGTGAGCGTGAGATTGAGGACGACCTGGAAATGGGCTACAACCCTAGAGCCTCTAAACCAAGCAACACATCCGCCAGGAGAATTGTCGACCGCGTACTGAATGAAGGACACGTGCTTGTCACCACGTACTCTGGCCTCCAGACGTATGCAGACTTGCTGATCCCCGTCCAATGGCAATATGCAGTGCTCGACGAAGGCCACAAGATCCGGAATCCTAACACCTCTATTACCATTCACTGCAAAGAATTGAAAACGGCAAATCGTGTTATCCTATCCGGCACTCCAATGCAAAACAACCTTGGTGAGCTGTGGTCACTGTTCGACTTTGTCTTTCCTATGCGGTTGGGAACTCTGGTCAATTTCAGAATGCAGTTTGAAATTCCCATCAAGCAAGGTGGTTATGCAAATGCATCAAATCTCCAGGTAGAGACCGCACTCAAGTGCGCTGAAACCTTGAAGGATACCATCAGCCCATACTTGTTGCAACGCTTCAAGGTTGACGTAGCTGCTGACTTACCAAAGAAGAGTGAGCAAGTCTTGTTCTGCAAACTCACAAAGCTTCAGCGCGAGGCATACGAAATGTTCCTGGACTCGAACGAGATGCGAGCCATCCTTGACGGAAGGCGTAATGCGCTTTATGGCATTGATATGCTGCGCAAGATTTGCAACCATCCAGACTTGCAGCAGCATAGACACCTTTCAGTCAAACCGGGTTATAAATATGGTGTCCCGAGCAAGTCAGGCAAGATGCAGGTTGTCAAGGCGCTTCTCCAGCTCTGGCGTGATACAGGCCACAAGACACTACTATTTGCTCAGCATCGCATTATGCTTGATATCTTGGAGCTCTTCATCAAATCATTAGGCGGGTTCAAGTACCGCCGCATGGACGGCAATACTGCCATTAAAGACCGACAAGACATGGTCGATGAATTCAATAAGGATCCTGATTTGCACGTGTTTCTTTTGACTACGAAGGTCGGCGGTCTAGGTGTGAATCTTGTTGGTGCTGATCGGGTCATCATCTACGACCCCGACTGGAATCCATCGACGGATGTGCAAGCTCGTGAGCGAGCATGGCGCCTCGGGCAACAGCGGGAAGTCATGATCTATCGACTCATGACGGCCGGCACCATTGAGGAGAAGATATATCATCGCCAGATCTTCAAGCAGTTCCTGACCAACAAAATCTTGCGCGATCCAAAGCAGCGTCAAACATTCCAGCTGAAAGATCTGCACGATTTATTCACCCTAGGCAACGACAGCGAAGAGGGAACAGAGACTAGTGGTCTCTTCAAAGGCTCTGCAGTCGAGAACCCCGACCAGCACGCTCATCCTACTCCTGCGGTCGACGCCACTGTAACTGCTGATGCAACCAAAGTCACTTCCATCAAGGGTGTCTCCCACTCCCGCGTCTTCGAAGAATCTCCCCCTCCAGCCCCGCCACAACCCACATCCACCGCCGACGCGCCCACCACAAACGGCGCCAACAACCACCTCATGTCGACGCTCTTCTCCCGCGCCGGCGTCCACTCCGCCGTCTCCCACGACGCCATCATCAGCGGCGGCACCGCCCCCGCCGGCAAACTCACCGCCGACCCAGACCTCATCCGCGCCGAGGCCAAGCGCGTCGCCGCCCTCGCCGCCCGTGAACTCGCCCTCGCCGGCGAGTCCGCCCGCGCTGTCCCCGTCGGCACCCCCACCTGGACCGGCACCCACGGCGTCGCAGGCCGTCCCCCCTCTCCCCCGCCCCGCGGCATCTCACCCGCCCTGCGTGCCCGCGGCGCCTTCGCTCCCCGTGCCGGCGGACCAAGCGGCGCGCACGTACTCTCGAACCTCGCGGCGCGCCAGGGCGCTGCGCGTGGCGGCGCGGCCGCTGCGGCTCTGTCGCGCGGCGCGACGCCCGGCAGCGACGGCAGCGAGACGCTGCAGCAGCAGCAGCAGCAGCAGCAGCAACCTAAGGGCAAGGACTTTATGGTGCTGATCCGCGACTTTCTGCGCGCGCAGCCGGGCGGCAGCGCACCGACGCAGATGCTGATCGATCACTTCAATCGCTTCTGCCGCACTGAGGCGCGCACGGCCGAGTTCAAGGAGATGCTGCGCGTGATTGCGACGTTAGAGCGGGGCGAGGCTGGCGCTGCACGGGCGCGCGGGCGGTTTGCAGGGCGTGGTGGGGCGAGGATGGCGGTGGATGCGAGAGCTGGACGGGCGAGGTGGGTGCTGAAGAGGGAGTATGGTGGTAGCGCTTAGGAGGGGGGGGGAAGATGATGGAGTGCGACGCTTGTACGAGTAATGTTTACATATATGATACATGGGGTGGACGACCAGATGAGACCAATCTATTGCTCCCTGGGTCCTCCTTCGTGTCCACGTTGACCGGCCGTTGGACCGTCAGTTCGGGTGAACCCCTTTCTCTCGCGGCTCTTGCTGTACGCCTCCAGATCCGAGCGTCGGTCCTGCACCTTGGAGCGCATGTCCGGCGCCATAGCACCAAGGCCCAGCACGCGGTCGTAGATCAACAGCATGCTACGTAACGCCTTGGCGCACTGCACCGCATACTCGTGCTTCTCGAAACCGGGCGTCTTGCTGCCAAACGCCAGAACGCGGCGCATCGTCGGCAGGCATCGCTCAGCGACCTTCAGGGCTTGAACATAGACCTCTGTCTTGCGCTCGCGGGTCAGAATGTGCGCCGAGGCATTGTTTGAAGAGAAGCCCTCCGTATGTATCTTGCGCACGATACCTTGGGGTTTGCTGCCGCCAGTTTCATCAGGGTTCGGCGGCGCTACTTGTTCTGCTTCGGCGCGCTCCCGCGTCATGTGAAGATAACTGTCTAGAGTTTGTGGATCCGGCTCGGGTAAGTTCTTGAGCATGTAGTCCATGAGATCTGTCGCGTCAATCCATGCTGATTTATTGGCTTTTCGGAACGTCTGAGCGCGCACGCAAGTAGCCAAGGCTATGCGGAAAGTCTTGGGTTGGACTTGAATACTCGCGCTGGGCATATCCTCCTTGACCAGGGTTAGCGCTTCTCTGGTCGAACCATCCCAACGGAAGAGGCGCAGCAGAGTATGGAAATTGTCCGAATCAGGCTGCACAGCAAAGGTGCTTGGGTCTGTAAGGAGGTTCCAGTAGTCCATTGCGACGTTGGTCTTTCTGGATTTTGTGCAGGTGCCGATGACCAAAGAGAGCGTATTGCTGCTTGGGCGAGCATAGACGAAAGGACGACCTGATTTGCCTTCCGGCTGGATGGTTTTAAAGGTGGTACTTTCCGACGAGGTTGCATCTGTCGTGGGATTGGCGAGTGAGCCAAGGCGCGGTGTGAGTCGAGTGATGTTCATAGTTTGCTGCACAAGAGAGAAGACATCGTCCCAGTCGCGAGGCCGATTACCGGTGAGTAATAGCCGACCCATGGCGCACGTAAGCTCTTCCTCCATCGCCAAATCACCGGTGCGCCACCGTTCGGTAATCTTGTGCCACACCTTCTTCCCTTCAACAATAGTAGCCTCCACCGACGCGGTTTGTTGTTTGTCGGCCGGCTGTCCTGGCTCTCCGGTCGGATGGGCCGCATCATGCCGAAGGGCATTGAGGAGAGTGGTATATGTACGTGCATCCGCGGCGTGCATCCCACGCTGCGGCAATCTGGATAGAATGTCCCAGATGGAATCCAGGTCGTGTGCACGGCTGCAAACTTTGAGGACAGCGTTCGTGTGGATGATGCTAGGAGCAGCCTTGGAGTGTGGGCCGTTCAACGCAGTGTATATAGACAAGGCGCGACCGAGGGCTTTGGGGTTTTGTGCGTTCTTGGCGAGGCCGTCGAGAAGGATGAGATAGGTATAGGAGTCTGGTTGCAGACCACGCTTCTTGAGGTCGTTGTAGGTGTCGAGAGCACGGGAAAATTTGTCGTTCTTGAGCTGGTACTTGATGAGATGGTTCCAGCTCACAATGTTGTCTTTGTCGCGGGACGACATTCGGACAAGAGCAGCGGCCTTATCTTCATCTCCCTGGCTTAAGGTGTATTCAACATGCTTGGCCAGCTCAAGGGGATCTTTCAGGTAGCGGAGCTCCTTGCCCAGAGCTCTTCCAATGGCAGCCCTCTTTTTGTCATAGTGCGTATCCGGCTCTTGTCGACGGTGGCCCAACCTGCTCGTTTGGGGGTCTGTGGCATGTCCACCACTCGACACTCGAGATGAATTTGCATTGTCGTCATTGCGGCTGTGACTAGGAAGAGAGCGCGCGGCTTCTTTTCTTGGAAGTTCGCGAGAGAAGGGGCCCCGTGAAGGCCTGTCCTCTGGTGCAAGTGGAGGGAGCTCGTGCGCCGGAACAGCTCTACCAGCTGAAATATAGCGTTGGCCGGCACGGAGGGGAGCATGGGTCGAGAGGACAGCACGGAAGGCTTGACGCAGACATGATTGGCATTCAAACATGTGCAGCGTCGGTGTGGAGCTCAGCAGACACGCGACTTCTTGCTGGACTAGATGCGGTGGGCTGGGAGACGAAAAAGTCGCGAGCACGGCAACTTTCCATTGATTGCAGGGTATGTGAGTGTTCGGCCGCTGTCTTTGAGCAAGTTACGATGGAGCAGCCATTTCACTGTGGACTTATGAGCTAGTTCACACAGTGCGAATATCCCACAACAACAAACAAGTTATATTCTTTGTGAAATACAGTCATATGGTGATGCCCTCAAACATATCCTATGACGTCAAAAAATGGACCCGAAAGATGACCAGAGAGTGCACACGTGAAGACACTTGCCCCCACAAAGCTCAGACGCAAACAGCCTCACAGGGCCACTCCTCCTCCGCACCAGCCGAGCCGCTGCGGCACCGCACCCACACCACGACTGCCGCCTAGGAGGTAGGTGTGTCACGCCACGCGGCAGCTAGAGTCGCCTCGTCTTAGTCCACGCACAAGACAGCAAGGGTGCGACGCGGCAACGATCCTCTAACCTAGTGCTTGTTCGCCGTTGTGCACACGCTACCGCCATAGTGCCCACAGCGACGCTACTGCGGCTGTGCCGCCAACATGTCTGCAGCCAGACGGCATGTCACTAAATCATGCAAGACAAGATCATATACAGCACTTCGAAGGCAGGCTACCACACCAGTCAGTAACAATTGTCCAGTTTGGCGGCACAGGGACCAAAGTCCTTCACATTCAAGCGCAGCAGCAGCTAAGCGCCTAAAATCCCCACCGCTGCCACTGTTGCATATCGAGACAGCAGCACCACTCCAGCCAACCAGCAAGCCAAGCCCAGCATTAAACAGCAAACAACGACCCAGCAGACCAACCACGGCCCGCTAATGTAGGGCACACCCCGCCAGTGTCAGCCCGCGAGCCTCGTAGGCTCACGGGCAAGCAAAACCCTCCGCGTCCGCCGGCCCGCCCATCGCTAGACTGCAGGTCGTGTCCCCCCCTTGCGCCGCGCTGCTAGCAGGGCCGCGGCGGCGCTTGTCGCTACCGAGCCCACCAACCCCCCACACCCCCCCCCGGTCACCCACTCGACAAAGGATCCGGTGCCCGCCCGTAGCGTTATACACTAAATCTCATACCACCTTGCCCTGCCGCCCTTGCGACGGCGTCGGGTGGCTGCCTCGTGGTGCCTGGCGTTGCCGGCGCTGGTGCGACCCTAGCTAGGAGGATTTTCTTGGGATCGCTCGACGCTAAGCTGACTTCACTTCGCCTTTTTGCTGCTGTGGGTGTTCGTGCTCGTCCTCACATGGCTTCACCACGAAAGTTGCTTTGATGGATGCCCATCCATTCGGACGGCGCGTGACGCGCGTCTTCTATCCACGTTATCTCTAAACCGCTTTGCCCCCTTACGCTCCCTCTGCGATCCAACCGTCGTTATCTGCTGGTATCGTTGCATCGATGCATCGATGCATCGTCATATGCTCGTCTCTTCTCCATATTTTCCCATGTCTACCGACAAATCAATAATCAGAATACCGCCATCGTCTCTCTGCTGCATGTGCAGAGAATGAGACTGTCGTCGTTCAAGGCTCATAGCATGACCCACATGAAGCCCATCCATCCTGCGCCAGAACGCAATGCTGCCATTGGAAGACCGCGCATCCGTGGTCGTTTCTTGCTCTCGCTCTCCGGTCCCTTGGCGGACGTATGATTTGCGAATTATGTGCAACCGCGAGTAGAATAATGTCGAAGGAAAGGAAACAGAACAGCGCAAGGAAATAACAAAAAAAAACAAGAAAGACGGCTCAAGAAGGTGGAAAAAGTCTACTGAGTCGTGGCCGTCTCGCTCTGTCCGGGCACCGTCGGGTGGTGTTGACTGTACATCTGGTTCGTCTGCCCGTATGGTGATTGCGGGTGCTGGTAGTAGCCCTGCATCTGCCCGTTGTACTGGATGGGCGCGCCCTCCATCGGCGCGCCCGGCGGGTACTGTGTTGGCACCTGCCCGCCCGCGGGCGCGTACCCGAGCGGCGGCAGCTGCCTCACGGTCTGCGGGTACTGCGATTGCTGCGGCCCAGGCCCACCGTCTGCGGATGGTTGGCCGTCAACGTGGCCGCCCTGCCCGGCCTGGCGTGCCCGCTCGTCCTCTGCTTTTAGTGCGCTCTCTTGCTCCTTCTTGCGCGCTTTCCACTCCTTGCGGATTTCTTTGAATTCTGCCGTGGGTTGTCAGCAAGATATTCAGACGAGTGAGCGCAAGGCAAAAAGGCCAACTACGCGTTTTCATGACACGCGCCACAAGTTGCCAACACAACAAAACTGCAACCGCGGTATTTAGACTCACCTTCTGGAGTACGCTTCGTGCCGTGCGACTGCATGGTGACGTGAGCATTCAAATGATTCAGCGTGCCGTAGGCTTTCTCGCAGCCGTTCCAGCCGCACTTGTACATGCGCTCAATCTCCTCGTAGCGTCTCCGCGGACGCTTCTGTTGATGCGTGCCCGGGATGGGGACGAACGAGTAGACGGTGCCCAGAGGGTGTCCGCCCTGTAGAGTCGCGTCAGCAATTTGCGCAAACATCGCGACTGAATTCATGGAACCTACACCTGGAGGGCCCGCGCGGGCGGGGACTATGCCGCCGGGGCCGGCCATGGTCGTGGCGACGTGACCGTAGGGACTCGGGTGGCCGGGGTACGCGCCGTACTCGGGACGATACATGGGAGCTGGGTGGTACTGGGGCATGCCATGGTGTTCGGGGTAGGGCGAGTAATGTTGTTGTTGCGGATAGGTGGGGCTGGAGGCAGCAATGTTTGGGTCTACAGGAACATCGGTGTTAGAATCAGGAGCGCTGCTGGCGTCGTATTGGCCATTGCTGTCTTTGAGAGGTATTGTGGACGGACTTGTAGATTGTGCCATGGTGCCCGGCGTGCTTGTGGGTTGCTGGTATCGCTGAGAGCCGTCGGGGTAGCCTCTCTGCATGTAGTCGGGGAACTGGGCGTTGGGGCGCGACGCGGAGCTCAGAGGATACTCCTGCGGCGGTGGGGCAGAGTGGGCAAACTTGACGTCCTGCGGCGGCGTGTTGTATTGCGCGGCGGCGGCAGCGGCAGCAGCAGCAGCAGCAGCAGCAGCAGCGGAGGCCTGGTCTGTGAGGGATCCTTCAGAATGGTGCTCGGGACGCGTATTTGACGGCGAGCTCAAACCTGAGTGAGGAGTGTAATCACCTTGCCGACCGTCCATGGACTGGGCGTGGCCGTTTGAGTAAGGCGTCGGAGGGTAGGCGTTGGCAAGCGGCTCAGCTTGCGCAAAGGCAGTGCTCATGCTCTGGAGTATGGGTGTGATGGTGAGTGAAAGAGACGCGACGAACAGTAAGCCGTCGACGGCGCACCCGAGTAGCTAGCGCAGAAAAGAAGCGCGGGATGGCAGCGTTTTAGAGGAGCGGTAGCTAAAAGTACCAGGGGGCAGCCGGCGAAAGATTAATGGCGATGGGCTGTGGCTTGGCGTCGTGTGCACCTGCTCGTACCGGGTCGTAGGGGGGTGTGAGGGGGCTGGCGGGCATAGGCACTTGGATCGAAAAGGGCGATGGTGCGCCTGCCAAAGCTTCGGTAGATTGTGCGCGACCTCGGCAGGTGGAGGCCAGATGTGTGGGTATGATGCTCAGTGGGCCGTGTGGCCGGAGCAGCTCGAAGAGAAACGGGCGTAGCGTGGGCCCGAAAAGGCCTAAGGGGCGGCGGGCTAGGAGGCAAGGTGCGGGCGCTGCAGGAGACTAAAAGGCACGCCGGCGCGGCCGGAAAATTCAAAGAGTGTTTATAATTCTCAGCGCGCGCGCGAGAGAGAGAGCCACGGAGCTTGAGCCGGCGACAGCGTGGCGTCGAGTGCCTGGGAGGGTGTCACGAATCAGGAGCACCGGCCGGCCGTGGCGGTCGAATAACCGGCGAGTCAGATTAAAATTGTTCCAAGGGCCGCGCAGATCAGAGCATCGGGTTGCGGGAGTGCGATACAGGCTGCTCGCGTTGCTTTCTGGCGCGGTGCGGAGTCGTGTCGAATGAGATCGTCAGGCCGGATAGAGTTTGAGTGGATGTGACGATGCTTCTGACGCGCGCAGCCCGGGAGGCTTTTCGGGGATAGTGCACGCCGAATGCAACGCTGCGCGATTCGCCAACGCGCTGATTTGCCCGAAGCGTGCCGAGCCTCGCCTCGCCTGCCTACGGGCGCTGACAGCGCCTCTTGTGCTGGGGGAATAAAGCTTTGTGCAAAACTGGCAGCCACGGCGGTCACGAAGAGGGTGTGGACTGTCCGGTTGAGGGGCCAGAGGCAACTGGAAATAGCGGTGGCGGGCGTCTGGATGGCTTCTCCCTGCGGCGTCGATTGGCTGCGACGGAGTGATGGCCGGCTGGTAATCAAAGCTGAGCTGGGAGGCGACGACACGTTATGCACCCTTGAGACTGCGCGTCAATGGAAGGCGACCACGGTGAGGACGAGGGGCGAGGTGGCGGGGTGGCGGTGGACAAAAGGGAAGGTGCTGTCACGGCTCATTCCGCGCCTGGCCAGCGTGCAGAAATAAAAAAAAAACCTGAGCGAATGTGGGTCATCATGCTGGCCTCATGCTGCACGAGCGGCATCTGTTGTCGTTGTCGGGCATGGAAGCCGTGGATATCTGGGCCAGCAGCATTGGCTCAGGAACATTAGGTGGAGTGCTATTATGCGGTGCCTAGCGCGCGACTGTGCTACCAGATCTGACTTGCGCGCCAGCTAGAGACGTCTAAGGCTTAGTGACTCCGGCCATCTCTCGCCGGCGGCAGTCTGCTGCGCTGCATCATGACTTCCTGGCGCAATGCCTATCTCGACTTCGACTGCTCCTCCCTCACGCCCTGACGGCATCGCCAAAGTGAGCAATGTCCCCGCTGCATCATGCCAGACGTTGGGCATTTGCTCGCTTGGATGCATGAGCCAGCACACCGCCTTCCGTGCGCGCTGCCGCCAATGAGGAGGCCGCGTCGAGAGCTGCCCCGTGTGCGTAATCACCCTCCATGCGTCGATGCCTATGCGATCTGCGGACGCACCTCGGCCAACTTCTCCGAAGACATGCACAATCCCTCTTGCTACCTCCAGCTATTCGGCAGTCTTATCTGAGCGCTCCCCACCCGGCAGAAGGGCCAAGCTTGTGTCCAAGAAAGGCAGCTCGGCTTCAATCTCTTCCGTAGAACACCCACTGGTCTGCTCCACTACCGTCGCAATTGCTCTGTTCAGGGTTTAAGACCACTTGGGCTCTGACCAGGGTACCGTGTGCGTGAGCTTGCAAAGCCGTGAAAATTTCAAGTCTTCATGAGATTTGCTGCAGGGGTTTAGTCATGGCTTGCCCAATCGCAAGCGGTGGCTGAACTTCCATTTTTGGGCACCCAAATTTGTCGTTTTCAGCCCGCTGTTGCCGGCAAATTCTCGTTGAATTTGCTGCGTGGAAAAAGCCATTGGTAATGTGCATCCATATCTGGGATGACGCAAGCGCTTTACACTCTGCCGTTACTTTTCCGTCGATTAATGCAGCCCATACTACTGCATGTGCCGGCCGTCAGCGCCGGCACCCTGATCGACAGCTTACATCGACCTGCAGGGATCATGTGAGACCTACCTGCATCCCTGTGAAGTACTCGTGTGGCGCGGAACGTCTGTCACTCCACGCTACTTACAGGCCACCCTGGGCCGCCTTAAGTCCGCGGCCCCCAAACGCATTTTACAACCCCCAATAAACAACCAAATAGTCTTTACAAAGGATATGATTTTGCTCTAGTACCATGACCATTATACATCCTACAATCAATCCAGCAGCAGGATAGCTCTTGAATCTTAAGACGAGAGACAAAATCGCTTTCAATTACGATCTTTAAGCAAGAATAGAGTCCTCAGTCGTACTAGGTTAGTGTGAGGCTTCGTAGCAGGGAACCAAGTGTGAGGGGTAATTGTACTCAAATTACTAGGGAGCAGAGGGGAGAGCCCGCTGCGACGGCGCTCCGTCCTCGGTGCAGAGCCGGGGCCGGCACGCTATATACGCATTGGGCAAATATACATGTAGCCCCCTCTTGGGGACATCTTACAGTTAGATTGCGCGCATAGAGAATAGAGTCTACTTATAGTTCAAGGGGAAAAATAATGAACCTAATAATTATTCCGCACCTTGGAGGGACAAGACCCTCAAAAGAGCGATGTATATACTGAGCGCAACCTCCCTCTACACCAATCGAATGGTACCTGTTAGAGCTCAGTTGTATCCGATCAGTAAGAAGGACGCTATGAGAATCTTGGAAACCGTCCTCTAGTGATCTTTTCTTCGTATAAGATACGAAAAACCAGAAGGAAGCCCTACTGAGTTTACGAAGATCTGACTGGCGATCGCGTTGCTGGGGCCGCACGCCGTTGAGCGCTAACGTTATGCGCTGCCACAGTCTTATGCGCCTGTAGTGTAGGCACCTTTGAATCCTTCCTCCTGTAATAGCCCGTAAGCTCATTGCGCCATGGACAAAGATGTCGAAGCCGAAGCAGGCAAAAGACTTTCGGTGTCACCTGACAACCCACCAATAGAGCCTGACAAAGCTGGCGCAGGGGCCGACAGTTCTCTGGTGGATGGTCTACGCCGCCTGTCAGACTCATCCGATGAGGATGCAGCGGAGGAGCACCATCCATCTTCTGAAAGTCTGCTGTACCTGACGATATGGCTCACTTACACCTTGTCCATGGACCTTCCCGAGATGCTTGCAGCTCCTCCACAGACCTGGTTCCCCGTGTCTTCTCCGGAATGGTTCGACATAGCCCTCACAAAGGCCACAGATTCTGGTAAAGCCTTAAGGCTAGACTTATACTGGAGGGACATGCGCAAAAACCTCTCCAACTGGCTATTCAAGGAGCACGTGGCTGTGCAGAATAAGCCGATCTATTGGTTGCGCCCTGGTGCCAAATCGATTGATAACACGAAGTTTGCGAAGGCTATAGATAGGCGCCGAGCATCTGATAAAATCTATCTATGCCAATGGCCGACGTGTCTGGCAATGAAAACATCATCCCTCCTCGTGGGGTCAGATGAAGACAAGCGGTCTAGGATCGAGGACGCTCTGACTTCGGACGCGCAGAAAGCGCAGGGTCCTTTGGTCCTCCTTGTTCCTGGCTTGACTCAAGTCTCTCTACACCTTTTGACGACGGTTTACAAGATTCAGCGGGGAGTGTTTTATAAGCACACTCAACCGGTGCAGGGTGCGAAAAGGTTCACGTTATTTAACCACTGGGGTGATCTCAAGTCACCGCCTTTGTTTGATGTGAGTCGGAAGCATGCAGTCGTATCGTTATACTTTGAAGGCGACATGTTTGGCATGAACTATCCCACTTGGGAGGTTGAGAAAACGCCTCTCACTTATGAAATATGGCCGATCCTCTTTTGTGCTTCCGGGCACGGTTCGGAACTTTACCTGCGAACAAGTAGTCCGATGACAGTCCATGCGTTTCAAGATGTTGACGGTTCCTCCAAAGGTATGTGCGGCGACGATTTGGCTTTCTGCGTATATGAGAAACTGCTGAACAACTATAGTGCTTGTGATGTTCGGTCATTGGGTGACAGCGATGGTGAACGGTACCTTCACCGACAGCATGTGGGCAAGCAGCAAATATCCTGCATTTGGTTATGACAAAGCGGAAGCACGGGTAGATGGCGAGCCAATGCTTGAATCAGGCACCCCACACGAAGCAGAGTGTAGCGACTTCTGCAAAGGACTGTCCGAGTCACTGTCGCTTTGGGGTCTCGATGCAACTACAGACCCAGAAATTTTGCTTCAAGCAGCTCTGAGACATACGTGGCCACGCGCTGCTGCTGTTATGTCGACCATAATTTCCCGTGATAGGATGCGTCTGCAGATCTTTACCGAGCGCTGTTTCTTGCCTGGTGAGGATCCTTTACGCTCACAATTGAACGAAGAGGTCACTTCGCTGGAGTTTTTCGACCGTCACGTGCTGTATCAGCTCGACACTTTGGAAGCCCTGCGAGACAACCTTGGGACGCCAGCCTTCCATATTCAAGACCCTGCATGGCAAACCATTAGGTTTCAGATCACAAATCTTCACCAACAGCTGAAAGCGCTCCAAGAGCGAAGCAGTTACCTAATGGCAGGTATACTGAGAAAAGAGCAACGCCAGCTCACATACTCGCAGCTTGACGAGGCTTCGCTCGTCCGCAAGCTGACCATAGTGGCTCTGTTCTTCATCCCAATCTCCACAGTCACTTCCGCATATGGTATGAACCTTCAAGAAATTCAAAGCCATGCTCCTTCACTCGGAACATTCATCATAAGTTTGATTGTTGTGACAGGCCTTACATTCATTGTCGCGGCCTTTGATGCCATACGAGATTTAGACGCGGGTGTTGTCGAGGCTCTGAAACCATCGGCCTCCATCATCAACCACTCAGATTTCTTCTACTTCAGGAAATCCGACCATTTAGAGAAGATTGCTGGAGTAATTCGCGACCTCGACGTCCGTGGTTTGAAGTGGCAGATTCCATTCTACAAGCTTGTCGAGAAGATCATTCATGACTGGTATCCCCTGTTCGATAAGATCTGGGTCGCACTTTCAACTGAAAAGATGCGCATACTGTACCAATATGTGCTTACAGGTATCCCGAGACTGTTTGGACTTCTCGTCCGGCATTGGACCTCAGCATTCAAGTTCTATCAACGAAGAGGTAAACAAGAACGCGAAGAGAGAAAGGCGAAGCGCGCTATGGGTAACAAACTTGATTGAGTGGAAGCGTCAGGAGAATATTACGACGGTAGAAATGTGCTTGCTGCGGTCGCCTGAGGCAGCTCAAATACAGTAGATATAGAAGGGAAGCGGCGTAGAGAGGGTCTCAGGGGGTTGATGAGGGAGGCATGAAATAGAGACCGTCAAAAAGTAAGAGTGCAAAAAGATTGATTAGCTAGCTAGCTAGCTAGTTACACGATAACCCCTCTTAATGAAAACTTCCGGACAAATAATAATTGGTGGCCAGTGTACTGGAAGGTCCACTGACTTAACACCAGAAGGGCCAAGCTTTGCCGGCCGCACCAGTGCGCTTCGGTTCTTCCTCCACGCGCGTAGCCGACGGAAATGGATGCGATGCCTCGTGGTCCGCCAATTCCCCCATCCTCCACCAGTGATTCCCCCTCCCCACGATTCTGACACGCGTCGATCTTCACTTGGCAGGCCTGGCAAGTCGTCACTTGCCGAGGTCAACAGATACTGGCGCCACACGGGATTGGTACAGCGGCATCCCCACCATGACTCGTGGATACTTCCGGGAAATGCAGGGCGCGACGTCGTTCGGTCGCCGTAAATGCAGTGCTGTAGGGAAAAATCAATCACGCGACAATAAGGACTAATCATGCCTGTCTTTTCCCCTCTTGATGTTTCTCCACCTCCTCGTCAAACCTGCCGGCTAGTGCAAGTCCGAGGTCGATGACTTGGTTGTTGTGCTCTTTCGTGCGCGTAATCGGCCGAGTGCTGCAGACTTGCATCATCGTGACGTCCTCATGCTCTGCGTTTGAGACACATGGCTTGCTCAACAATTCTCTCTGCACCTCCGGATACTTCCCTATCCTTGCGTGGGACCCATCGATTTTTCCTCCCTCCACTGGTAGACGATTTCCGATTGGTCGGGCCCCCGCGGTTCTGCTCGTGGTCGAAAGAGCTGCCACTACCAGGCTCTATTAAGCTTTTGTTCACATTAACTAAACATAACGACACCCATTATGTGCAAGAGCAGAAGAGTGGCAATTAGTGTTACATTCCGAAGATGCCTCTATCTCATCCATTTATTTTTCCAACCCAGGAACTATGAGAAGAGCGTCTGTTCTTCCCGAGACTTTCTCGGTGTCCGCGCTCAGTGGACCTACTGCGCTTAGCGAAACATTGTTCGTGCTCTGAGGGCCCTTTGTGCTGAGTGAAACTCTCATGTTCATTGAACCCATTTGCGCCGTTGCCATGCAGAAACAAACGTCAAGCTACAGCCCTCCCCACTAGCCGCAAATGATGCTCTTAGCTTGGAGCAGCGTAGGGCGACTACCATCTTCTTGAGCGATGATTCGGCATGTCGCGATCAAGCACTGACACCAAACCGTCCGCAAAGATCTCGCGAAGCTCATCGTCCGCAAGGCCGGGGGTGGGTGCTGCCTGACCCCGGCCGTACGAATGCTGAGGTTGGCGTTGCTGACGGAGGCGGGTGAGGTCTTGGAAAGTCTTCGTCAGAAGCTGGACATGGTTAGCACGATTCTGTCCCTGAAATGGGAAAAGCAGGAGATGTATTTATATACCCTGTCAAGAGCTTTGCGAAACTCGATGAATGTCGTTATACCCTTGTATGACGAATGAACATAAAAAGGTAGCCACTCGTCCATTGTCACAATATTTGCTGCATCTGGCCGGCTTTGAAGACGCCCGCCAAAAAGCATAGCACCTAGTGGTGATGTGATAGTTGTGTCACGAAGGTAGGTTTGTTTGCCGTCGTTGGATTTCGCCATGGTACTGTATGTCACGAGAGTGCCTAGTGGTGTGAAGTCTTGCGCGTCGCCACCTCTTCGGCCGCGAATAGACGCATTCAGTGAGCCCGGATGAATGATGGCATTCTTTTCTCCGGGAGTGCGATGCAACGGGCCTCGGTAGGCAACGGCTAGATTTGGGTGGAGACCTGCCAGCAACAGAGCCTTGATCAGGCCAATGTTGCCCGAGTTCTTGTTGAGAGCTGGATGGCCGAACTCTCCTTCAAAGTGATCTTGAGGAGCAGTGTAAGGAATGAGGCCAGCGTCAACAAGCACCTCTTCGATTTGATTGCAAGTGGAAGTAATGGTCTTGAAGGCGCCGTGATGGAGAAAGTTCTCCATGCCAAATTGAAATGCTGCTTGTTGGCCGCGCTGTTCATTGATCAAACGCAGCTGACCGAATGCATTTACGAGGGCGAAGTGATCGCTGCCAGTGCCTTCAAGAAACCTGGCATGAGCTTGGGAAGCTTCTGCCTTTCGTTCCGGTGGCTTGACAAACATGGAGCGTTCGTTCAGTGCCGCTCCAAGAATGATGAGGGGATCAAGGCAGCGGAAAATGATCCCCAAAATGATCATCTTGCCGAGGGAGGGATGCACAGGGAGAGCTGCTAGCACCCGACCCAGCGCAGTGAGTTTTTCCTCGTCGGTGAGAGCCTGCAGAGCTTGGAGATTGATGACCGAAGCATCAACAGCTTCTGGAGAAGGTGCTTCGATGGCCTGGGAAAGGAACTCACGAATGGGTGCAGAGAATGCCTGGGCCTTGATGTCAAGACAAATCTCCTGCAGATCAGAACGTAGCATCTCAGGCAGTCCTATGGCTCTCAATGACTCGAAGCGCTCTCTAGAAAACAGCGCATAGTAATTGCCATTTTGTACACGACCTGCACGACCGGCTCGTTGCTTTGCATTGGATTTGCTGACCCATGTACACTGAAGTTTGGTGATTCGGCGGACCTGGTCATAACGCTTCTCCCTGATCTTGCCGGTGTCGACGACAAATTGAATATCTGGAATGGTGACGGATGTTTCGGCGATATTTGTGGACAAGATGACCTTGCGCACTCCCTCTGGAACTGGATTGAACACTTCCTGTTGTTCATTCGCCGGAACTGACGAGTGGAGAGTGAACGCCTTATATTTGGTTTCGTCACGAACGTCGATGCCGAATGGTCGCATTTCACGCAAGCATTCAAAAACCTTCTTGATCTCATCGTAACCGGGCAGGAAGACCAGGATAGCGCCTTCATCAGTGGTCTTGCACAAGTGAGCAACTGTGGCAGCGATGAGACGCACTGGAATGAGCGCATCCTCCTTCTCGTTTGCTGTCGAGCCGTCAGCTGTGACTGTGCGTTCGCGTTTCCAGTCGATGGCTGCCTCCGCAGGCTCATCATCTTCGGTCTCGTTGCGACTTGGCGCAGCCGAGTTTCGGAAGCTTTGCTCCGCACGCATGTAGTCTTGCGTATCGTAGTCTTGTCTCAAAAGTTTGGAGAGATCAGCTCCATGGGCCGCGGTCATTTCATCCATAATATTGCTGAAATATTTCTCCTTCACCGGGAATGTACGTCCGGGAACACTGATCGAAGGGCACTCAATCAATCTGCCATCATTTGCACGGTATCGAAAGTAGTTTGCAAATAGCTCCGAGTCGATCGTGGCGCTCATGAGAACAACCTTTGGAACTGTTTTACCGGCCGCAATCCGGCTTTGCATGTTCTTCTTAACAATGATAAGTAGAAAATCGATGAGGATGTCACGCTCGTGGACTTCGTCAATGATGATGTGTGACAGACTGTCCAAGACCTCATCGGGAGAGTTCTGGAGCTGTTGAAGAAGAATGCCAGTCGTACAGTAGGTGACGCTTCCGCCATCTTGCGGCGGCTTAGCGTCAAAGCGAACGTGGTATCCGACAGTCTGTTGGAGTCTTTCATTTCTCTCTTCTGCGACGCGGCGGGCGACAGAAGTAGCAGCAATGCGACGAGGCTGGGTGCACACAATGTTGCACTGTGCTCCGTTGCCATTTGCAATGGCTTCGTCTAGGACCAGCTGCGGAACTTGAGTTGTCTTTCCGCTACCGGTTGCACCCACGACGACGCTGAAGTCATAGTCCGCAATCTGCTGGAGGACTTGTTGCCGGTACTGGGTCATGGGAAGCTCTTCCCTCTTCCTTCGGAGCTCAGAGAGTTCTGGAGCCGACTCGAATGCTTGTAGCCGTTCCTGAAGCAAAGTGTTCTTGGTGGTTAGCTCGCTGCCTCGGAGAACACGCCTAGAGCGATGTCTGCGGCTGCTGTCGCCGGTCTCGTCGGCTTCGATGAGGTCTCTTTCGTCAGGAAGACCAGCACGACGCGCGGCATATAATGCATCTCCCATGAGCATCACAGCTTCTGGATCAAGGTTCATGTCAACGGGCCTGACCGGCATGAGCAGGCCACCACCTGTCTTTGATAAGGCTTTCAAAAACTGGTCTTTCAAAGTCGGATCGCGTTTGGTAATTTCAACTGCAGCAACCAGGGTTGCTAGGGTTTCAGCCTTTTTCTTTGTGGCCATCCTTACTGGCGATCCTAGGGCCTCGCCGTTGATAGTTCCCTGAGCAACCTGGAGAGATCCACCAGCAGCCGCGTTCTTCTCCTGGCGAAACTGTATCTCTAGCTTGTCTCCCCTGGTTTGCATGTGGAAGAACTCTACAAAGTCCTTGACATTCTCGGAGGTGAGGCAGCGTGCATCCTTGATGACTATTGTGGACTCGCCATGTTGTGCGTGGTAATTCTCTGCGTCTTGCTTGAACCTGATGCAAGCTCCGACCTCGGCATTTTGATAGCGAGTCGCTTTCGCAACAGCCTTGATGTTGTGTTCTGGCAATTCAATGGTGACCTCTACAAATCCCGGACCTTTCTTCTTGCCGATCTTCGGCAGTGTGCGAACGGTGAACTTGGGAGTCAAGTCGAACCTTGCTGCATAGTCGTAGACCTGGGTTGTGGCATCGGCCTCGGCATGGAGTGTCTCTGCATCCAATGCAATGGTATCGGAAGGGAACCACTCCTTAAGAGCGCCATCTGTGTGGAGACTGGAAAGCAAGCCAAGATGCGCAGCTTTTGCAGCAGATTTCTTCTGCAAGCCATCGCCAACAAAAGCCATTGGTGCGCTGTTGGGAATGCGGGCGGTGACGGTACAACGGAAGCCTTGAGCTCCGTTGCCAAACGTGGCTTCGCGAAACTGAGTTCGAATGTTCAAACTGGGTTTAAGTTGGTTCAGTTGTCCGATGAAAGTGGCGTCGGCGAACATTGCAGGGGGCGCACTGGGGTAGTCCGAGGCGCCAGGTAGAGTGAGTGTACTGCGCATGTGAGCTTCATCCAAAAACGGTCCTTCCTCTTCTGAGCGGGCACGACGAGTCGGGCGACCGCCATTCATATCAAGATCAGCCTTTCTCTTTCCCGGGCCGAATCTTTGTCCCATGGCACCACGGCCACCTCGGCCTCTGCCTCCTCCGCCGCGGCCGCGGCCACGGCTAGGACCAGGAGAAAAAGGAGTTTGTCCGTTCCCATTAGGGGCGCTGCCATTTGCGGAGGGTCGGGAGGGTCGCGAGCCACCGGAGCCTCCACGCCAGCTATTCTTGTATGCTGGATGGTCCATTTTGGGGGTCCCTGCCTCTAAGCGTGAAATGAATCCAAGGTCGTTGCTAGCAGATGTTGTTTGCTCGTGGGTGGATGTATTGGTGGAGTATGGCTTTGCTCTGGCAAGGATCAGGGCGTGCAGGAGACGCTGACGCGATTGTATACGAAAGGACTGTGTCGATGTTGATTGAGCGATCAAGTGAGCAATCTACTGAACTGTCAGACGCATGTGATAAGTTGTGAGAAGGGCATGCCTACAGATCTTCTCATCGCGCGCCCATGAACAGCAACCACGTGCCACTACACGTGCACCACAGGTCCCAGAAAGAGTGACTGGAAAGACCGCGAGGAAACTAGAATGCCTAGAGAGAGTGACAAGAGGCGTGCAGACTGCTTCGTCTTCCTGTCCCAAAAATTATTTGGGCCCTGCATTTCGGCGGACTATTTCCGCGTCATTTTCCCGCCCGCGCGCCGCTATCTCCCACAAACCCCGTCGAAAAGCCTCCACAACCACCTCCCACGCAGCCACATCGCATTACACGACAAAAACATACTTCTTTCAGCCCGGAGAGAACCAAAAAGTATGGACGAACGGGGATTTGAACCCCGGACCTTTCACATGTGCACATGGAGATGCGAAGCGAAAATCATACCCCTAGACCATTCGCCCAGAATCAGAGAAACACAATCCTGTCGCAATTTATATCGATATATTTCCATGTGAGGTAATCTTTTCGCGCCGGGGGCACCACAACGCTCGTGGGTGTTTTAAGTAGCAGTTGGCCACCACATGTATAGGTCGCTGCCAGCTTGCTGTCTTCGCGGCTGTAATCTCTCTTGTGGCTATCCATTATTCCAACCTTTGGCGGGCAACGGACGTGATGAGACACTTCTTGGTATGCAAATATGGAAATCACGGTCTTGCCAGATGAGATTCACGTTGTGAGTGTGACGCTTCCAGTGCCAGGATATATTGCCTGCGATTCATTTGCGAATACAACGAGAAGTCATAGAAAATCTAGTGTCATTAAACTTACGTCTACTAGACTCTACTGCTGGAAAACCTAAAAGTGCTCCAGCGCTGATAGAAAGCCTTTCGACGGGAAGAAAGCGGCAACAGAAATTAGGCGAAAAATCCTCCCGTCAAATTTCCCACGGAATCATGAATCCATCTCCGGAGGAAACACGACTCGTTTCGCTGCAAAACGAAATCGAAGCCATCGTGAAAGACCATGGATACGACAGAGAACAGTTTCTTGCATACGCGGCGGCGTATTGGGGATTGGTTATTGGAGATGAGGGCGGACTCGAGCACGAAGATGCACCACCATACTTGTATCCTGGGAAGCAGACTGCTCGTACCCTTAGAGAGACTGCAAGTACTTGGGCTTTGCTTAACCCGTACTTTGGAGGAGTCCACACTATGGCATATTTTGGTCTTGTCCAGGATTTGTCAATAGGAATTCAGATGGGAAAAATAAATCTCAACGACCTTGGAACTCTGACCCAAAAGGGATTCACACCGTTGATGATCGCCGTTCAGCAAAGACGAGACGACATGCTACACTTCCTTCTTGAGCTAAGTCATAAGACACTGGGAGACGTCTTACCTATGTCGGTACCTGGGTTGAATGATGCGGACGCAGCAACCTCACTCGAGAAGTGGATCGACATCAATGCCCAGACAGCCCTTGGAATGACATCGCTACGATTAGCCGTCGACGAGTCAAATCTGGGAATGGTCCAGGATCTCCTGGCTGATACAGCCATTGATCCGAACATCAGGGACTACCGAGATGAGACAGCATTTTACCAAGCAGTCATCAAAAATCGCATTCATCTGCTTCCAGCCTTCTTTGCGGACGAAAACGTGGATTGCAACTCTCAATCAGCCTACGGAACGCCTCTGATGATGGCCTGCCAGTACGGCTACACAGAGGCAGTAGAGCTCCTCCTGGATCATCCAGACGTCGACGCCAAAGTAAGGCTCTCGCCCTTGATCTTCACCGCTGCTTCCTTCGCGCGCTATGCCGGCCATGAACATCTTGTGGAGCTGCTCCTCGACTACGGCGCCGACTCACCCGTGGTCCTCGCAACTCCTACCGAGGCAGCCCTCCTCGACGCTTGCACGACGCTGCGCTGCCGAGCAGCCATAACGCTCCTCCACGATACCCGGGGCGCCATCAACGTCAACATCCGTGCTGGACCCGACCGTGAGTCACCTCTCAGTGCTCTCATGGAGGGCCTCACCTTCCACAAGTTCCTCGGCGGCGGCGCTGAAGAAGCAGTCTGGCAGGACCTCATCGAGCTGCTGCTGCAAGAAGGAGCTGCGCTAGACGTACCGTCGATGCACTTTTGGCTGCCGCTGCACCTCGCAGCTTTCAAGGGCATTGAGTGGCTCGCGCGGCTGTTGGTGCGGTTCGGGGCGCGTCCAGACGCGATGGGTGCCGGGGAGGGGGCCAAGACTGCGGTCGAGTACGCACAGGAGGCTGCTGATGGCCAGCACTCAGATCGGAGTATCTTGTGGTCGCGACCGCGTGATAGGATGGCAGATGGTGATGATGCTGTGCTGGCCCTTTTTCGAAGCCTTGAGGAGGGGACTTGGGATATGACGAGGGCGAGGGATGACGATGATGATGCTGCGGCAATCAAGAGGAAGAGAAGGAAGCGGCGGCCGCGGACGAGGAGTCTACCGTGAGGCAGAGGTCACCTTTGCATGCTAGCATATATGACGTTTATAACCTCGAGTATTACGCGTTCCTTGTTAGATTTCAGACCTTACCTCCCAATATAGACCATATACTCCCTCATATTTCGACTCGAACCACAATTAAGTCACACCTTTTGCTGTGTGATGTATTTCGATTGCTTTCTTAGCCATTGCTGTAAACTGCATATTCCAGAGTCCCTCTTTCCACTTTCGTCTGCTGTAGCTGGGCATTTCTCCCCGCTCATTGTAGTCTTGCGTTCCGCCGTGTTTGAGGAGCAGCTCCAAAGCCTCGAGAGCTTCCTCCATGGACTTTTTAGTCGCATAATCGAAATCCATCAGAGTGTGCATGGGCGTGTTTTTCCCTGTATCTGTAATCTTGGCATCTGCACCAAGCTCTAGAAGACACTTCAAAGCTTGAACAGAAAAAGGTGTCGAATCGTTACTTAAAGTATTGTGGTCCAAAACGATATGTAATGCGGCCCTGCCCTGTGAATCTTTTGCGTTCATCACTGCGCCGTGTTTTGCGAGAAACGTTATGGTACGGATTGCTCCAGTGGTGCATGCTACATGCAACGGGCTGAGGTCATAAATTTGACAACGGGGCTTGTAAAGTCGACCTTTGGAAGCTTTTGCATTCACATCGACTCCCAAACCAACCAGAAAACCTAAAACTCCCTCGGAAAGTGACATCATTGTGGCAGCTGCATGAAGCAGGGTGCCTTCGTAGTAACCTCCTTCGGTGTTGTAAAAAAGGCCTCGCAAACGCGGAATCAACCCACCATTTGGATGATTATGCAGAACTTCCAGGACTTATAGGTTCGATTCCTGTGCGGCAATGTGGGCTGAGTAATTTCTCCAACCAGGAAACTCTTCTACCCACCTCGCTGGTGTAGCACCTGCGGACAAAAGCATTTTGACTATGTCGGCATGGCCGGCATACGAAGCTAGGTGAATTAGGGGCATTCTAGTCTTTAACTTTTTATGATCAAGATCTGGGTGGCAAGCGAGAAGAACTTCCACAACTGATGAGTACCCAAAGAAAGCTGCAAATGACAATGCGTCGTACTCAGCCCAGCCTGGAAACTGGGAATGCCTTTTCTTGATGACCTGTGTTGAGATCAAACTAGGTGCTTCGAGTCCGCCCGCGACTGTCTCTGTCAAAGTTGCCCCATAATGAAGAAGCGCCTCTACAATGTCGACATTGTCTGCTTTGACTGCATTGATTAACGCAGTAACCTCCTCGTTTTTGGACCGGGAATTCGAAGACACACCTGAACGCAAGAGAGCTTGAACATTGAGAAGATCTCCATTGGAACACGCGGAGCAAAGTGCTTCTTGGAGCGCATCTGTTACTGACCTACCCGTGTTTATGTACGGGGCAATATCGAGTCTTTTCTTTAGGGTATCCTGCGTAATATAGCCATTCGTCATGACAAAGTTCAAGTCGGTCCTCAATGATGCCGTCGTCTCATCTACAGACTCAATAGGTCCGTGGATTGATTCCGAAGACTCTGGCTGGGGGTTATGCTGTGCACCAGACATCGATGTCGGATTTTGCATACTTGTGGTGGTTACCCATTCTTTCGTGCGCGATGGCTCCTCTCCCGGGGACAACGCTTGGTCTTGGACTGGGCCAAATATTGTAGAGGCCATATCATCACCCAGTACACTCTCGCCGTATGTGCTTCCAACAACGGACAGTGCTCGTTGAGCGTTTCGAACTAGTTGCCGTGAGCTCCACAGCGACCTTTCGCTCGCCACAGACAGTCGTTCTGGGGAAGTGTCCTGGCGTATCATGTTTCGACGTATCTCAATCACCATCGCTGTAAGTTCCAGAAGCTGGGGCTGCAGCATGTTGTAAGTTATAGCTGGAGATCGGATAGAAATCGACCTAGACATTACTTTTAGTCATGCTTGGGGTAGCAGATGCGGTGCACTCACAGATTGAGGATTTCAAGGGATAGCTGGATGTTCAGACGCTCGCTGATGACCTGGCTTCGTAGATCCTTGATCTCGTCTTCACTCAAAACGATGCTGATTTGGGTTTTGGCCTTTCCGAATGGTTTGAACTTCGCCTTGGACGGGATAATTTCCGAAACTTTGGAGTTTAATACGGAAGCTATAGTCTTGCACGAGTCAATCGAGCTTTTCAAGAGCACCAAGTCTTCCTGATCATGTATTGCTTGCGCCAAGAGGAGATGGTCAGGCTGAACGAGTTTAGAGAGAGATAGCAGGGTTTGCTGTAGAGTAGAAACCTCGGCTTGGAGCCTCTGCAGAGTCTCATTTACCACCTTAGCATTCTTGAAGAATATTGTGAGATGGAAGACAGATGTGCCGAGGAGTTTCGCTAACCCGGCCGCGTTGTTGGTAAGGCTCAGGATGCTGAGAGGATCCATTGTGGTTCAGAGTACTTAGTGTGACTCTTGTAGACAATCCTCGAGTTTGGCGAGATCCAGAGAACACGCTCGAAGCCCCACAACTATTTCACATATCCAAACACAAGGCCGGAAGCTGAGCGATGTGGGGGCAGTGTCAGGCACTCTGAATCCAGAACAATGAGTGGAACCAATCACAATGCTCGCAATACGCCACGATAGCCTTGCTGTTGTTCGTCCCAAAATCTGCTCAACTTGGCAGATCACATCAAAGTATATAGCTCGAGGCTAGAGTACTGATCCTGGTTGAGGGGAACCAGTTGTTCCACTAAGTTTCCCGATGCGATGGTGCCTGATACATAATGGCAAAGTCACATTCATGGGACTATGGGGTCGCCACAGTGCCATTCAACATATATTACACGAGTATTAATGAATTGCGCGACAGTACAACGAAGACGATGTTATGCACTCATTTTTTACCCCTTCATCCAGAGCTCCAGACTGGTGCTGTTTTCGGTTCATGACCCCAAGCATCGGAAGACAATACCACCAGGATGGCTCAGGTCAATTTCTCGGCAACGCTGCTCCCTTCCAGTCACACCAGAAGCTAAAATGTTATTTTTACTAGTACCGTGCCGCCACTAAGATTTCAGTCTGATAGGATAGGGGCTCTTAGCTCTTTGTACTACCGAAGGCGCCACATAACTTGCCGCCGAATATCATAGCGGCGATGCTTTGACCAACCAGGAGCTTTCAAGAGTATACAGGTGCAATGACTTAGACATAGCGTGAGTAAGCCGGGCGGAGACTAGCTAAGTTCAGGATTGTGAGAATCGCTGAGGAGGAGAGGTGTGGCACAGGAGGCTGAGGGTGACGCAGACTATCGATAACGGGACAGTCGTACCTTGAATGCATCAAATATAAGATGCAGCAACACAACAGTAGCCTAGATAGTTGTCTTCTTAGACTTGAGGTCCTTCCAGCGCTTTGGAAGAACCCACAAGATGCCGCGAGATCCTCTCATTGGACTTGTAGGTAAACCAAGCTCTGGCAAATCTACCACACTCAACAGGTGCGTTTCCCCACTTCCAATGGCACACTCGGTACGCATGGCTGATATGTATACCCTGCGCAGCTTGACGGATGCTAGTTCCAAAGTCGGTATGGGATAGGTTGTCGAATTCACGGTTCACGGAACGCTTGAGCTGACACAGTCTCTGCAGGAAACTTCCCGTACGCCCCTTCGCGATCATCCTCACATCAAGACCATGTCTGAAACGATACCTCTAGCTTTACCACCATAGACCCGCAACGCGCCGTTGGATACCTTCAGATACCCTGTGCATGCTCACGCTTTGGCCTCGAAGAGCGATGCAAGCCAAACTATGGCAGCTGCTTGGAGGGCAAGCGTAGTGTGCCCATTGAGCTGCTCGACGTGGCGGGACTGGTGCCCGGAGCGCACATGGGGAAGGGCTTGGGCAATCGCTTTCTCGACGATTTGCGACACGCAGATGCTCTTGTGCATGTGGTCGACGTGTCTGGAACGACTGATGCTGAAGGCAAGGCTACTCGGGGTTACGACCCCGCGCAAGACATCGTATGGCTACGGTCAGAGATTGTGCGTTGGATTCAAGGGAACCTGATGGACAAGTGGTATGTAGACATTGGTGGTGGCGGTAGACTATGGCTGACGCGACTTACAGGGGCTCCATAAAACGACGGCACGTGGCAGTGAGTAAGTGTTTCGACACAGCCTTGTTCTACAACACGCATTGACTTGACCACAGAGAGCACCGCGGTTGAAACACTGCAAAATCAGTTCTCAGGGTATGGAAGTACCTCACAAGTTGTCGCGCGCTGCCTGGACCGCCTGGACCTGAAGGAGCCGCTGCAGGAGTGGTCAGACGAGACGGTCGAGAGGGTTGTCAATGCCTTTACGGACGAAAAGTTCCCGACAGTCATCGCCCTGAACAAGATCGACCACGCAGATGCCGACAAGAACATTGCAAAGATCGCGAAGATGCGTGACCCCAACAGCATCGTTCTCTGCTCGGCCATCAGTGAAGTGTTCCTACGGCGCATGGCCAAACAGGGCTACATCAAATACATTGAGGGCAGTGAGTTCCTTGACACACGACAAGACCTCATTGACGGAGGCGACCCGGAGGGAGGAGGACTGAAGGAGATGGATGAAAAGTTAACGGGCCGAATAGAGAACCTGAAGGATCTCGTGCTATATCGCTTTGGTAGCACGGGTGTGGTGCAAGTTCTAACAAAGGCAGCGGAGCTACTTGGCTTGACACCAGTGTTTCCCGTGCGGAATGTGAGCACGTTCACATCCGGCTCCGGCGGCAGCTCCGGGCCAGTGTTCAGAGACTGTGTGCTAGTGAAGAAGTATTTTGTGCCTCTTCAGTTTCCAGCCAAGTACCAACTGACTCGGCCTACAGAAATTCCACCGTGGGCGATGTGTACCGCAAGGTCATGGGCGATGCACCACTCGCGTATGTGGAGACTGTAGGCGGTGTTCGCGTTTCAGAAGAGGATCCTGTCTCGCCTGGAAAGAACGACGTAAGTCTTCTCCCTGCCCACCCTATGATCGGATTGAGGCTCACCGAACAAGATTCTGTCATTCAAGGTTGGCAAGTAGGAGCAGTTCTGTGCCACGAGCAGGAATTTTAAGATACCCAGCTTGCGCCATTGTCAGAGTGAAGAAGCTAGGCGGCGGCCAAAACTGCAATGACTGCTTCATCCTCCAAAGGGTGATGCTACTGTGGAAGATGACACAAGGGTGCGCACTTGAAGCGTGCCTTTGACTTTGGCTCCTGGTCCACGACAAACTTCTGCAGGAAGCCTGCCTTCGATGCAGTGACGAGGACCGAACCATATGGCTGTTGCTCAAGTCACTTGCATGTGAAAGAGGACATGCCACCCTGTGGTGGTCCGTGAGATGCAAGGATGTTCAGATAATTAAGAACGGAGACGTAACCCTCGTGCCACTACTTTTCAAGATATGTTGATGATATTCTGCGCGGCACAGTGCATGATCTACAGACTCAGAGAGCTTACCAACGCAGGCCTATTACAACCAGCCAAACAAAGGTTCGGGTTCATGAAGCCCAAATCGTGACGCCTGTAATTTGACAGTGTGACAGGGAGATGAGGAGGCTGCTGGAGACGCGTTGAGGTCAATGCTTTCGCGTAAAGTGAAACGCGTCCCTAGTGCGGCTCGAAACCCTCGACTGCCCGCCCCCCCCCCCCCCTTCCTTCACCACTCCTCCGCATGGAAGGAGCTCTGCGCAAGCACGCTTGACGGGTGTGTATCGAGGGCTGCGGTGTGTGCAGTCATGCTTCCTCAGAAGCTGTTCTCGTCGTTGTGTCCAGAGGCCAATGCAAGCAGAGCACCAATGTCACAGTGCAACAAGATGCAGCTCGAGAAGCCAATCAACGTCATGGAAATCCCCAAACAATTTTTGGAACACATGTGTAATCGCGGCACCCGATTGCAGCTTTGGAAACAGGAACTTGCTACCATCAAGATCCCCATCTGGTTCGAAGATGGCCTCGACAAGTCTGACGAGCAGAGACGATATCTGTTCCTGAAGCGCAAAGTTATTTGGGAGGCCCATAACGAGCCTGATGACGACGAAGAGGAAATGGAGAAGTGGCGTCTACGCCAGGCTGAGCGAAATCGTCGCAATTTGGAGGCCGAGGTCGAGCAACGTCTGGTCGAGGCGGAGCAGAACCGTCGCAAGCTTGAAGAAGAAGTGGTGAGACTGGAGGAGCTACGCCTTGCTGAAACGGAAAGTAGCAGCAGCGAGAAGGCTCAAGAAGAGAACATGCTCGTTGCGGCCACACAAACTCAGGAAAGTGACTGGGCGCCGCCAACCAAGGTTGACTGGACCATCATCATGGGACTTCCCTGCATCATCCTCGGCGAGAAGTGCTCAGCTCGCCTACGCAATTGTGGCAGCACCGAAATCATCTACTACAACAATCTTGAGCCAAGCAGCAATCACGTTGCGCTCGAAATGTATTCCCAATTTCCCTCACTCCGGGGCGAAGAATGGCAGGCCGACAAAGAAGCTTTTGAGACATGGTTTCGAGAACACTATAGAAAAAACAAACCATCACTGCACCAGCAGAACCTTGGATCAAAGCGAAAACGGCAAACCACAGACACTGGGGGATCGTCAGGGGCGAAGCGTCTCGCTGTTGAATCTATCAGGGTTGAGAACCACGGACAGACGCTGTCACTTTCGCCATCCGAACCAATGTGGCACGAAAGCTACGTCGAGCCATCCCCGACTTGGCCGCATAGCATCCTCAAACAGACGGTGGCACCTGTTGAGCAGTGGAATGCCTCCTACAAGGCCAAGAATATGTGCCATGGATGTGATCTGCCCAACCCATGCACAGCGAAGAAGACACAGGATGGTGTGCAGGTTATCCGATGCGGGGAATGCATGACCAAACTTGGCTGGCGACGAGTGGCTGAGACTACCCTGGAAGACCGCGAAATGGATGATTCAGATGGCGGCTGGGCCAGCGATGAAGAGTTTGACGACTCGATATCTGAGAATCTCAGCGCGGCTGAGATATACGCCATGATGATCCCAGAGGAGCAAAGAACTCAAATGCCGACAGAGATGAGCACAGCCTCAGTTCCAGCCCCAGGGAAGCAGCAGACAACGCTAGAATCCTTCTTCCGCTCTATGCAGCCTTCCTCAGACACATCAACATCTAATGCGTCTATCCTATCAGAGCCGAAGTCCTCACCAGACACGCCCCTCCAATCCATTGAGTCCCTCTCTCCCACACCATCCTCTCAGCGCGCACTCAGCACATCGCGCGGGGCCATGCTCAGCGCCCCCACGCCTGTCAAGATCCGCGGCAAAGCCCGCCCCAAGCATAAACCGCAACAGCAGCTTGTCACGCCGCCGCTATCGAATACGCCGTCGCCGCTCGTGGACAGCCCGGAGACTCTACCGTCGCTGAACTCACCCACACCGGTTCTGACACCCACAGCAGTCTTCCCATTGCCTGACACAGACGACCATCTAGTCATCGAAGACGGCACCTCGCCGGCGGCTGACCAGGAGATCTCACCTGCGGTGGGAGACCATGCAGAGCCAGCACGACTCGACCCGCAGCATGTGGCCTTCGAGCACGGCACCGTAGTCGCGGACAGCGAAGCAGAGCAGCTCAAGGCAAAAATCGCGACGCTCGAGGAGCGCGTCAGGACGCTTGAGGCCGCGAACCGTAGCCTGACGGATGACTACATGGAGTATGTTTCGGGAGACTTGGATACGTTGGGCAGGATTTTGGCTGTGGACCGGCGCCAGCTACAGCAGGACCACCCAGGCACAGTCTCGACGAAAGGGGCAGAAGAAGAGCAGAGAGGTGCAGGGGCATTGGCTCTCACGAAGGAGGCGGAGGCGCTGTTTCTGCCGCCGCGGCACCCATTGCTTGTCTGGCTGAAGGGGTGGTCGGGGTGGTGATGACCTCGCCAGGGTAGACAACTGAAGTTTATATGGCAAGACGGCGTTTTTGGTGGATTGGGAATTTGGTTTTGTATTATTTCTTCTCTGCGAGGTTGTATGATACCCTTCTGCTCCCATACGCTGGTCGAGCCAGCGTCTTTTCTACTACATCCAGCCAGCTGACTGTGGTATATCTACGTGTTTAGTCACAATTGAACTCCAAAGTCATGTCTCATGTGCCAGTTCCTACATTGCGAGCCCGCCCAGATTGTTCCCTCAACCATACCAAAATAATGAATACTCCATTTCTCTATGCCCTCACTTGCCCCACACCATCCACACGCTGCCGCCGAGCACGCAGCCGGCAAGCAGAAGCGTAATAATAGCAGCACCAGCCTTGTCAGCGGTGGTGATAGGCTTAAGCGGGAGTAGGGGCGAGTCGCTGGAGCCGTCGCCACCAGTAGCGGTGGGGTCTTCGACAGAGGTGCCGCCGTTCTTGAAGTTGAGGATGGGACCGGCCTTGAAGGGGGCAAGCAGGGTCAAGAAGGCGGACATGGCGCTCAGCTGCTGGCCGACGCCGGTGGTGCCGTCCCAGGTGGAGACATTCCAGTTGAGGCCGCAGGTGACGCCGTCGGAGCCGCCGGAGCACTGCTGGGCGGCGCCTTTGGCGGTCGTCTGCAGCAGCGGTGTGATGGCGGGCTCTGTGAAGGGGGCAATCTTGGCGGTGTCGGCCATCCACGAGAGGGTGAAGGCGCGGAAGGACTTTTCATCGTTGTTGCAGGTATTTGTGTTGAGGCAACCAATCTCCATCATGGGGCCCTTGTTGGGGAAGAGATGGTCGGAGCCGGAGATCAGGGTATTGATGCGGGATCTCCACTTGCCGTCAGGGTCGCCGGTGATGTTCCACATGGCGGCGGCGCCCAGCAGGTAGGCGCCGAAGTTGTAGGTCCAGGGCTGCAGGGTGACGGTGGTGCAATTGTCGTCGGTGTGGACGCCGTCCCAGACTTGACCCTGCTTGTCAATGATGCCAACTCCCTCACTCCAGTCCCAGACCTTGTTGGCCCAGTCGATGTAGGTTTGGTTGCCGGTGTACTTGCCCAGGCGGGCAGCCATGTTGAACATGCAGCCGTTGGAGATGGCGTTCTTATAGTTCCAGCCGGGGCTGAGGCGAAAGACCTGCCAGTGGATGCCGCCATTGCAGCTGGACGTGTCCCAGCGGGCAATATAGTCCAGCAACACGGTCTGGACGAGGGGAATCCACTGCGGGGAGTCCTTTGGCGGGTCGGGGAAGGCAAGCTCAGCGGCGCGTAGTGCACCAAAAGCCCAGAAGGCGATATCGTCATTACCAAGAGACTGCGAGGCGTTTGTGGGTTCATAATTGCGATCCTCACCGACTTGCCACTGCAAAGCCTGCATGGTGTTGTCATCTGGCAAGGAAAGTGGTTTAGCTGCAAGTAAAGGATCAAGAGGTCTGTAGGACGACATACTGTAGGTTTCGTCGCCAGTGTAATACCAATAGTCGATCAGGGTGCCGAACATACCACCGCCCTCCCACCAGTAGTAGCCATCGAGTTGGCCTTCGTTGGGTAGGTAGCCTGGAGTCTGGCCCGACTCGTTGCCGGAGTAGTAGGACATCATGCCGTGGGAGGTGACAAAGGCGCCATTTCTGGCGGAAGCTGGGCATCACATCATGTCAGAGCGTGCTGCGGAAGTAAAGGCAACCTGATAGGAAAGTGGTACCATGACAAGGGTAGGCAGGGTAAGAAAAGTAAATCAAAGAAAAGTAGAGCAAGACGTACCGCCGCCGTCATTCAGCATCAGTTCAATGCCCCAGACACCACTGGCCATAGCGGCCCAGGCCGTGGATGCTACCGACGCAGCCCTCATATTGGCGGGAGCTTAAGCGGGCCGTTGGCGATCTTTCGGTATGGTGTCTTCGGTGCCGTTGCCACTGGCTTCGTGGCGCACGACGATATGCAAACGAATGTACGCTCTTTGGCAGCAGAGCAGCTATGGTAGAGAGGAGTTGCAGAGGATATTGCGGAGAAGCAGAAGGGAAATGAGAAGGATCCGGCGCAGGATGTTGGTGTTATTATTATTAGGGCCCTCGCGTCACCTCGGTGCTGACGATGCCTAACCTGAAGCAGGCACGCGGGCGCGGGGCCAACTGTTGCGAGCCTGCTGTCGTCCTAGCCTTGGTTACTTTAAATCTGCAGTCCGGCGCATAACCTTTGCATAGCCACAATGCTTTGGCTGGATATGATGATGATGATGCCGCGCCGGAGCCAAAGTCCCGGACGCTGTTCTGATGCAGGTACATTGTCACCCGCCGCCCTGTCCTTTCGTGACTTGTGATGACTTTTCTTAGTGGCCCGCACTGCTGAGACAGCCTCCATGCATCAAGTCGCACCTCCAAGTTGAGTATGTCAGGACTGATGTGGAAAGTCAAGTCGTGAAGAAAACCATTGCATTGGACGCTGTGGTGATAGTCATGACCATGACCATGACTATGCTTGTGTGTTGTGGTGACGGTGATGGTAATGGCAACGCCGATGATGTTGTTGCTGCTACTGACATTCTCCGTTGTCCTGCTCCTGTACGTGCTTGAGGGTTGCAGTGTCGTCTCATCCTGTTTGCTTCTCCGCGTTCCCCAGGAGACCCCTGGTCATGTGACTTGCACCCCTGGGAGCTAGCCCCTTCTCACTGTCTACTTCTCACTTGGCATTCTCCTTTTTCTTCTTCCCCCACAAATTCACAATCCGTGTGAATTTCCTCCGGTAGGTGTTCCGCCCTCTATCACTGGCCCAACTTCGCTGATTCCCTCTAGCAAAGATGTCAACGACACCAATGTCGATATCCAGCGGCCCTGACCCGGAGGACCTCGCCCTGCGTGGCGAGGAGAGCGACACGCGGTCGATGGCTGATCGCGGCAATGCCGACGCCATCGAACTGCCTGCTGGAGAGAACAACAGCATGCACGGTAGGATGCTTCCTGAAGAATCTCTGCAATTCACTTTTCCCAACATTGAGCCTTTGGTGTCACCGTTTGGGACAGAAGCTCACCTGAGTCACTTCCCCGGTCAGGAATTCTCTGCCTAGCAGCGAGCTTGAATCGAAAGGGTGCTAGAGGCTTTCCGCTGAGCTGCTGGAGCGCATCGTTGATGATGCTCGCACGAGAGCTTGCTGACCATCTCGCTCCAACACTCGCGGCAGACCTCGTAGTGTTGGAATCGTGATCATCCACCTCGTCTCCTTCCAGCGATTCTAACTCTCCTTCTCCAGCATCCATGAGGCCTCCTTCGGGAGGCTCTCATCTGCACACGGCATCGCAAGCCGTGCAGCAGCCACAACCACCACCACCACCGCCAGTACCCGCCAACCCCCCGGCTCTGACGCAGCCTCCTCATCTCCCGGCACTCTATGCGGGAGGCTTCACGCATCATCCACCTCCACCACCACCATTCTGGCTGCAGCGTCCGCCACCACCCTCGGTGCTGAGCCAGCACCCCCACCCCCACCATCCTCTCGGCGGTCCGTATCCACCGCCACCGCCTCCGCCGCCGCCTCTTCCCCCTCCTCCAAGGCCACCAGGCGCCAGCTGGGTCCGCATCGACCCCATCCCGCGGGCCCAACACCCGCCGCACACGCCGGCCCTGCGCTACGACCCCCTCGCTCCGCGGGCAGCAAGCGTGACTTTTGCAGCGCCGCTGCCGCTGCCGCCGCCGCCGCCGCCGCCGCGCCGCATCATCACCGGCTTGCAAAAGCAGCAGCAGCAGCAGCAGCAGCAGCAGCCGCAGCACACCCCCGGAGCCCCACCCTGGCACCGGGGGCAGCACCGCCAGCAGCATCATCAGCAGCAGAGAGGGCAGCAGCGGCGACGTGGTAGCGGCGTGGAGCGGGGGCGTCCGCGCTTCAAGATTGAGCGCTCGCCGATGGGCGACAATCTGGCGCACCTCTTGCGCTTCGGGTACAATAGAGAGCCGGTGGCTGCGGGGGAGGGGGGCAAAGAGGAAGACGAGGATGGGGAGGTTCTGGTTAAGAAAGAGCCGGGGCTTGGTGAGGGGGATGAGTGATGCGCTGGTCGACGGGTGCGGGAGCTTTTTGTTGGAGGGGTTTCAGGGGTGGTGTTTCTCTGCGGTGGTATCGGAGCGTTCTTGCATCAGTCTAGCGGCATTTTGGGGGTCAGTCAGGCGTTACTCACGGTTCTTGAGGTTAGCGATGGGCTGAGATTGACAAAAGTGAAAGGCAATGTTCGCTTGCTCCTCATTCAGCCTCGTGATACCTGGTGTTCATGGTTCAGTGATGTTCTCTTGCGGTGATGTTGCCTCACAGTGCATCTCTCCCGTAGACGTGATCAGAAGCCCGACTTGACGTATGAAGTGACGCTAAATCACAGTGTGAGCAGAGAGACGAACTTTCACCACCACTCTTACCACGCACCGTAAAAACAAAATTCACAAGAGACTAGAAGATGAATCCCGGCACAGCAACAATTCACTGGCGAACATCCGGCTGAACACCACAGGGCGCACCACAAGCAAAACTAAACGGACAGAACATTGCATTTTTTCCTCCTCCGCCCAATTCTCTCAACAATAACAAGTCTTTCTAGAAAGACCAGAAGCATCACTACTGCTCCGGCACCACGACATCCCCACCCTCCTGCACCGATCTGTCAGCAGCATCGCCAGTCAGCGGACGACCAACCGTGCGCCCCACCCCGTCCGCAGCAGGCGTGATATTTGCCGCAGCCGGCAGCTTCGCAAGCACCCTCTGGCGCTCCGCCTCAGCGTCCGCATCAATCAGGTCCGGCGTGGCCGAGTCCTTGCGGTCCAGCTCGCGCAGCGCCGGCACAGGGCTGTCCGAGTCGCGCAGCTGGCCGGGCGCGATGGCGGCGGGCAAGCTGGACGGGGCCGTCTGTGCGAGCGCGGCGTCGGCGGCGAGGATGGGCGTGGACGACGTGGGCACGGGCTCGTTGGGCACGTCGCCAGCGTGGCCGATGCGGCGCTCCTCAAAGGCAGCAATCTCAGCCGCGGTCGAGTCGTGCTTGGGCGCGCCGTCGTCGCTGGGGAGGGCGGCGGCGGCGATCTTGGCGCTGCCGGGCGTTATGGTTTGCGTGCTGTAGGAGTCGACCACCAGGTCTGCGGTGGGTGAAATTGACCACACCGCAACAGGTGCAAAGATGGACAACGCGCCGGCGGAGGCTTCGCCAGAGGGAGAAGCGGCGGGTTTTCGCCGCGCTGGTCCACGGGCACGGCCTTTGCGGGCGTCGGCAAGTGGCGCTGCATCCTCTTCCTTGGCTTCGGGAGAGACCTCTTCAGATTTCGCTGGTGGCTTGGGGCCCAATTGGAGGCGGCTGTTAAGGTCATTCATGAACGATGACTTGATCGACGCAAACTTGGCGCTGGCGGCTGCCGGGCGAGCTGGGACGGCGGGCTTGGCTTTCGGCGCAGCAATTGACGGGCCAGTGGCAGGTTCGACATCAATGTCGCGCTCTGTGCCTATCTTGGGTTTTGGTCGATCAGGAATTGTGGGGCCCTGGCGTTCTGTGGGCGATGTTTGCTTAGCGAGACCCGACGGGCGGGGGGGAATCGAGGGATGTGCTTTTGTAGGCCTGGTGGGAACCGCAGGTTTCTCAGCATTGGCTTCACGCGCTAACTGTTCTTCGCCAACAGTGGTTGTGAACATCTGGCTGTCAGGTGTGTCCTCCCAGATGTCTGAACTTGGGAATCGTTGGCGCATGCCTGGACGGTGAGCAGCAACATCGGCCTGAACGGCAGAATTTAGCTTTGGCTTCGGCAGGGAATGCTCTCCCTTGCGCAATGCTTCCTGTTCAGGGGTTTCAAACATTGCCGAGGCTGGGGCACTTGTCGACACCTTGGCTGGTGCAGGTTCCTCTGGCGTGTCAACAGTCGTCTCAAGCCGCAGACTGTCGGGAGTATCCTCCCAAATATCCCGGCTGGGGAATCGATGTTCAAGCTCGGGGCGTTTGAGCTTATCGGCCGCGGTTGCAGGTTTCTTGACGGGTTGGTTGTCGTCCTCTTCGAACAGGGGTTCAAATTCTTCAATTTCCTCCAGGGGAGTTCCCGCGCCTTCATCATGCGAGATGAACCTTGACAGTCCGCTAGCACCGTGAAGACTGGAAGGTCTACTGTTACCCTCATTGCGGCTGCGGCTGCGGCTATGGCTGCGATAGCCCCTTTCGTACTTTGGAATTCCACGCTCGTCGACACCAGAAAAGTATTCTTCGTCGTGTGAGTGTTTCTCAGCCTCAGGGGACACGGCTGGCATGAGCCATGCCTGGGGGTTCTTGGCAATTTCGTCAGACGCCAGGATGGGCGTGCCGCTGCCGTCTTCTTGAATCCATCCGCCGTGGTGTGAGGTGTTGCCACCACGAGGGCCGAGATCAATCACGGGATGTTCGTAGCCCGAGGCGGCGTACTTGCTAGAACGACCGGCAGGGGCATCAACGTGCACAGATTCATCCTCACTGTCAAGAGCCTGCTGATGGCCGAGGATCTCCTCTGCAAAGCTCGCCGTGCGCAGAGGCGACTCAGCATGTGTCCCAGAGCCCGTGCGAGAGTGCGCGGTGCGCGAGGTTGTCTTGTGGAGGGGAAGTGGTTTGGGGGAGTTGGAGCGTGAGGCGTACTTCTCGGTAGCCATATATCCAATTTGCTCCGTGGGCGTTCCCAGTGCTTCGGGTGTGGCGCTGGTTCCATTTTGACGGAGGGCACTGTCCCTCACGAGCCTGTTGAGCTGCTCACTGCTCATGGTCCAGTCGTGCTGTTCGCCACGAACGGCGGGACCGTACGCTCCGTGCTCCTCCTTGCGAGCTTCGTCTGGATGCTTTTGATACCAGGACTTCTCAAACTGGTCCTGAGGACCAACCCCGTGGCCGTGCAGGCCATAGCTGTCCGGGGGTGCCTGGAACTGGGTGCTCTTGCGCCTGCCGACCGTGGGGCCGGAAGAGGTCGCAGGTCGGGAGCCGCTGTTGAAGTAGCCAACTCCGGTGGATGGGGCTGACGAGCCCGGGCCGGGAGTTGGAGCCTGCACATCGCCGGCGTTGGGGTACATGGGCACACGGACTCCAATTTCTGGAATAAAAGTCTCCCAGGGCCGGTGCTCCGCGGCTGAGCCGGGGCGGTCCTTGGAGATTGAGGAGGACGGGCGCTCCAGGGTTGACCTCGGGCGGCTGACAGGAGACGAAGCAGTGATGCCAGTGGCAGAGTCTGCACGAGTGACCTCAGCGAGGCGGCTGGTGGTACCGGCGCTGGCGGAGGCTTTGGGCGCGTGCAGAGGCAAGTCGCTTGCAACACTACTTGTAGTATTTGGGACCACTAGGTTGACGTCGTTGCCAGACGTGGCGGTGGGTTGTGCATCCTCGAGGGAGGCATACTCCAAGCCTTCCTGGCCAACCAAGGGCAAAGAGGCAACACTGGGAGGGCGGCGGATAGCGGGTTTGGAGGCGGTCTCAGCGCTGGGAGCCTGGAAAGGAGACTCATTGAGAGGCGAGCGAGCATAGTTCTCACGGTCGCGGGACAACGAGCGCTCAAATTTGCGGGTCGGGCGAGGAGGGACTTTGGGCTCGTCGAGAGACACAGGAGGATGTGGGGAGCGCGACGGACGCTGGGGGACGACTGGTTGCGACATTGTTTGTAGCGAAGGGGGGAGTGATGGACGTTGTGGGTAGAAACTGCATCACGGGTCAGTCCATCAAGGTTTCGTGGTTGAAGCTCGTGTCGAGGTCTGCAGAGCTCGTTGCATGCGATAGTCGGGCAGATGGCAGCCAGAGCTGGCAATACGCAGAACAGCCAAGGATCCGAAGACCATCGACGTACGCCAATGGGTGCGGGAGAGTACACAGGATGTGAGGGCTTACTCTTTATTCAACGAATGTCGTGTACCTCGATAATGAAGATACCTAGGCTTCGAGGAGCAGCTAGGGTTGTTATTGCATGGAAGCCAGGCGTGCGGGGCCGGCGACGATGCTGTATGAATGTCTTACAGCACAGCGGGGCACTGTTTGCAGACGGTATGTCTAGGGGAGTGAGGGGGGGGGCGGAAAAGAGGAAGCGGGCAAGGAGGAGGGACGATGACGCCGCAAGGACCTTTTGCAGCGCTTCTTGGCGGCGAGAGGCCGATCGATCACGGGCGCGCGGGCGGGGGAGCGCAGTGCGTCTTACTATGCTGCTGCGCCCATTGGGCTGTGCTGGCCGTCGCTTAATGCCTCTGGCCATAATTGCCTCATGAACAGCATCGGACGGCGCTGACGGCGGCTGTAGCTGCAAAGTCCATCACACTTTTGAGTCTCACCACGCACACATATACACACACACACACACTATCTCTCTCTCTTACAGCTTCTGCAGCGGCGGGTGCACACGCCAATGGGCCAATCGCCGGTCTTGTGACCGGGCAGAGCTTTTTCTGCCGGCGTTGCGCAGAGGCAAGCCACGGTGCCCGGCTCCACGTGGCCGAGAGCAATGTGCGAATCGCGTGCCTCTCGTCGCCCGCCTCACCTCGCCTAACTGGCACTATCACCAGCTGGCATGGCGCCCCATGCCGGCCCGTTGCGTTCTGTCCTTGGCGGGCGGTGCTGCTTCCTCGACTGCAGGCAACCACAGGGCTGAATGGTGGTTGGCGGCCATTCGGGTCGAGTGTTATGACTAGGAGTCTGTTACCTGTCCTGCACGCTTTATTTCTCAGAATATAGAGACCAAGTGCAAATCCAAGAATCCCTTTTTGGCATAGCACTCATTACTTGTACATGATTGAACGCTAGAAGCCTCGCCGAGTCCCATCCTACGCGTACAACGGCGCATGTGCCAACTCTCATTAGGTAGTAATGTCTTCTTCAGCTTGCTGGGCCCGCCGACCTGTCTGCGTCTATACCCGCTCACGCCAGCTCGAGCTACGATAGTCTGTGTATGTCCTACATCAGCCGTCGCTCAGACGATCATCTGCGCCACTCCCTGACCCCCAAGCGTCTTGCTGCCAACGAAGCCTTGTCCCCTGATACCTGCGAGCGCGTAGAAGAGCGCCGTAATGAGCAGAACAATTGCCGCGGCGAGCAGGCTGGTCGCACGTCCGGTGACCAGTGTCAGCCACTGCACAATGCTCATAACCAGGTAGATGGCGGCGCGCATGTAGTTGGTCTCAAAGCGGCGGATGAAGGTGTCGAACTTGGCCGAAGTAGGGCAGATGCGCAGCAGCAGCGGGATCTCGATGAAGAGGATGATGGGCGCGCATGCCCTGCTGCAGTGTTAGTCCTGGAGTCCTCGATGTCGCCCGGGGATTTGGGGGAAAACGTACAGGCATATGATACTGAAGACGATGATGATGGGGTGGTTGATGATGTTGGCTATGCCTAGCGCAAAGCATAGAATCATGGAGAGGACGCCAGCCCTGCATGTTTGTTAGCCCAGACACGGCGGTCGGAATGCGCTTTGCTATCCATTCGCGCATCGGGGAAATTGTTCTTCGTACCATTGTCCATAGATGCCTGAGCAGATTCGTGTCAGCACTGTCTAGACCTGGCCACCACTTTATTGGACTCACTGAAATTGCGCGACTGAAACTCTTCCTTGAGCGTCATTGCGGAGCGTGTGCAGCTATGGCAGCACCGTAGCTAGAGGTTCGAGGGCGGGGCTGACGCGCGAAGCCGGCGTCGTCGTGGTCTGCTCAATCGTGGCTTGTTGTGTCTTTGAGGAGGTTCCTGGGGGGATGAGCACCCGCCGTGTTGATCAGGGTCCGTCCGAACTTGATGAGATCAAGACGATGCTGTTTGGCAGTTTGTCTCGTTGGAGAATACTGGCGATACGATATGCTCGTTGCGAGGTCTGCCAGGGAGCTAGACGAGGGTTCAGCGACGGATGAAGGGGGTGGTTGGGGCGCAAATGCTCCTGCCTGGAGGGCGTCGTCAGTCGTGTTGCGACTCCCCTGGCGCAACACCGCTCTTGGCATTGCTCGTCCTGTTATGGGCCAGACCCAGGCTTGCTTCGAGGCAGTTGATTATCGAGACCAGCATCATTATTGAGTAAAATTCAGGCAATATGACTACGAAACCATGCAACCGCCGGCATTGCTCATTCGTTGGCTTTGCCGCCCATGCGCTCAATGTTGCTCATCATCCGGCTCTTGGTGCTGCCACTCCTGCTTGGGATTGACGAGTTCGCCCTGCCAATCTTGCTCTCGCTTGCAACCGAAGGCGTCCGCAGGCCTGTAGGTCTGCTGATGCTACGGCGAAAGTCCTCCACCACCTCCGCTGCTCCTGGTGTGGCGCCTGCATCCGCCTGGAGCAGCAGCATCTCGTCCACGGCCGCGACCAGCTCGCCCTTCTCCACCCGCTCGCGCTCCAGCTCCTGCAGGAGAAAGTCATGGCTTGACTTCACACTGCTGACCTCATTCAGTAAACCTGCGATTCGCGCCTTCTGTTCTTCGATTTCGCTCTTCTGCTCGTCCAATCGCGCCACTTCGGCGGCCCGCTCTCTGCTACCGTGCATGAGCCCGGCAGGCAGTTCCTCGGAGAGCGTCGCGTCTTTGCTGGCCTGCAGCTCCTCCACTTGGCGCCCGAGCTCGTCGATCTTGACCTGCAGCTCATGGCACTTCTTCTCCGAGCGTGCCTCGTACGTCTTCTTCAGTGTTGCCACCTTGGTCTCGTGCTTCTTCTTGTATACCGAGTGGAGCTCGCGTGCCAGGTTCTCCATCTTCTCATCTAGCTGTTGTGCCACTCTCTGAGCCACCAGCGCCTCGGTCGCCGGTGCGTCGCCGATGGCACTGCCAACTTCGCTCTGTGCAACGTTCGCCTTGGTCAAGGCCTCTGCCAACCTGAGTTCTGCGTCCTCGCGCGCGCGGTTGCTCTCCTCGAGTCTCTGCTGCAGATCGTCCTTCTCCCTCTCCTCCTGCAAGAACTCCTCCTTGACTGACTTGAGAACCTGCTCGATCTCCTTGCCCTTCTTCTCCCACTCGATCTTTTCCGTCTCGGCGTGCTCGGCGCGGTTTCTCTCCTCACGCGTGGTCTCCATGGCCTCGCCCGCACGACGCTCTGCATCGCCTACGGCCCTCTTAAGACTTGCCACCTCGGCGTCTCGTCCGCTCAGGGATGCCTTGAGGGATGAGATCTCCGACAAGTACGATGATTTGAGAGACTCCAGTTCTCGCACTGTGATACTAGGCACGGATCGAGGAGTCGGCTGGGGTGGTAGCTCAAAGTCCAGCAGATTCAGCATCTTACGACTGGTACCAGGCGTTCGCTGGCTCTTCGCTGGAGACGGGTTCCGCTGGTTGTTGATGAAGGATAGCAGGTTAGGCTCCGTGTTCGACTTGGCCGGAGAATGGGCAGCTCCAGGGACGGGCCCAAACTCTGACGTGAAGTCGAGAAGCAGGTTTGTAGTGTCATTTTCTTCATCTTGCACCGCCTGATGGTGTCTGCGGGAGCTTGGAGACGCCAGTCGTTGCCTCCGCGAAGTTGCTGGTGTAGCGAAAACCGTGTGGCTTGGAGTTGGCGCCTCCATTCGTCTTGTCGGGCTGCGATTTCCAAGCCTTGCAAATGTCGTCATGTCTGCGTTTGGAACGGCAGAGAAGTTGCTGAAGCAGGTGTCGTCTGACATGACGGATTGTGTGTCAAAGTCATTGCCGTATTGGCTTGCAGGCATGGAAGGTTTCTTAAAGTCTGGGAGGTCTCGAAGTGTCATCGTCTGAGTCTTGACAGGAGAACTCTCTGGCAGAGGAACTTTGGAAGGAGACACTTCGTCCGACGCAGACAGAACACTTTTCTTTCCTGGCGACGAGAACTGAAATGTAGGCGAGGGGACTGTTTCGGTTTCCTCATCCTCGTGGATTTGGAATGGCTTGGATGGAGACATGCGAGAATGGCCTCGAGTTTTGGAAGGGCTATGGTCGGACTGTGTAGATGTTCTGGTCGGTCCTGACACATTCGATTCAAAGGGAGAGCTTGAGAAGGCGGTGACCGGCGCAGAATCGCTATCCACGCTTTGTAAAGGCTCGATGTTCTTGACGGGGCTGCTTAGTCCTGATGTCAAGGACGAAAGATTTTGGCGGTTGAGCGAAGCACTGGACAGAGGAGAGAGCGGATTGGGCATTGCAACCATACGTCTGCCCTGCAGAGGGTGGTGTTGTGGGAAGCTTTCTATTAGAATGAATGGCTCGGTAATGTGTCAGTGTTTATGTCGGCCCAAACATTGAAGCTCGCACAGCAACGGCCCGGGCGGACGGAAGAGTTCCGCCCTCCCCGCCCGCTAGAGCTTCACAAGAGCGTCAAATGTTCAAACTTGATGAGCAAACGCTGGGCTTTGCCAATCTCACCTTGGCCCTGATCGAGCGCGACCTGTGCCTTTCCCGCACTCGCTGCGTCCTCAGGCTGCTCGGCGCCGATGTTCCAGGGCCACAATGTCTCCGCAAGCTGCAGGGTCTAGAAAGTCTAGGGCCTCTGTGACGAAGGTGGTGCCAGCAATTCCCCACGCCCTAGCTGCCAGGCCCAAGACCAGAAGCGAGAGCGCCACGTCTCCTGCTACTTCCTCATCGCCCAGCAATCCTGCGGCTCCATCGACTGCGACTGAAGGTGAAGGCGGCGCGGCGGTACTTCAGGCAATTGACTCCAACGCTGCCTCCGAACCGCAGCAGCCTGCGACAAATGGCGAAGTAACGCCCAGCGCAACCACTTCGGAAGAATCCATTGCGACCTCAACATCTCAATCCACTCCTCCAGCTTCGACTTCATATGCAGCACGCAATGTTGATGCCGATGGAGGTAAAGGTAGGTCAAAAAGCCTTGTCCTTTGCGCTGTTGCCGTATCCATAGATGTGCTAACCAGGGCATCCATCCCTTCAGAGGATAGGTTCATAGGGCCGGATATCAACGATACGTCCTTTCCTTCTGACACCCCTGGTGTCCGCGACTTACCTCCTGCGTTCTATCCTACCAGCCAGCAATCCAACCCGTCTCCGGCCACATCCAACTCGGCTCACCGCCCACCACCCCCCATTGTGCATGGGGTCCACCATCGAAACAGCAGCAACCTAGTTTTTGGCGGTCGTCAGGACTCTGTAAGCCCATCTCCAGGACTCAACATCTTGCCTGGAGCTCCTTTCGCCGGCGCTCCTCTTCAGCCTTTTCCCAATCATAGTCCGAGTTCCCCGGCATACCCTCCAAATGGCCATTCATACCATGTGTCTGAGCCTTTTGCCGGGCCGATGTATCCACCTCCCTACATGCACAACAACAGCAATGCGGGATATGCAAGGGAGATGTATCATGCACCTTATCCTCAACCACGGCCATTCCCGCCAGCAACGCGAGGCCCACCTGGACGCCGCGACTTTGGGCCATCACATGGGCTACCACCACCGCGGCCCATACCTACCGCTGCCTCTCATATGAATGGACCGCCTGGTCTTCAGGGATCTGAGGCATCTCCAGGAGAAGCACTTGCGCTGTGTCGGTACCTTCGCGGTCAATTTGGTAATCGCGAGCACGCGGACTACGTCGTCGTTATCTCGCACAGTGGCCACAAGCTATCGCCCGGCACATTCGCTCTTCACGGCATAATGCTTGCGAGGAGCCCGAAGCTGGCGTCACTCATGAACATGAATCAATCGGGACCGGCAGCTTTTCCGAGAACGGTGCATCTAGTCATCTCGGATCGCTTCATAGACCTTGATGAAGTTGTCACGAAGGGGCTTATGCATCTGTATGGGGAGCCTCTACTGGAGGCGGCCATGATCCCCGACGTCCTGGCGGCCTCTGGGTTCCCGCCGAACCCGTACCTGCAGCTCCGTGCAGCCTTGGCGTACGCTGCTCTCGGTCACTATCTACAGCTCGACGCAATCGTCATTCGCGGTCTACATCTGGCAGCCAGCCTTCTCAACTGGCAGAACATTGGGCTCGGACTTTCTTTCGCACTCGAGGGCGGCCTGGGGGCCTCCTGGAGCGAGCAAGTACATGATAAGACGAGCGCAACATTGATGGACGAATCGGGCTCGCCAGCATCTGCGCCGGTGTACGGCATCTACAGCGACCGCATGCTGTATACGGTCATTCAATTCATCATCACGCACTTCCCGTTGGACTTTGACTTGGCGGCCAGCGTGCCGCAGCTGCCAGAGGCACCGCGTCTTCCGACTGCGGCGGAGCCTCGGCACGCACGGACGGGGTCGAGGCTCAGCCAGATACGCTTTGGGGAGATGACGATGGAAGACAGGGGTCCAGAGATCGCGACTCTGTCGGGAGTGCTGCTATCGTTGCCGTTCGCCATCCTCAAGCACGTGCTTGAGCATCCATCGCTCGTGGCTCGCCTCGGAGCGGACAAGGTGGCAGAGGCGATGCGGAGCACTGTGGAAGAGCGTGAGCAGCGGCGGCAGCGCATCGCCGGCCAGAGTGGCGAGGCGGGGCCGGCAGCAGGGCCAGACTCGTCGCTCGACGAGCGGCTGTGGAACAGCATCCGGTGGGTGGAGGCGGTGGAGGCGGCGGGGGAGCAGCGTGCGGGCTTCAGCGGCGTACAGCTCACACGGCGCTGCGTGCAGGGCGGGGCTGGGGGCAAGGCAGCTGGTCAGGGGGCATCTTGACATATTTTTACATTGAGGGCATAGCAAGCGACAGGCGTTTCTCATGACGGACAGAGCGAGCAGGACAGAAAAAGTTGAATCTAGTCGAGAGAGCAGAGACATCTCCGGCGGGTGAGATCTGAAGCAGACACATTGGCAGGGCATACCCATACCGAGCATCAAGATCGGAGGAAATATCATTAGCGGAAGTCGCCGTTCAACCGGACATTGTGACATGATGCCGGAAATGCAGTCCGGGACAATCGACCAGATAGAGTGCTGACTAGCAAGACTTGTTCTCTGCGGCGGTGACTTCTGAGGGAGAGCCAATGCAGGGACTCTGGGACGGGGAGAAGCAAGCCGCCCGTGCGTATGTACAGGCGGAGGAAAAGAGGGCAGTGGCTAATGACAGCGCGGGAGGAAAACAACACATGATTTGCGTCGGAGAAATCAAAACGTGGATATATGTAGTAGCTAGTAAATATACATCCACCGTGGATATTAGCTTGCGGCACGTGAGGCTGCAATTAAGGTCCTCGTCGAACATGAACAGGGACGGGGTGGTGGGTGTGCGAGTGCGTGGGGTGTGGGTCCGCCGGTGCGGGCTGCCCCTGACTAGTGCCCGCCGCATGCACCAGGCGCTGGCCCGGGCAAGCAAAGGCGCCAGGCACCAGGCACAAGCACACCCCACTGTGCAGTGGCTTGACGGGGCTGCCATTTCATTTGATGTTATGACAGCCGGCCGTACCTGGGAGCCGGGCATTCCTCCAGATTGCGATGACGGCCGGATCTCAGCCAGGATCGCGGGCGCATTGCGACAGGGGTGTCGTGCAGGGATGCGGCTGCGGGCCTGGATCTTAACGTGGGCCGTAAATGAGGGTAAGCAGAAACAAGAGGGCCGTTCGGGAGGCTTGGGGCAGGCTGGCCAATGCGCGAGGAGGCAGCGTGTGATGAAGGCATCGAGTTGGGTGTAGCGTGCGGCATCGCGGAACGCTGCTTTCGGGCTAGTGGCGGCACGCGCTCCAGCAAGCAGCAGCAGCAGCACACACACGCACACACACACACACACACATGCACACTTTCCCATACCTGCTGCACACACCCCCTCCTCCCCTCTTCTCTTCGCCTCTTGTCTCGTCAACCAGCAGCGCCCCGGCACAGCGACGTCGAGGCAGGTTTCAGACCGAGCTTGACCACTGCTGAAGTTACCGCAACATCACCAAATCCCACCGGCCCCCTGCGCTGCAGCGCTGGTTGGTTGACGTTGGCACAGTCCCTGCATCCTTCTCCGCTCTCTGGCGCCCTGGTGGATCCGCACTCCGCCCGCCGCCGCCCCCTCGCGTCGCCCGGCGCGTGTCGTTTGGTCGCTTCTGCTGCTGCACACCTGCGCCGCGACCGCCATCCCTGCCGCTCCGCCAAACTTCTCCCTCTGCTGACTCTCCCCGTTTCGCATCCCCTTCCCCTCGCGCTCCCAAGCGACTGCCGCTCCCTACCTTCTCTCCTGCCAACTGCCGACTCCGCCCACGTTCCTTGAAACACTCTCCTCAAAGTCGCTCTTTTTTTTTTTCTCCCTCTCCGCGCCTTCGGCTCCTGGCGACCGATCCCTCGCGTCCAGCACAACCGCAAATCCACCACATCCAACTAACCACAAGTCCGACCATCCACTCTCCTTGCCCTTCATACGATTCTCCCTCGGCATACATCCGATCGAGTCTGCACAGTTCTGCTGCCACCCTGCAGCCAACTTTTTTTCCCTCCCGTGCGCTCACATATCCACCAACAAGCCACGGCCTTGTCAAATTCGCTCCACACCCACGCGAACGCCCGATCCTCGCGCTTTGACCATTTACTGGTACGATCTCGCTTTCTCTTCCTCTCAGGCGCGCGCCTCAATCTCCTCGGCTGTCGCAGTTGGAGAGGTGAAAGGTTCAGGCGCATTCCAGGGATGTCCTGACTGCGACTGCGCGAAACCCAACGCCGTGAGGCTCAGCCTACTACTCTAAATTCCTAGGCTCGCGCACCGCTCAACACGGCCACGAACCGCCGTCGCCTCGTACCAGCTGCAGTAACACCCTTTCGCATACACCATGAACCGTCTGCGGAACAAGAAGAAGGGCGGTGACGATGTGGCGAATTCGGTTCCCGATCTCACCAGCCCTCACACGCCCACTTTGAACGCTCAGGCTCCGCCCAAACGAAGGTGGGGACGCAAGAAGCATGTCGAGGAGCATCCCCAGGCTGAACAGTCCTTCACCCTCCCGCCCACCGATAATTTCCGCACCAGCCTGATCATGCCCGGCCTCTCCACCCGCTTCAGCATGCTTCGAGAGGCTGACGACCCCTTCTCTCTCATCGGAAAGGCCAGCGACGACAGTGTCATGCCACAGACCCGCTCCAATTTCCTTGACGACATCGCCGAGGTCTCCTCCATCAGCACGCACAGCTTCCGACCGCCCTTCGCCGAGAGCGACCGCAAGGCATCCTACACCTCCGACGGCTACGGCACCGACGACGATTCCTTTCACGTCAGCAGCGCTGGCGGCGGCAGCAGCAGCATCATGAGTCGAGCCCGCCCCGGCGAAGGCAACAACCTGTTTGGTGGCCGCCAGAAGATCTACAAAATTCCCGTCGGCGACTCAGGCTCCGTCAACACACTGGGAGCAGGCGACTCCCGCGGCATGCGAGGCAGAGCCCTGTATGAAGACGATGTCAGCATGTCGGCTTTCCAGCGCTTGCGGCTGCGGGAGAAGCAAGCCGAACAGGATCGGCAGAGACATGACATCGGCGAGGACGTTGACGACTCGCAGATATCCCAGTCCTCCGCGGGCTTGACTGCTGACGAGGAGAAGAGACACACGGCCTCCTCCACAAACTCTGGCCCTTCGATGCTGAGCGCCGTGTCCACCGCGGCCACCTCGGTCGCATCCCCCGGCATGTCACCCTCCAACCCTCCCTCACAAGCCCCGTCTCCCAATCCCGCCGCTCCCGAGCGTTCCAGATTCGGATCGAAGAGACTGTACGAGTCGAAGCTGGATCAGCATCAGCAAGAGTCGCAGTCGGCCAATCTCACGCGCCTGAATTCGATCCAAAAGAGGAACCCATCAAACCAGTCCGGTGCTAAGTTCTTACCGAATGCGAGAAGCAGCCCCGACCTTCGAGGTCGACAGGAGAGGAGTGGTTCGATGACACAGCCAATAACTGAGCTGCCGTCGGATGAGGGCTTGACCACTTTTGAGAGCTTGCGCGGTATGCGAAACGACAGTCCAAATGCAAATCGTCCGCGGTACAACGCACCTACCATCACCGAACCCGAGAATCCATTATCGCAAGCCATCAGCACCGCCGATCGGGGCAAAGCCACCGCGTTGGGCGCCTTTGTTCGGCCAAAGCAGCAGTTCGACGAGCAGCAGTATCTGAAGCGACAACAGTCCCTTATGAAGCAGCGTGCAGATAGCCGCTCACCATCAAGCTCTACCCGTCCGTCTGTAGATCAGAACAGACCGTCACTCGACGCGCGCCCAGGTTCACGGCCTTCGTTAGACACACGCCCCGGCTCGCGGACTCCTTCTGCGCGGCGGCCGTCAGGTGACAGCTATCGACCGTCCGCCGAGTCTCGCTTCAGACCCCCTTTCGCGCGCGCGGAGCGTTCCTTCTCTTCTTCTTCAGTCAATCAATCAGAATCAAGACCTGGCTCAAGCAGGTCTGGAGGCCCTTCAGCTGCCTCCAGCCCTGCAAAGGCTCGAAGGGGAGCGCCACTAGCGCCTCCTGCGGCGCCCGCACCAGCGCCGCCTCCACAACAACCTGCTCCCGGTGCCTGGCCGGTTGACAATACCGATGAAGACACCGAGAGTGATTATGGAGATGCCCCGCAGGAAGCGATCGCACCGGAGCAACTACAAACGACACACTCTGACCGCAACACACCAGTCGAAATGCCTGCCCCCCTTCGCCGAAGTCCACCGCCTCTGTTCGAACATCCTGCGCTGCGGGCCGCCCAAGAAGCCCCAACGACACGACGTGAGAAGCGGAATGCGTGGAATCCGGATATGAAATTTGCTGACTTCAGAACTGGGGAACATGCACCGTCGCAGGCTGATGGGCCAGTTGAGCAATCTGACATTGGTACCTCAAACGACCACACAGATTCCACACGGGTTGACGGCGGCTTGAGCTCACTTCGAGCGCATATGCGAACTGTCAGTGAGGCCTCTTCAGTCTATCCGACACCCACAAGCAACAACTACACATTTGAAGACGAAGCTGGATCTGTGCCGCCGCTACCATCGTTCGAGGGAACACTGGATGTTGACCAGTCGAAGCTTGCAATCGATGATCAGCGCACCGCTAAGCAGATCAAACGTGCCACAACGGGAGAGTCCCCTACCGTCCCATCCTTCAGCAATATCGACGAGCTCGATGAGCAGAGTAAGGCGGATCTTGCAGAGTGGGAGAAAGAGCTGAACAAGCGCCACACACGAGATGACAGCGCCACGACGCAGGCCGAGCGGGATGCATTCGCTGATGAATTAGCTCAGCGTCAAAGGGCGATCCGCGAGAACCTCAAGATCAGAGTCGAGAACAGTAGCAGGTCCTCTAGCCCGGGGAGCAGCAAGAACAACACTGTGCTTGAGTCATCACTTCGACCCTTTGGTTTACTGCGCAATATATCGAGCCGCGACGCTGTGAAGCATGACGAGAGCGCACGAGGCAGATTGGAGAAGTCGAAAGCCTCAACCTCCCCGTCCCTGGCAGGTTCAGACGGACCCGCTAGTCCCGCGATAGGCCGGACCCTCCACTCACGCATGCCTGCGCCCAGGCAGAGCGAGGAGAGGCAACCTCGACAGCGTTCAAGACCACGACAGAACAGCTTGGCCAGTGAAAGCAACCGCGACGACCCTCTGGCTGCTCCGCACCGCTCCATCATTGATCCCGATCACGTATCAGCCACTCGAGACCGCTCAGTTTCTGGCGTCTCCGCCGCACGGTCCATGTCTAGTCCCCGCAAACCATCTGAGGAGCAGTCTAGCCGTAGCCGCACCTTTCACGACGTTCCGGAGGAGGCAGAACCTCAATCGCGAAAACACTCTGCTTCTGTCGCATCTTCCCGGCAGGATCCGTCTCGCCGACCTGACCCTGCGGGTAAACACAGTCTCGAAATCCTGGGCCTTCAAGGCAGCAACAGCAGTTCCGAGCAAGCGTCGGTCAAGAACTCTATTGATCGTCCCAACATCCGGGTCAACACGACATCGCCCACGTACCGTAGTAATACTGCCTCTCCTTTGACCGACGCAAGTAACGCAACTCCTGGTTCGTCTACTTCGTCGACCTTCCCTCGCGGAGAAGGCGGAACGTCTACGAATGGTGCCTACGGAGGCGCATCGGGACGAAACCAGCCTCACAGCACCTTTACGTTCCCGGCCCGCACACCAGCACAAAAGGCACAGAAGCATGCCCACCAACATGCCAAGACAGTCTTCAAATCCGACATTTCGGAGCCGACTCTACTGAGCAGCACGAGCAATGTCGATACCGTCGACCTCCCGGCCGGTGCATCGCTCAGAAACGGTGCAACCTCCGACGTTGACGCCGTTCTTGCCGGCCAGCAAGCGGCTCTGTCAAACGCGGATGGCCTCGTGTCCACCGTGCCTTCCATGGTGACCCCATACGCGAGCTCGCCCTCGTCGACGGCTCTGGACCCGTCGGACCGAACATCCTCGGCCACGGCTACCACCACGTCCGACGCCACCTCCGGCCGCAAGTCTCCACCCATCGGCCTCATCAGCGCGGAGAAAGGCCCTATCCCGTCAAGCGTGTCGCCCCCGCCCGTGCCGCCGCCCATGCCAGCCGCCAAGCGCCGCGGCGGCTTCAACAACTTCTTTAAGCGCGGCGCCAGCCGCAACACCCCGGCAGAGGACGACAAGGAGAACGGCGAGACGGATGCGTTTGACGACTTTGTCCTGCGGCCCAGCGGCGGGCGCCTGCGGATCCGCAAGGTCAGCGACGAGACGCTGGGTGGGCGGCGGCGGCATCAGCTTGTTGCTGACACGGAGATGGAGGGTGGGATGATTTAGAGCTTTTTGTTTTGGCTCACGTTATGACGCGCGACACTTTTTTATTTGCAATGTGCATACGCTTTCTACGATGGATGTCTGATCAAGACTTTGATTTATACTCGTTTCTCGCGTCGTGGCGTTTCTGCTACACGCATGGGTTGAGGCACAAGAACCAAGCAGCCCTCTCTGTCTGCGTTCTTCAGCCTTTCTGCCTCTTTTGATTTTCGAGCCTGTTGTTTTCAAAAACGCGACTCAGCGCAAGATACCACTTTTCATGTGATTCTGGGAGGTGTTTTGTTTAGGCGAATGGGGAGTTTGGGCGAAGGTGGTATTTCCGCTTTCTTTTTGCAGAGAGGCACGCTCGCGAGCTTTGCTGCAAATGTATACATAGTTGACGGAAGACACGTTTATCTTGCCTGCTGTGTTGGCGCTCTTGCGGGTTGTGACTTGGTTGCTGTTGTCTTCGATACAATGCGTGCAGATGTTTGGCAACTTGCTGGGGGTATTCATGATAGACGACACTTCTATGCATCGGCCTGTCTTCCCGAAAGGCTTGTCAGCGGTGCACTACCAGAACCGTGACCCCAGACTTGGAGATTGTTCCTGCTCTGTTCGATGGTATGTTCAATGTATACACAATCCGCCATCTTCAGCCCCTGTCCTACGCAATTCACCGCGCGCGATCCCTCCTCCCAATTCCGACCCTCACGAGATTCATGTCTGGCGTCCTCCACCCCATCGAAGCGCCACATGGCACTCGCGGCAGGCACGCAGCCTGCACCCCCGGCACTGGCGGATGAAGCGCGGCATCCAGCGCTCGCAGAGGCCGCACTGGAACCGCCCAGGGACGTACTTCCAGCGGTCATGCTCGCAGGGGGGTGGCGCTTGGGCGGGTGGTGCAGCTGGGTCTGCTTCCTCCTCCTCCTCCTCTTCCTCGTCCTCGTCCTCTTCCTCTTCCTCTTCCTCCTCGTCCTCCTCGTCCTCCTCTTCTTCTTCTTCTTCTTCTTCGTCCTCGTCATCTTCGTCATAGACGCCGTCGACAGCAAACAGCGGGCACTCGCAAGTCTGCCAGCGGGCGCCGCACAGGTAGCAGAACTCCGCGCCGCAGCGGCAGCTGAGGGGTATTAGTCTGGTGCGAGCGGATAAAGAGTAGCAGGAGGGGGAGGAGGTACGTCATGTGGTAGCAGCCGGTCTCGAGCTCGACGAGCGTACGGCACTGATAGCAGCGACGCCATCCCTCCTGGTCCGCGAGCTGCAGGATCGGGTCGTCGGCGGTGCGGTCGCAGACGGCGCCTGGGTGTGAGGTGCTCTTGCAGAGGATGCAGGTGCGGTGGTGACAGTTGTGGCAGGTTGCGAGAGTCTTGTGGGTTAGGTGCGGTGGGATGAAGGACGCGCAGTGGGTGTTGGCACAGTAGGTGCGGTCTGTGCTGCTGTGCTCGAGGGTGGCGAGCTGATGCTTTGCGAGGATGCTGGGGCCGACGAGCGTGTTCACGGTGGCGAGCGGGATGGGTGTGTCGCAGCAGTAGGGTTCGAGATATGGGCCGTTTAGGGTGGCTTCGTGGAAGACGCGGCGGAGGCAGACGTGGCAGTAGACATGGCCGCAGGGGCTGTTGTAGGACTGGGTTGCGGGATTCTTCTCCAGGCACACACTGCATTCGAGTTCTGCTGTAGGAGTCCCTGCGGAGGCTTCATCGAGAGGGGGCTGAGGTACGATGTTGTAAGACCAGAGATGCTCAATTAGTCGGTCGGGGTGAACGTCGACGTGTTGACCCGAGCCATGTGAGTCGGAGTCCTCAGCTGGCTGCATCGTGGGTTCAGCCTCATCTGCGTGAGTGTCTGTGGGTTTCTGATGTAGTTCATGTGCTTGTGCAAGAGATATGAGAGGCCCATCTGTCTCCACTGCTTTGCTGATACTGATACACAGCGCTCGATCTCGAGTGCTTGCGAGGCTACTTTCCACTTCCTCTCTTTGGGCGAGGAGGACCGCGCGTAGGTCCACATCTTCGTTGTTCTGACCTTCAGGTAGGTCAGAAAGGAGAGTATTCAAGTTATCTAGCTGCATTGCTAGTAACGAAACTGCAGACTCGTGGTCTTCACCACGGTCAACATGCTGCTGTGGTTCCGCCATGAGTGATTGCTACAAATTGGAGGTGAGTAGCAGCAGAACATGAAGTTAAAACAACAAGGGTCGAAAAATAAGTTGGGGAACGAGATCACGTGGGGTCTGAATCAAGTGCAAGCTAGGTCTAATAAGGTGAAGGAAAGTGTAGACATGGGAGAGAAGTGAGATCTAGTCAGAGCAGCATACAGTAAAGAAACAAATGATGGACAGCACATTCGTTTGTTTACTAGGATAGTGGAGAAGATTGAGCTGCAAATTAGAGTGTCTGAAGTAGTGGGATTTAGATTGTATGTTGAACAGTAAGATTGACAGTTTCTCTTCTACGACAACTTGCAGGTAGGAGAGAGAAGTGAAGTGCGGACAGAAGGAAAAGGAGGCGGCGGCGGTCGAGCGTGGAATCAGCCCCGTGTGGTCCCTGACTTGCCAAGACAGCTGTGGCTCCCTCCGCATCGTCCAGCTGGCGCCATTGTCTCCTGCCATTGCCTGCCATTCGATTGTCGCTCTTGCATCATACCGACCGACAGTCGAAGATGAAGCCAGAATCGACGCTAGCTTTGCTGCTCATTGCGTTGTCCTCCGCTGGCTCTGCTGCCAATGTCGACAGCAAGCTGAGAGGCGTGGGGCCTGATTGTGAGTCCAATACTGCTACACCGGACCATTGGATGATGAGCCTACGTCAATACCTTGGGGACGCCTTTGCTGATACATTTCTCTTTGACAGTCCTCAAATTCTACGACACGGCGGCCGACACGTTCACCTGCATCTCCCACCCGTCTCTCACCATCCCCGCGTCTCGAGTCAACGATGACTTCTGCGACTGCCCCGACGGCTCAGACGAACCAGGCACCGCCGCCTGCGCGCATCTCTCGCCCCTCTCGCCTCCATCAGTAGGAAACGTGGCCAAGGACATCAACAGCACACCGGCACTTCCTGGCTTCTATTGCCAAAACAAGGGCCACAACCCCCAGTACATTCCCTTCACGCATGTCAATGACGGCATATGCGACTACGATCTCTGCTGCGACGGTAGCGACGAGTATGCTGGCGCCGGCGGCATCAAGTGCGAAAACAAGTGCAAGCAGATTGGCAACGAGTGGAGGCGCCTCGACAATATAAGGCAGCAGTCTACCAGCAATGCTATCAAGAAGCGCGCCCAGCTCGTCACAGAAGCCCAGAAGCTGAGGCGCGAGGCTGAGGACTGGCTCCGCGATTCCAAGGGTAAGCTAGAGTCTCTCGAGGTCAAGGTCAAGAACCTTGAACAGGAGAAGAACGATATTGAGCGTCGCGAAAAGGGCAAGATGGTCGGTGGCACCAGCTCTAGCGGCGGTGGCAAGGTTGGCGTACTGGCTGGCCTAGCGAAGACACGCCTGGACGAAGTCAAGAACTCGCTCGACAAAGTTCGCAAGCAGAGCAATGTCTACAAGAGCCGCATCGACGAGCTGGAGGGCATCCTGACCGCCTTCAAGACTGACTACAACCCCAACTTCAACGATGAGGGTGTCAAGCGTGCTGTGCGCGCCTGGGACGATTATGCAGCTAGGGACCAACCCACCTTTGTCGACCCGACTACCGATGCCGACATCAGCGACGTCCTCACCGATGCCACCCACGGCATTGAGTGGGACCAATTCCAGGGAGGCGATGACCCCAGCGACATTGATGTTTGTGAGTCTTGTTGTTCTGCTCCTTCGGATTGACTTGACACTGACATACTTGTAGTGTACCAGTTTGAGGCGTACTTACCTGCTCCCCTTCGAGACTGGTTGGACCAGCAACTTCGCAGTCTTAAGATAATGCTCATCGAGAATGGCATCCTAGCGGCCCCAAGCGAAATGGCAGCGGGCGAGTCCAAGGCTGTCATCGAAGCCCGCTCGCGTCTCGACGCCGTGCAGCGCGAGTTCGACGACCTTAAGCGTCAAAAGGATGAGAAGGAGAAGGCTCTCTCTGACGATTTTGGTGCTGACGACATCTTCCGCGCTCTACAGGACAAGTGCGTGCAGAAAGACTCGGGCGAGTACACGTATGAGCTGTGCTGGCTCAAGGAAGTTACGCAGATCTCGAAGAAGGGCGGCTCGCGCAATGGCATGGGCCGCTTCGAGAAGTTTGATACTACCTACTCCGACGAAGACGTCACAGCCGACGGCAAGGGCTTAGGCACTGGCGAACGTGTCGTCTTGAAGTACACGGAAGGCGCACACTGCTGGCAGGGTCCCGACCGCAGCACGACGGTAGTCCTAGCGTGCGCAGAGAACGAGGAGATCTGGAAGATTATGGAAGAAGAAAAGTGCGTGTACCGTATGGAAGCTGGCACTCCGGCAGTGTGCACTGGTAACGCTGCCACTGGTGGAGACAGCGCCAAGGTGAAGAAGGAAAAGGACGAGCTGTAAGAAGACCCGACATTGTTAAGATAATGCATATAGAAGTATCCTTGAAAGAACATTCTACGAAAGGCTTTTTCTTGGCCATGCTGTTACTGCGAGTGTGATGCGGGAAATCCGGTCGAACTGAAATCACTGTAAGTTTTTCTTTCTACATCTCCTGAACTACTTGCGATTCTGACTTTGCTTGTAGTGCGGCCGCGGCACATTGTCATAGTACGGAATCACAACCATATTCTTGTCATCCGTGACGCCTACCATGGCCGTCGTCCCCGGATGCGTAGGCTTATTCGACGTCACAATCTCCAGCAACGCCGGCCCATCCACCGCACTCAACCTCTTGACCGCGGCCGCCACATCACCAATGCTATCCACACGCTCCGCCGCATTCGCCATGCCCCTCGCGATCTCCGCAAACGCCATCTTCGGGCTCAGCGCACTCACCGGCCGCGCCGCAATGTTGCGCCCGAAGATCAGCTCCTGCCCGTTGTTCGACATGCCCCACACGTGGTTGTTGACCACGACCGTCAGCACGCGGCAGCCGAAGCGCGCGTACGTGTCCAGCTCCGCGAGGTGGAAGCCCGCGGAGCCGTCGCCCTGGACGTTGACGACCTGGCGCTGCGGGTCGGCGAACGCCATGCCCAGCGCGTAGCCCCAGCCGTTGCCCAGGAAGCCGAGGTAGCCGCAGGAGAAGACGACGGCGTGGGCGCGCGCGGCTTCTTGCGTTTGCAGCGTCCAGCTGCCGCATTCGCCGCCGTCGACGCTGAGGAGGGCGCCGGGGGGGAGGGCGCTGAGGGTGTGTTTGAGGGCGTGGTACGGGTGCAGGCGGTTTGGGGTGACTTCTTCGGGCTCTGACTCTTGTGGGTGCGGGAGGGTCTTGAGTGAGAGGGCTTTCTGCGCCCAGTCTGCGTCAATCTGCCACTGGGTTGTGTCTGGGATTGCGGCTGCGAGACTGGCGATTGCGGGTCGCACATCGGACACGATGCCGAGGTGGATGTCCTGCGAACGGCCTATCTCGCTTCCGTCGACGTCGATCTGGATGTACTTGCAAGTTTCTGGGCTGGGGATGCACGGCTCGCTTCTGCTGCCCATGAACATGCCTGTCCGACATGCGAGTAGAATCACAAGATCTGGCAGGGGCTGTCCGATCTTAGGCAATGCTCCGAGCATGCTTGCGATTCCCGCACGCTGGGGGTGGTCATGCGCTAATGGACTGGAATATTTAGTGCTGTTGAAGACCGGGATCTTTGTCATATCGAGAAACTTGGTGAACGCAGCGTCGTCTTGAAGATATCGCGCACCGGTTCCTGTAACAATGATGGGCCTCTTGGCTTGCTTCAGCATCTCGACAGCCTCGACGATGGCTTGCGGATGCGGTCCCGCTGGATATGGTTGCGGCGATGCCAAAGAGCCCCAAGATATGCGTGACTGCTCGACAGGTGAGAAAAGCACCTCTATTGGCAAGTCGAGAAGTACGGGTCCTTCATTTGCCTGTCAACATTCGCTGCTGGTAAGTTCGTAATTGGGCAGTCCTACCTGGAACGCCGGATGACGCCGTACGAAAAGCGTGAGCAACCAGCCGTGGAATCTCCTCGACGTGCACGACACGGTGAGCGAATTTCGTCACGGGCCTTGATAGCACAACCTGGTCATGGAAGCCCTGCAGAACGTTCGTCTCGGCATCACGCATGGGCGAGGAGCTCGTGATGCACAGCACAGAGCTTCTGTCAGCAAAGGCAGTCGCCAGTCCCGGGATGCCATTGCAGAAGCCACTGTTTGCAGTTACAAAGCACACCCCGGTCTCGCGCTTGATCTTGGAGTAGCCCTCGGCGGCCTGCACGGCAACGGTCTCGTGGCGCGTGTCGACGAGCTTGATGCCCACGTCGACCGCACCCATGAGGAAGGCGTCCAGGTGGCCACCGTGCAGACCGAATGCAATTGAGACGCCGAGATGCTTCAGAGACTGTGCGAGCAGGTCGCCACCGTTGAACTCGCGGTGCTCAGGCTGCACAAGGGTAAAGAGAGGAGCCATTCTCCTGCGTTCTGCACTTTTGTTCAAGCGTCTTGCGCTGCAGATAATTCCTCAAAGTTGGTTTGACTCGACCTGAGAATCAATGACACCTCAACGAATATTTGAATATCCTCATTACCTCGACTACTGGGCACTTCTTATACAGCGGGCTCGGGCAGCGCATAAGCATGACCCAAAGCGGGGTTAGTCCCGCCAAGTTGCAACCCCTCTTCAGCCACCCGAGCATAACAATGATACTGCCCGTCTTCGACTAATCTAGGCGCACTGCTTCGAGTTCTTAGCCGGAAGTGTGATTGTGAACTGTACTGAGCACATGCAGCTGTTGATAACAAGTGAACATGCCTCCAATCTACATCAACGACGGTGACTTCGCCCCTCTGCACGGGAAGGTTGTCCTCATCACTGGTGGATCTTCTGGCATCGGACTGGCTACTGCACAGCTCCTGCTAGAGCATCAGGCCCTCGTTGTCGTTGCGGACAGACAGCCCATCATCTCCAATGACTCCTCACCAAGTCCAGGCAAATCTCCAACTTTTGTACAGGCGGACGTGACCTCGTGGGAGGACCTGACCAAGGCCTTTCAGCTGACCATAGACAAATTCGGCCGGATTGATCACATCTTTGCCAATGCCGGTAACATTGATTCTCAGACCCTCAGCGAAACATGACTGATCGGTTATGTCGGCCAGGAATCAGCAGCCCCGTCAACTCCATTGTCGACGACGTCCTGGATGAGCAGGGCGCTCTCAAGGAACCCGACCTCAAGGTACTTCAGGTCAACCTGATTGGTGTCGTCAACACCATCAAGCTCGCCATTCACCACCTACGCAAGCAGCAACACCCAGGTAGCATCGTCATCACTGCCTCGACCGCAGCGTACCAGCAGTTCAGTTCCGTTGACTACACCACCTCCAAGCACGCTGTTCTCGGTGAGCAGCCTTGCGTGTCCATCTCCATCTACGTACCCGCTGACCAGCACAGGCCTGATGCGCGGCCTCGCCGGCCATTTGCATCCGCATCTACCTATCCGCATCAACGCCATCGCACCCAGCTGGACAGCCACGGGCATCATCCCGCGTAGCGCCGTCGAAGCTGCTGGCGTCGCCATCCAGGAGCCCTCTGCGGTCGCGCGGACTGTTGCGCTGCTAATGGCTGATGAAGCACGCAACCAGCAACTCATCTACTCGAATGAGGGCCGATTTGCGGAGATCGAGACCGATTTGCTCGCCGAGGCGGACCGCTTGAGGCCCAAGGAGTCCTCGGAGGAAGAAGATTTTCAGAAGATTCTGCTCGTCATAAGAAAGCCGCAGAGCGCAACGTGAGGCTTCGCAGTGAGAGATTTCCTGGGGCGCCATCAGCCTTGAGTGGCTGGCTTTCAAGATACTAAAATATAGACATCCCGCGCAAACATGATCGAGACAAGACTAATGCATGATATCAAGCATACTTCCTTACCATCTCCAGCAATGCATCGTTGACGTCTTTGGGGTGCGAGCAGGACAGAAAATGCTGACCACCCTGCACAATCCTTAGCTGCGCATCGGGCGAGTTGACGAACAGCTTGATTTCTTCCTCCGCATTAGCAACCGAATAAACGGCATCAGAAGTGCCCTGCTCAATAGTCAGCTTCACCGCAAGCCCGCCTGCAACCGCATCGCAGCACTCACATGCAGCCACCACACAGGACACTCAACATCACCCACCCGCCCATGCAACCCATCGCGATCTCTCAGGTTAATCGCCGCCATCCGCGCCCTGCGCCTCCCCGCATCTCCACGATAATTGCGCTTAATCTCACGCCCCCAGAACCCGCGCAGCTCCGCATCACATCCCTCCCCAAGCCCAACATCGATCAAGAAGCCGCAGTACCCGTCATCCGGCTCAAACGCCTCGTCCCCCACCCCCGTCGTCCACAGCTCAATCGGCCCCGAGCACCCCGCTACCCCATCCCAGCAGCCCAGCCGCCGCGACCGCGCGCTCTCGTAGTCCATGCTGCTGCCGACGGGCACGATGCCGCGGACGCGGTGCGGCGCAAGCAGCGCCATGCGCGCCGCGATCCAGCCGCCCTGGCTCGTGCCCAGGACGAAGGCGGCCGCGATGCCCAGCGCGTCCAGCACCTGCAGGGCCATGAGGGCCGAGTCCCAGTAGGTGAAGGACGGGGAGGTGGTGCGGGTGGCGCCGTGGCCGAGGGGCTCGATGGCGAGGAGGTTGGCGGCGGCGGTGAGAGCGGGGTTGGCGAATTGCGTGCGGTAGAGCTCTGAGGAGGTGGTGAAGGCGTTGAGGAGGATGATGGTGGGCTTTGCTGGGTCGTAGGGCGTGGGCAGTTGGTAGCCGGCTTCGATGCCGCCTAGGTGTGGTACGTGGACGGTCTTTGCTGGCATGGTTTGGGGAGCTTTGAGGTGTGTCTTTTCTGGATGCAGTGGCGGTGTGAGCTTGTGAGCGTTGGTCAGATGTGTATATTTAGGCAGTGGGTCACAGGGCGTAAGATGTTTAATGTTCGTCGACATTGGGGCATGGGATGGGAGGTTCCCCGCACGAGAGGCATCGATGTCAGTCCAATCAATTGAGCTTGCAGAAAGCTGCTCTGCTCCACAAAGTTCATCCCCGCATTTCAATATTCCACCCATGGCGAGCATGAGTCGAGTGGAGAGTGTGCCGCACACCTCGAATAGACTGCACTACTCGTCACATGAATGTTGCAAGGTCAATTTACTTTCCCAGCGGCCTTGCTTTCGTCCTGGCCTATAAAACACACCATTAGGGTCATGAGCATATGCCCTATGCCAGAGTGTCATGCGTGATGCTGAGTCCAGTTCAACAGTTTTACCGTGGGATGCTCACCATCACTCTACCTCTTCCTGACCTAGAGACAAAGTGATTGAATGCCCGCCTTTCTTGCTCATGAAGGATCCTACATGCTTCGCCATCTTGAGTGAATTTGACACTCCCGCGTGTATGTCTGGGACCTTGAAAATTCGGTAGCTCGTACAGCCGAAACTCTTGAATGAGGCGAGACTTGGCCAAAAAGAAGCTTCTCACATCGCTAGTCGGCATGTTTTCGGCATAGACCGAGAGCTCTCGACATCTGCCGAAAGGACATTTACAGGTTACCTTGAATCTCGAAGTCAGCGAGGCGTCGCGAAGTGCTCTTCGCTTTCTTAGCACAGAATTCCGGAATAACTGACCACTGTAAGGCCATTGCTGTTTTCACCGCCCTTGTGCGCTACAGATTTAGGAGGAGTATGTACTGTTCCATTGGTCGTCCGCGGAATGGAGGTTGCCGGTTGTGTTGAACGGGTCAGAGCAACAACGGGTTCTTGAGATAGCCTGGCCGCCTCTTCAGTTTTCTTGCGTTGACTTTCCCTCCATCGATCTTCTTTCCGTCGTCGGCACTCACGACACTCGCCAGGACGCTCCATTCGGAAATCTGAGTGGACAATATGATTCATCGTGCCAGCCAAACCGCAGTAATGCCAAGTTTCGGGGACTCGTACTTCATGGTTACATTTTTGGTATTTCTCGGTTTTCCATGTTACGCACATTCTCCTGGTCGCGTTGATGACGGTATCGTTGTTGGTGTCTGGATAGTCTCGGGTGTCCGGTTTAGGGAGAAGTAGAAAAAGAATGGAAGTAGTAATATCTGGCCAGAAATATGTCTTCCTGTATAACTATACAATCGAGTGTTCTGTGTATTTGGAAACTGCATCAGCGATATGAAGATGAATTGAGCAAGTCGAGCAGACAGCATGAGCTCGGGCGCTGCTTCCTTGCCATAACGGAACATATTGGACCTACGCAGCCCAACTGATACCTCCCCCCACTCAAATATTTTCACGATAGCCTTGTCTGTGGTTGTCAAAAGCATGTGTCATTTGACCATCGGATTATGTGGATCTTACGATAAGCAGCCATATCCAACAATTCCAATGACTTCTTGAAGGACAACCACACATGGAAGATGAACCTTAAGCCACGTCTAGAGGTATTGGTTAATGATTGGAAAGTATGCTACTAATGCGAAGATCAGCTTCCTACCTTCCTCTTCATATCCCATTGTCGTAAATATCTATGTGTTGCACATCTACAGTTTCTTTGCAGTCTTCTATTTGTACCAAAACATCCTACAGCGGTACGCCTCGCCAAAAACCATTCGTCCTATTCTATCATCATTTCTCGGTCTTGTCCTGTGTTTCACAACTGCCTGTACGTTCACGTTTCCTGAGACTAGGCGCTTGGAGCGCTCCTTACCGCAACGTCAACGGGCGGCGGAGATCGGCATGTCTATCCTGTTCACGGACAGCAACATGCGTCTTTTCGGCGAAAAGATCTACTTCCTGTATAAATTCATCACAGTCTCTCTTGAAAACTAATTGCAACCCATCATATGCAGGTGCAACGTGAGAGCGTTTCTCATGCTTGAGCTGGTCTTCCAGAAGGTAATGATCAATGTTATGGGTAAAGTCGGTCAGATAGGTGTGATCGGCTGGCCTGTCCAGATCGTTCACAAATTCCAATGTTTCAGGGATGCTCATGTGACTGGTATGAGGGGCATTCTTCAATGCATCAAGCACCATGACTCGAGATCTTGACGCATGGTCATCGCCCTGCAGCAGCTGCCGGGTCGCGGCCGGAATGCTAGAAGCATCTGAGATGTAGGACACATCCCCGATTCTAAAACCCAAGCACATGAAAGGTTTTCGGATCTCGTCAAAAGTAGAGCCATGCTCTACCGGCAAGGCTTGCACATGCACGTTGCATGATTTGACGAAGAAGCTTTCATCCTCATCGATGATATGCCATTGAAACGCAGGAACGTCTCCGCCACCAGTCGCCTTACTGACATCAATCATGTAAGGGAACATGGTCGCCACCGAGGCATACGTTGCTGCTGACAAGTAGATGTGGACGCTGTCCTGAACAACGCCGCCATGAGTCCATGCCCTCAAGTCATCGAGGCCCAACATAGCATCGGCATGAGCGTGGGTGATGAGCAAAGCATCGATCTGACGTAGACGAGCACGCGGCCATACCTGCAAGGCGGCATCAAAAAAGGACTTTCCGCAGTCTATGAGTATGGTCTTGCCATTCGACAGAGTGACAAAGGCGCTGGTGTTGCGACGCCGGTTCTTCCGGGTCTCTGCATGGAGCGTGCTGGGGCACACAAGGCAGGTTGCATCCGGGTCCGTCAAGCAAGGGATCCTGGGCACCTGCTCCGAAGTTCCTGTACCCAGGAAAATCAGCGATGAGACTGAGGGCTGCTCTGCCGGGTCCGGGGCCGAGTCCGGCGCTGACGTCGTGTCATTGCGGTGTGCGTTTGGCCCAGTCATGTTGGCCACGTTGCCCTGCCGCTTTACTTTGGGGACTGATTACAGGCTATTCAAACCTTGCAAGCAATGCAACGTTGCAGACATAACGTGGGGCGAGTCGGCTAAAATTAGACGCGAGATCTGCCACGATGATGAGCAGCATCAGCCTCTTGGCGCTCTAGCGTGCCACCACCTCACCGCACCACACCACCACCCTCTGCTTTGGTACAAGGTTCTCGCAAGCGATTGGAATAGCAACATGCGAGCCACGGTTTGCCCGAGAGCCTCCGAGCCTCTTACCATTAGTCGTTCCTCACATGACGCCTGTCTATTTGGAGAATTTTGGAGGACAGCCGCAGCTGCAGTAGCATCATGCACAATATGGATATGCACGTGTCCGGATCTGGCGTGGCTTGCAGGAGCAGCTTCTAGCGTACGCTCTAGAATGCAGCCTAGCTGGAAAGAATCCCATGACTCCATGTTCACTGCTGTCCTGTGACTATCCGTTCCCCGGCGGGGAGGAAGGCACTCGGGGTCAAGCAAAGCGCAATGCCATCCCAATCCCGACATCCATATTAATCTGCTAGTCATTTGTGATTCGCCGCCGATAATGCTGGCCTGTGCAATTGGAGTTAGGATGCTGCTCATGGTCGTTGATGTGGCTGTGGACCGACCTTTTTGGCTGGAGTCTGAACCATCGCGATCATTGCGGTCAGTGTCACTTTGAAATTAATGTGGAACTTCAACGAAGTGTCTGATGATATCCAGTCGTTCATGACTGATATGCCACCGGAACCTGGGATTGATCATGACTGTGAATGCTGATCTGTTCTTCTCGGCAGGTTGAGTGCATGTTCAGGTAGCCAGTTCGACGGGGCGTATCTGTTCCAGCCAAAGCACATGGATATTCGACTGCCGTCAAATACCAATGATGAACTTGTCACAGCTACAGGCGTGGAAAAGGAGTTTGCTTTAAGCGAGCCGACAACGATGACGCCTTTGCTATATCGCATCAAAGTGGCTGAGATTTGCCGCGATCTAGTCTATACCATGCCATTTGTTTTTGCAGATGACGAAGATGAACTAGCTATAGATCAAAAATTTCAAGACTACACGAACGGACTGCCGGTGTTCCGCCAGACGTGTAAGCGCTTCAATGGGGCATAGTATTTGGCCATATTAACAGTGCAATGAAGAAATGAGGAGGTATGGCTCTATGATGTGTAAGACTCAATGGGGTATCATAGTTGATCTTCATCGGTGCTTTTTCATAACGAAAGAGTGAGCATCATCCAAGGAACTTCCTAGATGACCTTTGCCTCTTCCTGTGGAGGCTACATGACGAGTTCATTCCACCAGTTTTCCGTTGTTGAGGTAAGTGACTGAACAAACACAGCCCTAAGAAACATTCATGGCGTTGATTTACAAAAGCGCCAGGGATGAGTGTGGCAGGTCGGAAGCGCCTCCTGCTTTTCTTCCTAAGTCTTCGCTGATTAGGCCATGCCAAGCAACAAAGGGGGGGGGGGGGCTGGAACAGCACAGGCGCTGCGAGCTGGGTGCAGTCGGTCGGCATGAAGTTGGCAAGCCGCAACATCGTGACGCATGCGAGGAGGGGATGCAAGATCTGGAGTCCAGAGCGGCCACCGACCAGCCTCAATTCCACACGACGGTGGTCTTTTTTCGCACTCATTGCTCCGTACTTAGCGGCGCTGGGCGGATAGACGGGATCCCCGTTTGAAAAAGTTAAGCACGTTCCTCCGTGACCGCATTTAGGACCCATGTGGGCCCGCCCACGACCACTGCTACGTCATGGTCACATCCTATGCCCTGTGCTCCGTGGTATGGATCCCGCAAGGTCGCACCCTGTCACAAGACGTAAAATTTGTCCTGCTTGTACATCTGGTGCTGGAGAAGCCCCGCAGGTACCAGCACAGAGTCTGCATGGCTCTTTGCGAGTGGCGGGGCGGGGCAAATGCAAGATCCCGATTCCACCGCCAGAATAGCAAACACCACATAATTCCCCACACCGCTTGGCAGCTTCTACTGCAAGGCTCTGTCGGGCCGACGATGCGGATCTCCGTCAATAAGTTGTGCAGCTGAGGTCGCATGCTCTTCTAAGACAGGTAACGCGGGTCCCGGCGGTGACGCCCTGCACTAGCTAAATATAGCGGCATCAACCAACGCCTAGACCTCCAAATAGTATCCCGATGGGTGAATGTAGCAAGCACGCCCTCAAGGGTTGCAGTGTCTGAGGCGAGGATGCGGTATATAAGACTCGGGGGACTGCCTGTCAATCACAACATCATCATCACCACCAAACAACCATCAACACACAGCAGCCACCCTCCACCACCACCACCACATCCACCATCTCCACCATCTCCATCATGCAGCTCACCGCACTCATCGTCTCCGCCATGGCGGCCTCCGCCTCGGCCGCGACCTTCTACGTCGACAACAAGTGCACCTTCCCGCTGTACCTGGAGTCGAAGCACGATTCACAGACCAGCGGCGTCGTGACCATCCCGCGCAACTCGACCAACGCCTTCAACACCCCCATCCCCGGCTCCAACGTGCGCTCCAACTCGGTCACCGTCTCGCGCTTCTCCGACCTGTCGAACCCGCTGCAGGCCGTCTACAACACCGCCACCAACGGTCGCACCTACTATGACCTGAGCACCATCTACGGTGACCCACTGCGCGCCCAGGGCTTCGAGCTGCTCGCCGGCGGCTCCGGCGGTGGACGCTCCGTCTCCTGCCCCCCGCGCACCCAGGGCGACTGCCCCAACACCTACAGCCCCAGCAACCCTTCCGGCACCAACGCCGTCTTCAACCAGCTCGCCAGCGCCAACCTCATCTTGCAGTTCTGCAGCTCCAACGGCAACTCCAGCTAGGCGGTGGGCGCTTAGTGAAGGGGAACAAAAGCCAGCTCCGGAAAATGGCAAATTCACGACCTTCTAGTTACGAGTCTACTTTAGTCTTACTTTAATCCAACAAATGATGTTGAATCAGAACTTGCGCTGGATGTCACGTGATCTGTGAAATTTATTGTATGAAGTAAAGCTTGTGTCGCTTAATCACGATTTGCAACATGCGCCATCATTCTGCGCCGCAAGACCACACCAAAGCATCAAGATGGATCGACGATAGTACGGAAAATTCCACCTCTCGGATGATGCGTCCCAGCCACACACATGCGCAGTCCAGACCTGGGTGCTCGCCCTCGGGTTAGCGGGGTAAAAGTTGACGAGCATGCAAGTCCCAGGAATCCGCATGATTGGAAGCGCGCAATGCAGATGCATATGGCACGGGGGGGTGGGCACGCCAAAGTTCTCAATGCCTGGGCCCGCAGTGCCTTTACCCGGTCTCTGGGGCATGTTCCAGGGATTCGCCTAATTCAAGGTTCCCACAAGCTTGCGCGCCCGGCCGAGCAAGCATGCGGATTGGGCGGAAGACAGGCATCCGAAGCAGCAGGGCGAACCCTGTGTGCCCCCGCTGCCGGTGCGGCAGGACTTTGGATGTGTGCAGGCCGTCTGCCCCAAAGCGGGCGCATGCGTCGGTGGCTGCGGCGGCGGCGACGGAGAACGACTTCCGGCCAGTAGGATTTATGCGGGACCTTTTTCCCATCCAGCCATGCAAGGACAAAGTGCAGCACATGGACTGCAGAGTGCTTTCCTCCGTTTAGACGCTCTGCGGGGTATCGTGAATTGTATTTTGCGATGATCCGTCTGGCCAGCAGGGTGCATGCCTCTCTAGAAGCCCCGTTGGCTCTTGCGCCTCCTCACGCTAGCGCTCCCCCCTGCGCTGCTCTCCATGCTCGTTCCCAGCCCGGAGTCACTGCGACCCTCACCTGTGGGCCCGCCGATCTCTTCAACGACGAAATCCGCATCCTCGTCCTCGTCTTCGTCCTCGTCATCGGCTTCCACCGCTCGGCCGGCCATGGGACCATCGTTGTCTTCTTCGTCATGCTCCCGTTTGATCAGCACGGCCTCGTCTTCAGACTTGACCCGCGGCGACGAATAGCGCAGCGGCGGTTGTCGTGAAAATGTGGGAAACTGCCGTGAAGCATCCGACAGGCCCTCTGTCACGGTACCTTCGTCCTCGTCCTGCGTGACTGACTGTCCGCCTCTCTTGCTTCGCCCTACCCCACGAGCATCTAGCTCATTCGCGCCAGCCTTGGCAAAGAGGAAGGACGAGCCAAACCAGAAGACGAGGGCTGTGATCATCTCGATGACCCAGAACAGGGAAGTGAAGATGACGAAGGAAATGATGCGGTGGTTGTACATGAGCCACCGCAGGCCGGCAAAGCGGGCACGGAAGTCAACAGCACAGTCGTAAACCCACAAGCGGTGCGCACTGCGCAGCTCGACACGCGCTCGTAAGGGCACATCCGCCCTGTAGGTGAAGCTGACGGCGTCGAAGAGCTGCACGTCCAGCCATTCAGCGTCGTCACGCCATCCGGCCGCATACAGGACTATTGTGGCAATCTTGGTGGCGCGCTCAACCAGCGGGCTGACATACTTCAGGATGGCGGGTCTGCGTGCGCTTGCAACGGTTTTGAGCGCATCGTTACCTTTGAGACTGCGCGCGATCTTCGATGCGGAGCCGGTGGTGTCGGGGCCTCCGAGGAGGTGTAGGTCGATCATGAAGTTGCCCGCATCGAGATTGACGGGAGCGCGGGGCATGTGCAGCCGCACGCGAACGTCGTAGGCCTGGCCAGTAACGAGCTCGCCCTTCCGGATGTCAAGTTCGCCGGACGGGAAGCCGGGAGGGGCGTCATGCTGCAGGAGGAACGCACTGGCGGGCTCGAATTCGAGGTGCACGGGCCGTGTGAAGCCCAGCTGGGGGATGTAGGCAAAGTAGAAGGCAGTGTAGGCGGCGACGGCAAGGGCCGCTAGAAACAGGGCCGCCAACGACAGCAGCGCCGTGCGGACATAGGTGCGGCGGGCGGTAGGTGAGGTCAGGGTGCGGAAGGGCAGCAGCGCGGTTGACTGGGCCGGCGGGCGAGCGTGTGAGTTGGGGTGCAAACAAAGGAAGAGCAAGCAATAGCTGCCGCACACGTACCCTGAGGGCATCGAAGAGCGTCACATCATCGGCTGCGTCTTCCATGGACGACACGAGGGGGAAGCCGCTGAACGCGGCAGCGGACAGACAAAGGGAGGGAAGTAGTGGAAGTAGGAAGGCTGTGGTGCGAGAGACGCGAGGACAGAGAGCAGCTGAATCAAAGACGTGACGTGCAGATTGGCGGCGGGCGACGCTCCCGCACTTGGCGCCGTGGGTGGTGGCACGCAGCTCTCCCTCCACACAGCACAACACAGGCATCCAGCAGCGTCGCCACAGACGGGGAGCTGTACATCGCACGCGGGAAAAAATATTTAGGGGCTGCTTGGACCGTCATCGAGCACGGAGACCGGTGCAGCAAGCGCGACTGCGGGGGAATCTCCTCGAGAGCAGCTCTCGATCACCAATCTTGAGACATATGCACCCAATCGAGCACAACATGGACCGGAAGTAGACTTCCGGCGGGCCACACAGTTCGCTGCCTCGTCAAGCAGCAAGGGTGATGCTGGCCGCAGACAGCACGCGACCCGGTAAACCAGCGACAATCAGAGTGAGGTGGCGCGAGCCAGGCCTTGTGCATCTTGCCCTGATGCTGTGCAGCCGTCGACTGCAACCGAGATTCCCCCCCAGCTGCTTCTATCTTACTGCGGCGGCACCGGCCTTTGCCGAGATCGTTCTCCACCAATCGCGGCGGCCCCCAGGCTGCCGGAAGTCTGGATGTCTGGGGGGGCACACAGGCTCCCCCGGGGGTGACAGGGCTTACTGCTGACGTCGACGGCATCGCAAGCAGCCGCGAAGCGTCGACAGACTTCTTGTCGTGGCTTGAGTGGTGCGCGACGGCACTTCCGCAGGGAATCCTTGCGGCGCACCGCAATTCGTGATTCGCCCCGACCGGCAGCTTTTTCCCCCCCTGTAGTCCTGTCGACCAGGCCCGTGGAAGCGAGTGCGCGGCTGGAAGAATGATTCAAGCGGCAACGCTAGATGCCCGCCGCACCTCTTTGCTGGTTGGACGTGCCGCCGATCAAGGAACTCGAGCTTTTGATCATACTTAATTCTACCGTCTCCCTGTCTCCCCGCGGCTTAACGTCGCTTTGCTCCTCTGCTGTCTCCCCCTCTGGCCCTCTTGCGTGATCTCCATGTAACCTCTCGTATCCGCCCGTCGCCCTCCAGCTGCTTCCCCTCCCTACCTGGACGACTTCCACATGGCCACACCCTCCACCTCCATGCGGCCACTGCAGCCGCGCGGAGGACAAGACTTCGTTGACGATGGGGTCATCAAGGCAAGCCAACCACTGCATCGCCCCAATGACTCCTCCTCGTCCTCATCGACGACGACGACGACGACCACCACCACCACCACGGCCAAGGCAACTGCCACCAACTCATCCACCTACTCCGCCCCCGGCATTGGCATGAAGCGCAAGGCCACTACCGCATGCCGCAACTGCCAGAAGAAGCGAACCCGCTGCAGCGCCGGCTGGCCGTGCGTCAACTGCGCTCGCTCCGACCTCGAGTGCCACTATGCGCCGCTGGCCGATCGCAGGCGAAAGGATTTTGCCAACACCGTCTCGACCGAGGAGATGGCAGCTCTGCAGCAGCGCATGGCAGAGCAGGAGGCCAGTGTGCACTTCTACCGCCGTGCCTGGACCTGCCTCGAGGGACCAGACGAGACGCGTGCAGCCGCTCTGCTCTCCCTCATCCGCAAGAAAGCTCCACGTGCGGATGTCAAGGACTTCCTCGACCGCTCGGCCAGCCCAAAGTCACAGAGCGTCGAGCGGCATCGCTCGACGAGCGTGTCGCGCAGCACGCCGCCCGCCGCCGCTTTACCTCTGCCGCGGGCTAAAACCCAATTTTCTCTGCGAGCCCTCTGCGATGAGCCCGTGGTGAACGTGCCTGCGTATCCTTGGACCACGGTCACATCGGACGATGCCTTTGTCAGCCACCTGGTCTCACTTTGGTTCACGTGGAGTCAGCCGTACATGTCCTGGATCCATCGCGACCTCTTTGTGCGTGACATGCGGTCGGGCAATCTACAGTCGCCATTTTGCTCGCGCTTTCTTGTCAACGCAATCTGCGCTCAGGCGTGCGCCTGGTCTGACTACCCCGAGGCAAACGCACAATCGGGAGACAAGTCGACGTCCGGCCTGCATTTCCACGAGCAGGCCCATCGCGAGTATGAGTTACTCGAGGGCAAGACGGACGTGACCGTCGTGCAGGGGCTCACCGTGTTCGCCATCGCCACCATGCTGCAGGGCAAAGACCGCCGCGGCTGGCAGTGGCTGCAGGCCGCGGTCGCGCAGGCCAAGGAACTACGTAGCATGCCTGAGCATCAACACCCATTCATCAGCCCTGCAGACGCCGAAAACCTCAGTCTGGTCCTCGATCGTGCCGAATGGGGACTCTACACCTTTGTGGCATGTTCGTCGCTGTCACTGCAGACGGAGGCCCTGATGACACAACCGCGACGCCGACGGCCGCCCATGGACCACGAGCACGACACTGGACTGCGATGGCTGCCCTATCCCCACCCGGCCCCGGAAGCATCGATTCACGAGGGCTGCTACCTCAACAGCCAATGCGACTTGCTTGTGATTGCGGAGAAGATCAACCGCGTCCTGTTCCCCGGTGACACGGAGCCCCGTCACCCGCCTGCCGTCAGGAAGCAGCTGCTCGAAGGACACATGGAAGAGCTGCTGGCATGGAAGAACACAACGCCGCCATGCCTCGACGTGCGCAAGTTCAACGTCCCAAGCCTGCTGACCCTCCGGTAAGCCCTTTATTCCCCAACCCGCCGTCCCCGGCGCCCACCCCTCCTTGCCTCACCACCCCCCCAAACTAACCCACCGCCCTCCCCAGCATGGTGTACGAAGGCATCGTCATCGTCACCGCCACCGCCCTGCGCGCCGCGAACCCCTCCCCCAGCGCCACCGCCTCCGCCGCCACCGCCGCCAGCCTCGCCAGCGCCCTCGAGCTCGCGCGCCTCTTCGACGTCTTCACCGCCGCCTGGGGCGCCGAGCGCACCCCCGTCTGCTTCATGCACTGGGCCGCGCTCGCCATGCTGACGCTGCTCGAGCGCCTCGCCGACGACCCACGCGCGTCGGCCGCGTTCGCCGGCGTCGCCCGCGCCCTGCACGCCGCCTGCCGCCGCTGGGTCCTGGCCAAGGGCATGATGCGCCTGGTGCAGCTGCGGGCGCGCGCGCTGGGCGTGTGCGAGCGGATGCCGCGCGAGGCGGCGCGGTTGTTTGCGGAGTTTGAGGCCAAGGAGTGGCGAGAGGAGCGCGCTGACGAGGGGTATGGCGTGTATCCTGAGTTTCTGGCGGATGCGATGCAGTTGGGCGGGGATCGCGGGCGGCGGGAGCTGTTGGGTGAGGATGGGGCTGGGTGAGGTGAGGTGGGATGGCGGTGGTTTGTGGTTGGGGGTTTTTGGTTTTAACTGCATGGCGTGGCATGGCGTGGCATGGTGTGGTGTTTGGCAATGTTTTTTATAAGGGAGGGAAAGGTTGGTGTGGGTTGATGGAGGGGGCTGCATTGAGGACGTACGCGTCGCTCCGTCCACTCGTCTGTTTGTTCCTCTGATGAGACTGATTGGGACTGCCGTTGTCTTGCATGGCTCTGGTGATGGTTCTACTTGAGCGATATTTCACGCTACGAAACTGCTTGTAGATATAGAGAATGATGTGACACAATCCTTGGATGGCTGTTCTATGTTTCTTTGAGCGGATTGAAGCCTGTGGATTTGCATGCTTCATTCAATCGTAACAATATCTGGTCGTCCGCAACCACCTTCTTCTGCGATGTACCCAACGCTGAGTTGAAAAATATTTTTACACATGTCTGCTAAATTTCCCCACGCAGACAGGATCCGCTCCCTGGGTCTACACATATGCAATGAGCTCGTCAACCTCGAAACGAGCAGGTGACCAACAGTATGCTGCCGAACACACCTCCTTCCAGCACTTTGTCCTTGAGTACAGTAGAAGCGCAAGGCCTCCAAGCCCGTATGCCTCCCTCGAAACAGGAACAGCGCTGTCCGTAACGAAACAGAGGCAGATTCACGAACCCGACGCCGGCACGGCGGCAGCAGCATCATCATCATGCCCACCCCCCTCCGGCTCGACCTTGACACCGTCGGCGTCCAAGTCAGGCCACGAATGCATGGCGCGCTCGCCAAACGAGTGATTGGCAAGGTCAAACGCATGGGCCTCGAACTCACGCGTGAGGCGCAGACCGCCGGAGGCGCCGTCGCGCTCGATCGCAGCGCGCCGACCGTGCGGCCAGTTGATGGAGGAGCGACCACGGCCGGGAGTCAGCCAGTCGCGGTACTCGAGCATGAGGGCGGCGCGGAAGGCGGGGTGGGGGCAGAGGTCGATGGAGGGGCTGTGGGGGAGCAGCAGCTGCTGGGGCAGGGGCCGGATGAGGGCGGGCATGCGGGCGTAGGCCTCGCGGGTGGGCAGCAGCAGCCAGCGCATGAGGTAGGTGATCTGGGCGACGGCGCCGAGCAAGACCCACTCCTCGAACTCGGGGCGCAGGCCCTTGAAGAGCTCGCATGCGAAGGCGCTGACGCGGCAGCCGTCGTCGGGGCGGCGGTCGCGGTAGAAGAGGTCGACATCAACGTGGTCGGGGCCGAGGATGTCGGGGGCGGGGACGCCCTTGATGAGCTCGGCGTGGGCGGCGCGGCGGAAGCTGAGGTAGAACTGAGAGAAGAGCGAGTCCTCGTCGAAGACGATCGGGGTGACGGTCCACACGGGGACCTGGAAGAGGGCGCGCTGGCGGACCTGGATGTGCGAGGGGTAGCCGTTGGCGACGATGGCGCTGGAGAAGGGCAGGTTGCCAAAGTCGCAGGGCTGGTCTTCTGGCGGCGACTCGACAGACGACGACGCTGCTCTAGAGGTGGTGCGAGAGTCGGGGTTGTTGTCGGGTCGTCGCGACGAAGGGGGGGCGCTTCTGATGGCGAGGAGTGAGTGCCAGGTCGGGGGAAGTGAGGGCGCAGCAGGTTGCGGTGCGGTGGCAGAAGCAGAAGGCAAGTTGGAAGCGGCACCAGCGTGGCCTGCCATGGTCTCTCTGAGCATGGCCTTGACCTGACCGGCCGACTTGTCGCGCATGGAGCGGATCACGTCGTCGGCGCGGCCGTCGTCGTCGGCGCACAGGGCACGCACAATGTTCTTCAGCAGGACGCGATCGGCAATCTGCTCGTCGATGGCCTGCTTGGTGGGGTGGCGGCGGCGGCGTCGGTCGAGCTCCTCCCTGATGATGCAGCGCTCGTTGTGCGAGACACAGCCTCTGCAGGGGCGGCGGCCATCGGTGCCATCGCACTGGCCGCGGCGGGAGCATGAATATGGAACTCTCTTTCACTTGTGGACACGTGCGGGACAGGACTCACTCTCGTGCGGCGCCGCTTGCAGCCCTCGCAGGCGGTCGAGGCCTTTGTCTTGACGAAGCTGGGCAAGTTGAAGGCCGCAAGCCGCGAAGAGTCGGCTCCATCAGGATGGGGTGCCAACGGGGGAGGCGGCGGTCGCTCCGTCATTTGCTGCGGCTCTGCGGGATGTGGGGTGGTGTTATCGAGCCTCGTCGGCGAGGAGGAGGTGGGGAGATTGCTGGTACATGGGGAGAGCGAGCGGACGGCCTGCCCTGACTTTGGGGCGAAGGGTCGACAGGATCGCGCTGCATGAAGCCCCAGCGCGGTGGGGGCGATGAGACAACAAAGCGGCGAGTCATGCGGGCCAGGGGATCTGCATGCCACACACTCGCGATGCCAGCTGATGGACGACTGTCACTGGCCGCCAGCGCGGCAACTAATCGAGGCTCCCCAACGGCCTGGCCTGGTTTTGCTGGCGGTCCGCCGCCCTGGACATCGCGACGGCGCAACGGGGCGGCGGCGGCGGCGGCGGCGGCAGCAGAGTGTCCTGCTGTTAGTCATTCTTTCGAGGTCACGCGCGGGCCCACGCGAGGCCATGCGAGACGGCGGCGGCGGCTCGGAAGAGGCTGCCGGCAGAAAGCAGCAAGCGGCAGAGGGAGGGAAGCTTAGTAGGTTACTGGTTGGAGGCGCCAAAGACGGGGTGGGTGGCAGCTTGGGGGGCCCGCGTTCCCGGTTCCAGTTGCCGGCTGGGGGCGCATCTGTCACATACCAACCTGCACCGGGTTTGGGGGAATGTAGTCAAGACTTGAAGTGAAAGAAAAGAAAGAAAAAGGTGAAGATCCAACCAGTAGTTCAGAAGGTAGTGGTATCATCAAGGCCGTCGGACAACAGCAAAACAACCAACCCGGCCAGCCAGCCAGCACCAGAGCCTCACAAACAAACGCCCCCAAGTCATCTCAACTCGTAAATATCCACATCCAATATGCACCATCTCGTCCTCCATCACGCCATCCTCACTCCTCGTCCATCCCTCTCTCATCCAGCGCGTCGCCCTCGCCCTCGTCGCACTCGCGCTCCACCTCCTCGGCCGCGAACTGCTCGTAGTCCTCCAGGCTCTTCTGGATGTGCACCTTGAACTTGATGATGTCGTTGAGCATCCGCTCCACCTCCGTGTGCAGCTCCTCGCGCAGCGCCGCCGCCTTGATCGTCAGCTGCTCGTACTCGATGTTGGTGTTCATCTCGCGCTGCTCCATCAGCTGCACGCTCTCCGTCAGCGTCGTCCGCATCCGCGCCAGCTCCATCTCCAGCTTCTCAATCTGCGCGTCGCTCGCCATCTTCTGCGCGTTGGTGATCTGTCTCGCCGTTAGTCTTGTGCCGTCTCGCATCACGTCGTCGCTCGACTCACCTCGCGCGTCTTCTCAAACTCCTCTTCCGCCGCTCGCACGCGGTGTCCGAGCGCGTCCACTTCCTGCTGCTTGTCCTCGATCGCCTCGCGGATCTTGTCCAGCAGGTCCTTGTTGTTCATGTCCACCTCGGCCGCCTGGTTCTTGCGCTCCGCCACCTCCTTGCGCAGGCTCATGATGCTGCTCTTGACCGCGCCCTTCATGTCGAGGTTGAGCAGGTGTTGTGCTTGGTACCCGTTGTTGGCGTCCGCCAGCAGTCGCTCCGGCTCCTCCTTTGCTGTGCCCCGTGATCGCGACGACGAAAAGTCGGGCGCTGCGTTGACGTGAAGCGACAACTCATAGTCCTGGCCTTTGGCGTGTGCCGCCGTCCTGGGGATGATGCCCACCTGGAAACCCAGCGCATTGTACTCCTGCACGCTCCGCTCGAGCCCGTCGACGCGCTGCCCGGCATCCGTCTCGCGCTCCGACACGCGTTTCTTCGTCTCCTCCAGGCGCTGCGTCGTTGTCTCCATCGCTCGCTGCAGCCTCTCGCGCTCCGTGTTCAGCCGGTCAATGTCTTGCACCGTCATCCCCTGCCGGTCGACCGCCGCTTGCAGCTCCGCCTTCTCACCCTCGGCAGCATTCAGCTCATCCTCCGTCTTGACAATCTCGTCCTCAAGAAGCTTTGCCCGGTGCTCGTACTTTTCCACCTTAGCCTCCATGTTGGAGTTCCAGCTCTCAAATTTGCCTTTGTCCTCCTCCAGGATCTTGATTTGCTCTTCCAGTTTGGCTATTCGCGGGCCGGTCTTGTTCAGCTCGTCGATCTGGTCCTGCAGCGACTTGTGCTCTGCTTCCAGCATCCTGACTTGCTCGAGGTACTTTGCGTTGGCTGCGTTGAAGCGAGCCTCCATGTCGCTGACATGAGGCTTAAGTGCCTCGTTCGCCGCTTCGTCGTCTGCGTCGTCGTCCATGGCGAGCCACGAGTGATACGATTTGGTCAGAAAGTCGAACACGATCCTGTCGCTGCTGACGTCGAGACCGGCCTCGAGGCAGGCATCGTCGTAGGCGCCGTTGTCGTACTGCTCACCCATGCGGGCCAGCTGCATCAGCCAGTGAAGCATGCCCAGAAAGGTGCCCCAGTTGTTGCCGCCGACCGCCGCAATCTGTGACTTTGTGATGCTCTTCTCAAAGGGATAGCGCAGCTGCTTCAAGATGTTGGGCACTTCTGCGTCGATCTTCTGGTGGAACCTGTAGCCCGGGTCGACACGGTTGTAGAGCCACTGGAACATGTAGTTGAAGTCTTTTTGCGTGGGTGAGCGCATAGTGTTTTGCGTCAGGCTGTGCTTCATCTCCATCTCAAAGTTGTTCATGGTGAGGTAGTCGAGCAGCTCCTGGCCAATCTGGGCTTGGTAGCCGCGGTCCTTGAGTGGTCGCGGGTCCCGTGGCACGCCGGCTGGTGCGGGCGCCTGCGAGAAGAAGCTCTGATGGGCCATCTGCCCCATGCCAGCTGACTGGCGACCACTGTAGACGCTGCTTCGCCGCTGGCTCTGCTGCATCTGTAGCGCCGACGCGCCATGGCCAGGTGTGACCGGCGCGTAGCTCTTGCGACCTCCTGTGGATCCCATCATTGACGCCCTCTGCGCAGTGGAGAGGCCCATCTCTGCAAGATTGCTGCCGGAGGAGGTACGCTGGAAAAGTGGCTGATTAGGGCGCCCGGGCGCAAGCGACATGCGTGAGCCGGAGACTGAGCGGCCATGGGTACCGGTGTGGGGTGCTTGTGGGAAGTTGGAAGTCGAGTTTGATCGCTTTAGAGCGGAGCTAGGTAAGGGTATTGCGGATGCATTGTGACTGAGGCCACCCAGGGTCTGCATGGTAAACTTGTCAGCGCGTGCGACATGTCCCTGTAGTGTTGTGTTTTCATACCTCGCGCGGGCGGCGCACGCTAAAGATGCCAGTGTCCTGCGCCATGTACAGCCGTGTGCCGTCGGGCTTGCACTCAAAACAAAACCAGATAAGAGGCAATGAGTCGATACGGAATGCGCGTGGATGCAAATGTTTTGGGGAAGTGCAGGGCACATGAAGACACGGGCCCTGAACTGGCGCGCTCCCAGCGTTGCCCGGGCGACCACGTGCAGACCCGATTGATTCCGCCATGGACCGCCGCATCTAAGCTATGAAACCCATCCGTTGTCACTGCACTTTACAGAGATAGCATCTTGGGGGTAATGCGGAGTATTGTAAGCAGCGAGTAATTGTACTTTATCCTATTCAAGCAGCTCCGTTTGCCACTTCTTCTTCCACAGCAGTGCCGCTTTCCGATGTTGCAGATGTCTTCTCCTCGCTCTTCTTTGCCGCAGCCATCTGCCACGCTGGAATACCACCCTTGGACCCAAATCTGTTGAGCGAGCTCGTCTTCTCGCTCGACGCCGCTCCTGGCACTGCGCCATCCGTCGGTGTGTTGGCTCCGCTGCCGTTCACGCTCGGTGTAGCAGCCTGTGGGGCGCGTGTTGGTGCACCCACCGCTGGAGTTGCAGCAGCACCGGCGGCGGTAGTCGTGGTGCTGCTGCTGCCGCTACCATTCATTCGATTCGATAGCAGTGTCTTCAGGCTGCGCAACTCTGTGTTGAGCTCACGCATGCGGAGGTCTGTGTTCTCGTCCGACGTCTTCATGGCCTTTGGAATGGCACCCTGCAGTCCACGGACTTCGTCGCTGATGCGCCTGGTGTCGTCGTCGCGCCGCCGACTTGCCTGCTTTAGCTCCTGTATCGCGGTCTCCATTTCCTGCAGCGCAGCATCCAAGCGTTCCTTCCTGGCCTCTTCTGATGCCTTGATGGACTCGGTGTCCTTGGAGACTTGCTCGATGAGCTCGAACGCGCGCGCAAAAGATTCGTCAATGGAAGCTTTGTCTTGCTCTAATTGTGGAGGAGTGGGTGGCTTTATGAGAGGTACAATGTAACGCTATCGTGTGTCAGTGCGCTGTCCATGTTGAAATATAACGTCAATCTTCTCACATTTGCAACAAAGTATGCGCCATATCCTAAGCCACTCATGACAGTGGCCATGATGAAGTAGTCTCGCCAGTCGCGTTTTGGCACCCTTACACGCATTAGCTCGCACGTCAACCCAAAGCTATGAATTACTGGCTTACTCTGGTGGCGCAGGTTGCTGCCATGCCCCAGAATAGGGAGCATAACCGTATGGTGGTGGTGCCTGGCGCATCACCTGCTGTTGCTGCTGTTGGGGGTATGCATAGCCTGCCGGTGCGGCATCGCCGGCCCGTGCCAGAGAGGCGTCGACTTCTTCTTGTGTGAGATTCTTGGATTGAAGAAATGCGACTCGCTTTTCTAGCGGAGCATTGGCAACACTGGGATCTTGGAGAAAGGTAACCTGGACCACAGGTCAGACATGTCGATTTTGCAGTGGCTTCCACGCAGAGGGATTGTGATTTCAACGTACTGCAGACGTAACGAGATCCTCGCGAATAGCCATGACTGACAGCTGGTAAAAAGGTAGCTCAGCTCAGCTCAGCACCGGAGCAGTGCCGAAGCTTTGGTACTTAGACGGCCCTGCGCGTACTCAAACGATCACACGTCGCAGAGATCCACTTGGAAGTCAGATCTGCCCGAAGGCTCCGCAGTTGGTGTCGCTGGAATGACGAAAAGGACGTGATCGATCCGTCTATCGCGAATGATACGAGCGACCAGGAACGTCGAGTATGCACACGGAGCAAAAGATGACAGCGATGATGCTCATGGGCATGTTGGATGGCTGGGCCACAGAGCCTCGACAGCCGAGGTCTTGGCAATATCCACGCTGGACAAATGCACGCAAGGGTCAACATTAATGCAACTACGAAATGGCAGGATGATTGTTTTATTTTTACTTTTGGTGTTGCATAACACATGCAGTGAGAAGCGCTTTTCTCAGAATAATCATGGACATCATGAGGTTCGTCTACCTTGACTGTAATTCCCATACGCCAACCGCGGCCGGCATCACGTATACTGGTGGCAGGTGGCCCTTGCACTGTTAGCCGGGAGAGTTGCTCTCGGAGAAGCCGCCGGACGGGAGCCGTTGCTGGATGACATGCTGGCCCTGGCCTAATGCCCCGGGCGGGCGGTCGAAGCGTCGCTTGCCGAGATCAGCACGTCGACCAGCGCAGCCGTCGGGCCCTTGCCTGTGGCGCGACAGGGTAGTCGCACGGCTGAAGCGGCGGCCGCAGATGTCGCACACGTGAGGCCGCTCGCCGGTGTGGATCCTCAAGTGGCGGTCAAGGTCGTTCAGGCGGCGAAAGCGAGCCTGACAGGTGGGGCAGACGTAGTGCTTCTCCTGGCACTGGGTGCGCAGGTGGGCGCGCAGGTCATGATCGCGGAGGAATACGAGTGAGCAGTGCGGACAGGCCAGGTCCTTGATCGAGGGCAGCTCTTGTGGCGAGGGATTCTCAAAAGCGTTCTCCGGTGGCGGCACCACGCATTCCTGCTTTTCGTGCTGGCAGCGCAGGCAGGGCGGTCCGCCACTGTCTTCGCGCCGCAGGTCGCAGCCTACCTTTTTGCGGCGACACGGTATGCACGCTTGCGACGGCAGTCAGCATCAGGACAGGTAGAGATTTGGGGTAGAGGGCTCACCTTGGCGCGGCTTGCTCTGCGCAGCGGTGGGAGGAGTGGGCGGGTGGTCTGGTGAGATGAGGGAGGAGATGGGAATGGAACCAGCCGGAGGTGGCGGCCCGTGGGGCAATTGCCTGTGGTCAACGGCCGCGGCGGCGGCAGCGGCGGCGGCAGCAGCAGCGGGGTCCATGATGGCAGGGCCAGTCGCGTAGCCTGAGTCGAGAGAAGAGGCGCTGGGGGGACGCGTCGAGGCAGAAGGGTGGGACTGGTGATAGTACTGAGTCGAGTGCGGCGCAGTTGCAGACGCAGTGCCGCGATAGTAGGGCTGGCCAGAGGGCAACGGCGTCACGCGGTCATCAGGATAATTTTGCGAAGGCAGGCTCTGAGATGTGGGCGGGCCTGTGGGCGGCAGAGAGCCCATCTGACAGAGAGGATGCGCGCGCCCGTGCGAGGGTTGAGGGTGCAACACGTAGCAGCAGGGAAAGGAAGGGCGTGGCAAGCGCCCGGCACAAACAGAAAGCGGTGCGGGGAGGTCAGAGAGACAGGGCGCCTAAAGTGGCAGCCCTTGCAGACGCGAGCACGGCCAAGTGTGGCGGCGGCNGCGGGGGGGACGGGGGGCGGGGGGGGGGGGGGGGGGGGGGGGGGGGGGGGGGGGGGGGCGTCAAAGTGACTCGTGGCAGCGCGGCTCTCCGACGACAACGGGCGCTCAGGAGGAGATGAGCAGACAGAGAGCGAGGCGTCGTGGAGAGAGGAAGTGAGAGTGAAGACACAAAGAGAGAGGGAGAGAGAGGGACACATGGAGAGAGGCCCGCGGACCGTCTCTGCTGCGGCTGTACGGCATAAGTGGGCGCGCCCCGCGATTTTCATGACTGCGCGCCGCCCTGATTGGCTCTCGGTCGCACTCAACGAGGTTGTTGTGCCGTAAGACCCTTCGGCAATCGAGAGCAGCCTCCCTCGTGCTTGGATCCCCGTCCTCATTGCTGTCCTACCTGGCGGGGACGTCTTCCGAGGAGTGAAGGCGGGGGAGGTTGTCCGCCCTCCCCATGTGACACTGGTGGCTTGGCCGGCCGTGCTGCCTTTCCCCCTCCCCCATCTTTGTCCGCCTGCTGAAGGATGCGCGTTCTCTTTCACCCTGTGCCGCGGTTCGCCGGGCGAGAGTGCGCCATGCCGCGGGGGCACTCGCCCACCACCCCTTCGCCAAAAGGCTCAAAGTGCGTGAGACATGATTACTTCATTATTTCCCAAAGTGACATTCCGTCCCTCCTCCTGCTGCTGCTGCTGCTTCTTCTTCACGGAACCTCGCGCTCAGTCGCAGGCTCCGGGCCATCGCCATGCACTTCATACACCTGGGTGTCCTGCATCTCGTGTGCCAGCGAGCTAGGCGCTTCGTGCACCTGCAAGCTCTGCATCTCGGCCACGGCGCTGTCACCTGCCTCACAGATTTGTTCTGAGTCGTCCTTCTCCACCACCCCGCTGTGGTCCGAGTTGAGCTCCGGCTTCTTCTGCTCCCCGTCCTGCTCCACACTCTGTTGTGCACGTCGCTGCCGTCGTCTGCGGCGCACGACAAGTAATGCCAGCACTGCTAGAAAAGTAACGATGACAATTCCGGTCACAGCGCCAATTGCTGCTTGTGAGCCTGAGCTGAGCTTACCGTGGATTCCCTGTGTGGCATTACTAACGCTGCTATTGCTTGACAAGCCCTGATCTATTGGCGGAAAGACATCCCTCCAAGTGTCTATCCAACGCGCATCCGAGGATCCAATCGTGGTGGCTGTTTCTGAGATCTTGACATAGTCTGGTGTTGACTGTGTGCTCGGTCCAGGCGCCTGTGCAAGGAACCACGTCCCTGGCGGAGCGAGCGGCTGCCAGTTGATGCCAAGGAATGCTGCCTGCAGGAATGCCCGGCCCAGGGTGAAATCCGACTCGACTGGATAGCAGGGAAAATATGCAACCGGCGGGCTGATGATGGGCTCGTCAAGGGTCAAAGTCAGAAGCATGAAAGACACGCGGATGGTGATTCCACCACCCTTGACAGCTGTGCGGAAAACAAAACCCAGGAACGAAGCGGAATGGATGATCTTCTCATACATTGGGTCAGACGTATTCCAGAAGTATAGGCCATACGCTTCATTAAAATACGCTGGCAGGCCATATACCATCGCGTCACAGGTCGCCCTTGGGAGGTACATGTACGGCGTGTCCGGAGACACTCGTACATTGAGATGGCCCCCAGACTCCGTCAAGTTAATGCTAGGTCGAGCATGGGGATCTCCGACCGGCGATGGATAGCCTGCCGCCACACCGAACCACATGCCGTGCAGGTCGATAGTCATGAACGGTCCTGACGTGTTGTAGGACTGTGCAGCGGCGGCTCCCAGGACTCGCGACTGATCGTAGCCACCCAGAACCAAAGACCCTGGTGGCCCAACAGAAGCAGAACCAAGATGGAACCCAAGTGATTCCGAGCTGATGTTGCCCTGCTGAGAGAGGAAGTTCTCTGGCGTGTTATATTGGACCTGCCCTCTAGACGTGTTGAAGGTTTGGTTCATCCCAATCCCGCCCATGGAAAGCACACCAAGCGACACTGGATAGGAACTTCCATTTGGGAGCGTGGTGTTCGAGCTGTTGACAACCTGGATAGTCGTGTTTCTTGCTTGAGTCTGGCCATCTGTGGTAAATGCCAAAGTGTCCGACACAATCGTCCCAGATCCTGTTTGATTAAGCGGACTCTGCCAATTGGTTACTGCCGAATCAACTGATTCGGTGTTGACCGTACTCGACGTATTCTGGTTGTAGATTCCCCCAGACTCCTCCAGACAGCGACTGGCGACAGCTCCAGTGGCATTCGTGCAGACCCGGCTGCTAAGGAGGATAGTAGGCGTTTGTGCCCCGAGGTGCACATCTATTTGCTGAGGTGGAGTTCCAACATAGACACGGATTACATTCCACGGCCCATCTGGTCCATAGGACCTATTGGCGAACTTAATGGGGAGAAGGCCATCGAGCTGCGCAACCGTAGAGCCCAGCACGAGACTGAGCCACACGATGTACTCCGACGAGGTATGGAAGCGCATTTTTGGTGGTGGACTGAGGAACACTTCCAGTACAAATACCTTCAGAGTATAAAAGCAAGCATTGGTGTGAAGGGGTCAATGTGGTAAATACATTCTGGCCCCTCACCCATATCCGATTGTAACAGCCCTCCTACGTACTCGTACTTCCTAGGCTACCTTGTGCCAGGCACTCGGTTCAGACGGCGGCCTATGACCATTCCAGATGCCTGGCGCTGTGCTTCGTTGGAAACCGCTATGCTCACGTGGTGATTCACGCGGGGCTCAGCACCCGTAGCGGCTGCAGCAGGACGGAGCCAGTCCCTGATCAGGCTAAGCGAGGGGTCGCTTGTAGGAAACAGAGGCATTAAAGCTCTGTCCGCATGCACAGCATGTCCCGCCACGACAGCGAGGCTCGCTCCACTCGTGTCAGCACAGGAATGTGCGTCACTGGGGCTGTCCTTCGTTGCCCTGTTGTGCCCTCCCATCGCACTAGCAAGCGAAGGTTGGTACGCACTGCCAAGACCTTTTACCTTGCGCTCGAAGTGTTCGGTCTTCAACATCCTAGAAGACCCGTGCTGGTTCAGAAAGCTTACCGAGCTCGCAATGCGTGCAATCTCCAAAAGGCTAGCAATGGCGCCACTGGTGCAGCGGGACCGGCGCGGCTCCCGTTGCAACGGCGTCGTATACTCGCGATGTGCAGCCGATCACCGGCCGCAGCAGCTTGGTGGTGACGGGCAGCTTCCAGCTTGTGGCGAAGCTGCGGGGGTCGTCGGCAAGGTCGCTAGTCGCCACACTCGAGAATTCCATGGATATTCTGGAAACGTGAATAAATCGGATCAACAGTGATGTACTCCGTTCGCTCCTTAGAATCGCTCAATTCACGATTTGCCTTCAAGGTTGACTCGCGGCTCGGGAGTCTGTGCGGTTTCTGGGTCTACCTGGTATGGCCAGTCGTCCACAGCCCTACCCTCCCCACTCATTCGTGAAAGCCGTAAGCAGTCTTTATTTTATTCTCTGCCTTAAAGTTCAACTTGCTTATCGAACTAGTGCTACGATGAGCTGTCATGCACGCTCAAATAGCGAACACCATCTTTGGAAACGAATTCGCTCTGTTGGGGCGATTCGGTACCTCCATTTGGCCCAATGGTGGGATTGTTCGCTTCCTTGCCTGACAATCCACCAAAAACTTGGCCATCTGTAGACGTAGGTATAGAGTCGGTAGTTCCATTCCAAACGCCCATATTGAGCTTCTCGAACAGCATTCTCTGCAGCTGTACCTTGTCGTCGAGGAGCCACCAGAGGCGTCGGGAATCATGTTTGTTGAACCGTTTCTGGACAATAGGGACGATAGTGTCGAGAAAGAGGCTGATAAAAATAAGAACAGTCCCAGCAATGAGAATTATCGACAAGCCGAGCACTGAGAAGGACACTGTACCAGCAGATGCATTCGTTGTCTGTCGTGTACAGAGCCTTGCATTAGCGGAACCAGGTTCTGGTCGTATGTTAGTCCAACCATCATAATTCTTAGGACTGCCGATGGCAAATTGCTGGAGGCCTTGCTGTAGATATACAAGCCCCGCACTAAACCAGCCAGATAGCTCGATCTGGGTCTGATTAGAGGGAAGATAGCCCTGAACGCCGTTGGCAAGAGTCTCCGTTGCCTGCAAAGCCGCACCTGAACGGCCGCCAATGATGCCTGTAGGGGTAGAGAGGAGCATGTTCACCGCAATCAACCCGACTATAGCGGTCTGGTCTGCCGACAAGTCTAGTTTCGCCAAGGCGGAGTTCCCAAACGTTTTCCTATGTGAGTTGAGCTGCGTGCAGCTACTGGTTCGGGAATTGCATAGTTGATATTGGGTTGCGCACCCAATGTTAGTAGCCCAATAATCTGATGTGTATAATGTTTGGCCGGTGCTTAGCGTGGTATAGACCAAGTGTGCAGAGAAAACTGGATCATCAACTTCGTAATTATACAAGACAGCATTTGTTTGAATAGAGATGACATCAATGTCCGCGTCTGATCGATTAAGTTGAGCGATTGGGTGCCATGATCCTTGAGATTCAGGGGATGCTCGCAAGCTTCTATACTATTGTTCAGCGACAGTCTTGAAATTTCTTTGTGGCAGCAGTGAACATACATTACGTCATATGCCATACTGGAGCCTAGTGTGGAAGTGTTGTACTGAAAGGTAGAATTCATATTCCCAGTTTGGCCGTAAAACCATTCGATGAAAAGTCCAGAACCTGCACTGCGGTTGCTGGTGAAGCCGTCTTCTTTCAACAAGGAACACGTCGTCGCTTTCCTGACAGTCACTCTATCTTCCGGCGAAGCATTGATACCAAGGATGTAGTGCGAATCCATAAGGCCTGTGTCCATCTCATATGGCATAGAGCCAACCGAAGTGCTGCACATGTTCGACTCGAAAGGGCAGCTGGCATTGGTATTTGCAACCCATTGCAGAGATCTTTGAGCGTATATATTACACCCAAGACCGCTACTGGTCTGGTCATAGCAAATGACAGCATGTGATTGCGCCTCACGGGTATCCCTGACTAGCTTCGCCTCAAAATTGTTTTGCTGCAAAATCCCATCCGTATTGTTTACGACTGTATCCCAGAAACCGCATCGCGGGCTAGTTATTATTCGCCGATCTCCTGCGGGATTAGTTATGCCGGACGCTCCGAAGATGGAAAGTATTGGGGCGCAAATCACGAAGAGCCCAGCAGGCAACACCCACGGCAATGATTTTGAGACTCGATACTGTACGCGTCTTTTCCAGTAGTATGCCTGCTGGATGAATTCCCAGGTGGCGCCGGCCGGAGTATTCGAATTGCGCAGAATGATGCGCCGCTGATGATGAAGCCCGCTGGTTATTTCTTGCCCGGACATGCACTGATGCCAGATGAAAGCAGCGATCTTCCAGGCTTGTGCAGATACGACTGTCAGGAATGTGGCCACTAGAGCGGTGAGGATGGCGCCGGAAGTTGCGGACAAGGTTATGGTAGCTCCTACTACAGCCCCTTGGGACCAGTTGATCCACGGGCCAGTGTAGATGCGTGAGTCTGAGGTTGCCATTGCTTTTTTTTGGGGCCAATTTTGAAAGGACGAGGCAGGCTAAAGGTCCAGGCCGAGTTGGACCAAAGATATATGTCACCACATTGTTTCGCAGCCTTTCATATGGCTACTCAGGATGGCAGAGAGCGGGGTACGCGACTCAATACAGTAGGACGAGACTAGGAACTCCACAGCAAGCATTCATTTGATAGAAGGCAATGCCCAGACCTTGGCCCGCCAAAATGGGTTAGGTGGGATGCAACTTGTGCCCCGGTGTAGATGTGGGCGCAAAATTCACATGGCAAGACAAGGGTTTCTGAGGCTGTGCTCTTGGTCGACCAGCCGAGAATAACGAGGACTGTGGGTCGTGGAGTGATTCATCATGTTCATAAAGTCCAGTATGGCTGGCTGGGAAGTCAAGGCACCCCTAGCTCCTACAATAACGCACGGGGTACTTGCAATACGGGAAGCAGTGTAAGTACCCAAGAGCGGTTCGCAGGCCGAGTGAAGACTCATAATAGCTTAAGCACGAAACCAAGCGATGTTGACAAGCGGCGGAGGAAACAAGCTTAGGCCCCCCATAACAAAAAGCGAAAGTCACGTGCTGGGACGGAGGCTAAGAGCTAGCTCGACCACGCGTCAGTCTCGGTCTACATCACGAGCATCAGAGATGGAGCTCGATCCTCACGTAGGGCTTACACTGGCCATCAATAGACCAGTCGCGAGCCTCGACGGCCATGTTTTTGATGCGATTATCTCCGCGTGCTCGATTGATATCCTTTGTGGCATCTGCTGTGCTTTTCTGGTATTTGTTCAGTCGACCACGCACGGATGCAGATCTTGCCCGGGAAGTATTGCGCAACCATGAGGTGGACACAGCAATTGAGAAAGCCGGGCATGCCATCGAGCGACTCTACTGGCAAACGAAAAGAAATCATGATGGAATGCTGAAGAGGCAGTCGAAAAGCTACATTGAAGCAAGAGACGAGTACCGGCGGCGCTACAAGCGTAATGAGCCGTGGGCTTTCTCGTCTTGGTATCACCTGTCGCTGAGCTGGGGCAGCAAGATTATCGACGACTACGACGACATTGTGGATCAACTGGCGCCTTTTCAAAATTACTATGCTCATAACTGCGACCAGCAAGGATATGACCCTGCTTTTCTGCAGCGTTGGCGTTTACTGCGCGTATGCTTTCGCCGCAAGGATCTTGAATTCGAAGGCTACCAGGAGGAGTGGTTTGTAGCCGCAGTGCAGTTTCTTGCTGCGGACTTCAAGGCATGGGCGCCGAATGTGTGCATACTAATCAACATGGGCGACGAGCCACGCGTTGTCCTGCCTGCTGATGGTGGTAGCAGCGGCAGCGGAAGCTATGCGCACCAAACCAAGGAGGGTGAGTGTCCGACGCCCATGTTTGAGGACCGGTCGCACCAAAACATTTGGCCTGACATACAGGATCAATGTGCTCGGCAAGCGGAGACATCGAGCGAGAAGTCGTCATTCAACAACAAAGAAACGATGGACCTTTGCGAAATTGGCCCAGACTTCCCGTACGGAGGCTTGCATTCGCCCGACACAATGAAGAAGACGCAGGACAGGGTGCCGATACTGTCGACAGGGAGCTTTGCACCTTTTAGCGATGTGCTTTTCCCGAGTCCGTACCGTATAACGGAAACCCAGACATACCACGAGAGGGACGACGTGGATTGGTATATCAAGCTGCCTTATGTCTACTGGCGAGGCTCGACTACTGGCGGCTACGCGACTGAGAAGCTGTGGCGATTCCACAGGCAGAGCTTGGTGCAGCACCTTGACAGCAGGAGCAGGCAAGATACAAACGTAAAGTTCACAGACGTCATTCAGTGCGAGGAGCGAGCGTGCGAGATACAGAACACGACGCTGCCACTGTCGGAAAGACAGCCGCTCGCCAAGGCGTGGGAGTACAAGATGGTGCTCGACGTGGACGGCAACGGCATCAGTGGTCGGCTTTATGATCTGCTGCGGTCAAAAAGTCTCGTGCTGCGGCACTCCTTTATCCGCGAGTGGCATGACTATGGCCTACGGCCCTGGTTGCACTATGTGCCCCTGTCATCGGACTATGGGGAGGTTGACCAGGTGCTGGACTACTTTATGTCTCCGGAGGGCGATAAAGTGGGAAAGCTGATTGCAGACGAAGGGCGCCAGTGGGCGAATGACTCACTGCGCTACCACGAGATGAAACTTTACTTCATCCGTCTCGTGCTGGAAATGGGGCGCGACAAACCTCCTCCAATCTGGTAGGCAGGCACGACGGGGAATGGGCTTGCAAACGGGGTTGACACCGAGCGCGCAAGGCTGGCCGCAGGGTTGTTGGAACATCGGAGTTGGATGTTCGAATCCTTGCAGCATGGGGGACGAATGGCCTGCACATGTCCATTGGCGTGTCCACTCACGGCGGCGAAGGTTCAGCATATCATGCAGCCCATCGTGTAAAATCTGACCGGATAAGCGATTGAGGCACACGTGCATCTCTGGACGAAGAACAGGCAGTAAGCATGGCGACATCACTTGTCCAAGTACCCGGGCGCGGGAAAAGGGAAAATATTAGCCTGGGGGAGCCGAGGCGGGAGAGCATTCCCGGCTGCCTCTGAACGGACAGATACATGGAATAGCACGAAATGCGCACGAGTCGCAAGCGAACTATGCACCATGCCCGCAAATTGTAGTGTTCATCACCATGCCCGAACAATCGCACTATGATCGAAATCGATCGGAAGGAGTTTTGCGCGGATAAGAAGGGGGGCCATGATAAGGCGCAGAGGGTTGCAACGCGAAGAGGACAGATAAGGCTGACGAAGACCATATTTTGCATGTGCATTCCCGTCGGGAGGCCAAGCCGCCCGGCAAGGTTACAGCTGTGCCGCCGCAAGGTTTGTGGTGCAAGGCCACTGGGGGTCGGGGTGCTGTGTGGGATGCAGGAACGCGTGCAAGGAGCAGCCCTGACTACCTGCCCCGAAATAAGAATGAAAGGAAACGCTTTCGCAGGGTGTATACCGCAAGCTGCGACGACTGGATGTTGGCTAACAGGACGAGAGCAAGTTGGTCCCTGGTGACAGCAATGCTCGCTCTGCCAGGCATGTGAAGATCGGCAGTTAGCGCCAATTGGCGGCCGCCGCTAGCTACACGGCCCCTTTCAACCCCTGCCGCGCATCTTCGTATCTCCCTCCCCGGCCACGAGCAAGCAGATCTGAGGAACGCGGTGCCCTGGCGCAACAACAACCTCGTCTCTTCGGGGCATACCATCTGCAGACGCCCGAGGATACATTTGCCCGCGCTTGTTTGTGTTGGTTGTGTCCAAGCCCCCAACGTGGTAGTGCTCCATCCGTACGGGTTGCCCGTATCGGGGGGCAGCGTGATATGAGAGCATACGAGTAGCATGGCACGTTGGCAGCAGCTCGTCGCACGATACGCGGATGCGAAACTCAGCCTTGTCCCGCAGCAACAGGCACGAGTGACGATCCCCTCAACAAATGTGCGGGAACAAGCTGGGAGGGGATAGTTGCCGCGCACGGTCGCTGCAGATCTGCGCCAGCCGTAATACGATGTGACCATGATGCTCGTCAGATCGTCATTGAGCTAGTGCAACACGCCGCTGCAGTCATCCTGCGCTCTTTCCTCCTTTACCACCCTGCACTTGTTAAGCAACCCCATTCCAGCTCCCAACACTCTTTTCTTGATTTCTGTCCTTCATTACCATCCACATTCGCTCTCTCCCACATTCACTCTTGCTCAATCTCTCACTCCAAATTCTCTATCTTGTCTCTATCACCCGGCTGGCTCGCGGTTGACAACTCACTCCACCAACCACAAAAATCACACATCACCACAATGCAGTTCACCGCTGTCTTCGTCACGCTCTTCGCGAGCTTGGCTCTCGCTGCTCCGGCCTATGGTCCTCCATCATACGAGCCCCCGACCTACCAGCCTCCCACGCCCACCTATCCCTCTTACCCCACTCAGTCGGTTAGCTACAAGCAATTCAAGCGCGCCGTGCCTGCCGTCGAGGAGCGTGGCTACGGCCCTCCCTCGTACCCCCCGGTCTACCCTCCCTCTTACCCGACCCCCACCTATCCCTCCTACCCGTCAACCAGCCCCAAGCCCTACCAGCGCCAGGCTCGTGCTGCCAAGGCCCCGGAGGTTCTGGCTGCTTGATTACCTGCTCAGGCCACGCCGTCATCACGGCGGCTTGAGCTACCTCGTTCGCACCATCTCTTCCTTGCAGCATAGTCGGGTAGCACCTTGAAGGTTCCGACTCCTGCTTCCGGAGGCACAGAAAATGCAGACGAGGATCCCGGATCTCTACCGTCAACCGCGTACTGTGTACGTGCTTTACTTCGCCGAGGATCAGCTTCTTGGAGGCACGGGCAACTCTTTCTCTTCGAACACTTTCGCTTTTTCAAGCCGGATTTCAGCTAGTGGCTAGCTAGCTATGTGTTCATCGGACAGGGACTAGGGCGTTTACTGCTGCGCTTCTGCGCGTAGACATTTAGGCAGTACAAATTCAATTGTTTCAATATGACCATTTCTCATTTGCTTGGTGCTGTGTGACCATTCGAGTCTGCTCCCGGCGTGACACAGCTTCCTGCAGGTACTTAGATACGTTCCTGTCGATGTACCTTACCTCAACGCTGCAGCTGCCCGTCGTTGTTACCTCGCACGGACGCACCGCTGCTTCTTACCTGGTACATACGTGTCGCCTAACGGTGGACCCGTGGGGTCCGAGATGCCGACGGTTTGTGGGTCTTGTCCCACCTGCAATGAAGCCGGAACTCATATGCACGTCGGAACAAGTAGCACTTTGTTTGTACAAACGGCCCCGTCCAGGCAAGCTACTTTCTCACGCCAGAGTACCAACCAACCCCGCAGAGCAACATTGGTCGTGAAAACCCGAGTCGCGATGCTGTGTGCGGTGCCGAACCACCTGCGGGTGGCGCTGCGCCCTCGACGCCCTCACGGCGCTGCCCCAGAGGGGGGCGCAGCGCCACCGACACTGCAACCCCCTGCTAGCCCGGGGCCGCGCAGGCCGTTGCGCATTCTTAATTTCGTTAGCCTTTGCCCCCGACGACGCCTTCTCCGGCTTGCGCGCCTCGCAATCGTGAACGACACAAAGCCCCTGCGCGGACGCAGAAACCGCGCGACCCCCGGGGACGCGCTGGGGGAAGGTCAGAGGCGTCGGAGATTGAGGTTGACAGTTGCGGCTAAAGGTACTGACGCCGGCGCTGGGCACGAGGTACGCGGCGGCCGTGAGTGGCCAGCGCACGGAAATAGTGGGCGACGGTGCAAAACTGTCCGATCGCGATCTTCCGCGGCTTTGTCGGACTGCCGATCGCTTCTGCCTCTCCTTCATTCTCCTCTCAGCCTTGCTTGCTATCTGGCCTCGCGTACAGAGCACACCTTCATGCATGAAGATAAGGTACGCGCGCAAAATTACATCGAGGTCCCTCGGCGCAAGGCCTGGGAATTAGCCGCATGCGAGGCAGCCACCCCGCACGGCGTCGCTGGGCGCCACATCTTAATCCTATTCGTGATGATGGCGTATGACTGAGGGGTATGGACTTGCGTGATAAGAGAGTGTGTTGGGGCAGACCAGTGGGAAGCCTTGTGCAAGCGCAGGTGGCAGGCGGACCATGTCCATCCGCACGTGAATAATGGTCAGACGCGATAGCGGATCCGATGCGAATCTGCGCACTTGTCCATTTCCAATCATGCGCCTTTTCGCAAACCTTGTTGGTGTGCCAACTTGCACCATCTGGTTGAGCCGCTACATCTTCCAACCAACCTAAGCCAAACCCAAAAGCACAAAGAAAAGTCCCCAGCGCAATTGCGACGAGCAAGGCTGTGGTTGCGCGACTCAGGACCTCCGCCAGACAATGCAGATACCTCTTGGTCTATTTTTGCTTGTACTGCAAATGCACAGTACGTGACATGTCACTGTTGCCCCGCTTTGCTTGGGCAAGACTCAATGTATTCTCGTACCATGCTCGACTGAGGAGCTGCTTTTCCACAAACACTTCCCCTGCTTCGCTTTGGGAAACAGGGCAATGCATGCATGCTTCGACCTCGCTACTGCTTGCCTTGGCGAAATAAGCGAGCCTATGCACGGTGTGGCCCACCGCGCCATGCTGTCGCAGCAGGTTATCCATTTCTCTTGGGCCTTGCATTGCGTTACATCCACATGCACACGCTGCCAAGGCGCGGGGCAGAAGCTATTCACATGCGCATACCAGCTGGTTTTGCGCAGAGCATCCAGGAAGGGGCAGGTCGTGATGGCGATGCCACACCTGTCTGCCTCGAGAGCTCCCATCGTCGTAGCTAACTGCGAGCAGATTGAGGCCAGTTGACAAGCACGCAATTTGAATATTTCTCTGCCAACCATTGCCACCTCAACGCTGTGGAGAGCAGATTTGTTGATGAGTCTACTTACTCTACTACTGTTGTGATACTTGGCATGGTCATGACTCGCGTCTTCTGACCGGCTTCCAGTATGCCCCCATCTGACCAACAAGTCGTACAGCTTATGCTCAAGGTCAACGTGCAGCTTGAGTGTTCGTGGACTATGAATTATTCAGCCTCAACATGGAGGCAAAAAGGGCAGACCAGACGTGAATCCTTTGGCTCTTTGGCTTGTCTAAATATGATTGCGGGGTCTGTGCCGTAACGTTGCGTAGCGTGGCGGCCGCTTACAGGCTCTGACACACGACACAGCAAGACTCTGCTGTTCGTGCTGGCATAGCCTGTACTTCTCTAGCGCCAAAATGTTTGTGCTTGCATATCTAGGTATTGGTTTGCTTGCCGTCCAGCATGGCCTTTGCACACGTGTTTCGTCGCCTGAAACCACCTTTGACTATGTCATTGTGGGAGGCGGCACTTGTGGCCTCGTTTTAGCGAACCGTCTGACTGAAGATCCTCTTGTGACTGTCGCAGTCATTGAAGCTGGAGATTCTGTTTATGGAAATCCTAATGTAACCAATACTGCAGCGTATGGCGCTGCACTGGGAACCGAAGTCGATTGGGCATACAAGAGCACCCCACAGGTCTTCACTAACAACAAAATTATCGCATACAGTGCCGGAAAGGCAATTGGCGGAACTTCTGCGATCAATGGTCAGCCTAGCGTTGATGCGTCCTGAAAGCACACTGATTCTTGTATACAGGCATGACCTACCTCCGAGCTGAAGACGTTCAGATCGATGCTTTCCAGGAGCTTGGAAATCCTGGATGGACCTGGGATACACTTTTCCCATACTACAAAAAGGCCGAAAAGCTGCAACCACCCACTGCCAAGCAACGTGAAGATGGCGCCACTTATAGAACGAGCTTCCATGGCGTATCCGGACCACTAGATGTAGGGTTTAATCCATTGCTTCCAGGAAACAATATACACAAAGTTTTGGAGACTACTTGGGATCGTCTGGGTTTTGGTTTCAACTCAGATATGGCTGGGGGCAAGTTACGAGGTTTTGGCATCTGGCCACAGACACTGGACGCAGCTAAGAATATCAGAGAGGATTCTGCCAGAGCATACTACTGGCCTTACATCAACCGGAAGAATCTGTTCATGTTTGCAAACACAACAGCAACTGGTATAGAGTGGGAAACTCCTTCCAAAAGCGCCAAACCTATGGCCCGTGGAATCAATGTCATCACGGCTAATGGTGAATCAAAGATTATTACCGCCAATCGAGAAGTCATTGTATCTGCTGGATCTCTTCGGTCGCCAGTCTTTCTTGAGCTTTCTGGAATAGGTAACCCCACTATATTGAAGAAATACAACGTGAAAGTCGTGGTGGATCTTCCTGGGGTTGGAGAGAATCTTCAAGATCAACCGAACAACAACATCCAAAGAACTAGCTCGAGGAATGTGACAGGCTACCCTACCTACGCTACATTCGCAACTGCGTCTGATCTCTTCGGGAGTAACACGTCAGCCGTCGCCAGACATATCAAGAAAAGCATACCAGCCTATGCCTGCAAGATTGTGTCCGTGCTCCCCAAAGGAGCCACGACAGTCGAAGCACAACAAAGGCTATTGACCCAACAGTTCGACCTCATTTTCAGCAAAGAGATCCCCGTCACCGAGATCCTTAGCGCGCCCTATGGCACAAATTCAGCCGCCATCTTCTGGGGTCTGCTCCCCTTCTCGCGGGGCAGCGTGCATATGTCCGCCGTAAACGCTTCCGCCCCGCCCCTGATCAATCCCAACTACTTCATGCTCGAGTGGGACACGATCCTCGCCGTCGCCAGCGCGCGTCTGTCACGCAAGGTGCTCGGCACGCCGCCATGGGCGACGCCAGGCAGCGAGGAGCACACACCTGGCCTTGCTGCGGTGCCTGCTCATGCAGCTGACGGCGTGTGGGCAGACTGGATCAAGGCAACTTATGCGTCTAACTCGCACCCGGTGGGCTCGTTGGCCATGATGGAGCGTTCGCTGGGCGGCGTGGTGGGGCCGGAGCTGCGGGTGTACGGGACGGCGAATGTGCGCGTTGTGGATGCGTCGGTGCTGCCGTTTCAAGTCGACGGGCATTTGACGAGCACGCTGTATGCTGTTGCTGAGAGGGCGGCGGATCTTATCAAGAGGCATGGTCATGGGGCTTATTGAGACGCTTGGCTGCGCGGATGGCCAGATCCAAGGCTACAATTATTATGTCTCCTTTCTGACAGTCTATCCATACTACATTCAAGTTCACGAGTCTAGTGAGCTGTGGTGAGCCGCTGGCGATGTCCTGTGTCTTGTAAACCTGGAGCGCGAGAGTTCCCTTGAGAGTACCGAGGGCACTGTCTGGTCCTTTACAGAAGAAGAAGCGTGGGGCTTGGCGCCCAGCTGTTGACTTTCCTGCCTGCAGCTTCCGTTCCATCTACTCAGCATGCACAAAGATTGGGACTGTGAGTTGAATGTTGCAGCAGGCATCGATAGGAAGGTTAGCTCATGTGAAGACAACCTACGGGGAAGCGCGTAGCCTGCGTTTTCGCTATGTCAGCCCAAGCGGACCTCCAGGCCTTCCTCCGCTTCCTTACCAAGGATGCCAAAGTGCCACTTGCAACGGCACTGGGAAAAGTCAAACAGTTTCAGGCAGCCGGACTCCCAGATGCAGTATCGATTGCGTCGGCGACACCTGCACAAATACGTGAAATTTTCGATACTGAAGACGAGGCGGCCGACAAGCTTGCGAAGCAGGTGCACAGTGCCGCCAAGCGCACAACAAAACGAAAAGCACCGGACGAGAGCGCCGAAGCCCCCAGTGCGCGAAAGAAGCAGAAGAAGAAGCCTGGGCTTGATGCAAGTCCAGCAGAGATCGAGGAGGCCCTGACCTTACCTGAGCCATCCAAGGACCTGCAGTTGATTAGCGAAACTGTGCTGGTGACCAACCGCGCTCCTTTAGTTCTTGCCTTTGCCGTAATTTTGTTGAAATACACGATGCCCGAGCAACCACTGTCTAGTCGATTGTCACTGGCGCAGGCAGTGGTTTCAATGAACAGCAAGAGCAAGGCTGTCAGTCTGGGCATCGACAGTGGCCAGACGGCAGAGGATGAGGGATGGGGTCAGGGTCAGCCGGGTGTGCGCATCATGGGGCGCGAAATCAAGACGATGAAGAGGTGGGGCTATGATCCATCCGCATCGAGGGAAGATCTAGAGAAGCTAGGACAAGAGCAAGAGACAGCTGCGGGCAAAGATGAAGAGCCGCCACTATGGGGCTTGGATTTGGAGGCGCTTAAGAAGACGGGTGGGCCGTCCGCTGACAAGGGGGTAAGCAAGCTGCCCGTACATGCCGCGGATTCGGCGCGAGCATATTTATTGAAGTCATTCGCATCCGCGGCGAAAAACGACTCAGCAAGCTCCGAAGCCAAATCCACAAAGGCGAAAAGGGTGGTGGAGGAGAAGGAGCAGAACCTTGGGTTGCTACTTGGAGCGTTGGATGCTCTATTCGGATCGTGGGCACATTTGGACCAGCGAGAGCTAGACCGAAGGGCTTGGGCTTGGTACGTTCGAGTCCGGCCGGATGTAGAACATGGTCCATCCGGGTGGGGAAACAAGGGCGAAGTCCTACTGAAATCCATACTGGATCTTCGCAGGTCGGAGTAGGCGCGCTGCCCTCCTGGCTCGATGTCGGGGACGGCCCGCATCCTGGGGAGAACGTACGGGAAGGGCCAACATTCACAGTGCCGACTGGGGCCAGACCACAAGACAAAGGATGACTATCTCCTGAAGCAATGACTTCGAGGCGCCTCGCAATGCATGCTGCAGAACTCAAGCAGGGGTGAGGTCATAGATGCGTGTTGCAAAGGGGGAACAGCATTTCTCTTGTAATTTGCAGGCTTGGCGGTTGTGAAACAGGCGCGCGGCGGTAAAGCTTCACAGCGGCTGCCAGCCCAGAAGCTCGCGCGAGCCACAAACTCCTCTGCCTTATCGTGCCCCGTCGCATGATCCCACAGCGCTGCCCTCTGCGCTCAAGGCCCCTTTGCATCGCGGCCCCTTCGTCTTACCTTTGTTCTGCTAGAGCAGTAGACCGGGCGGCTGCTCGCACTCGCATTTGACAACTTCCCCGCGCAGTGTGCTAGAGCTGCGGCTCAACCTTCTCCACCTCGCTGGCACTCCCAGCTGCCCAATATGCCCTGTTTCAAGGGCCTCGCCGTCAGCATACATGGCTCGAACGGCCCGCTACCAGAATTCTCGATCCAGAAGCAGTCTCGACAGTCCCGAATAGCCTCCTACATCCCCGTGCCGACTCCCAAACTTGACCCTGAGACTGGCCGTCTTGAGCCCTCCACCTTTGCTGTCTCAATCACCCTTCTCACACCCGGTCAGGCCGTGCCCTACTCCACACCCAAGTCAACCGACGACAACCCGAACCCGTCTCCGAAACTTGTCGGCGGATTACCCGGCCTATCTGACGAGCCTGGCCGTTATGCCGCCGGCGTCGGCCCCTACATTCCCCTCACCTCCTCGAACAATGAGACTGTTGCCGCATACATACACTTTGACGGCCGCGCCAAAGAAGAGGTCGCCACTTTGCTTCGTCGTAGCGAAGAGACCTGGGTCAACTCCCGGTGGGTCAGCGTTCCCGACTCTGAAGGCGGCGGCCTTGCTGAGCGCGAGTTTCTCTTCAAAGAGGTCGGGCTGGAGAGGTGGCTCAGCGGCATGGATTTGACCGGCTCCAAGGAAGACGTCGCTGCCCGAGTCGCGAGACGGAAAGCCCGCTTAGAGAAGAAGCGAAGAAAGAGGCTCGATGAGGATGACAGCGACATGAACGAGGACCCCATAAGCGGCCGCAAGGATCGAGAGCGTGGAAGTAATCGAGTGCTGCGCTATGGCCAGGACAAGGTCGAGGACGTGTCGCAGGACGATGAGATGTTCACAGACTCGGATTCGGACGACGAGGAGCCCATTCCTGAAGCCGCGGGCCAGATCAAAGTAGCGTTGTTCAGGGTGCTTGCGTCGGGCGAAGTCAAACGCGGCGAATACTCCCCACAGTTTGACGCCCACGATGACGATGAGATGAACAACCCGGACGATCCAAACGCCGATGTTGACCACACGACTACCTTTGCGCAGCCAAAGACCCTCGATCCCAAGACGATCAGCACTCAAACTGTCACTGGCATCGACGCTCCAGACAGCCCCTTCGCCACCTTCACATTCTTCTACCGTGGTCAAAGTAGGCATTCTCCTACGCCAATGAATTTTTGTTGAGTAAAGTGCTAACGTGTTCCACAGAGCAACTTCAGAAGATGGGTATCTTACCAACGTCAGGCCAGCAAGATGGAAAGACCAGTACTACTGTGAAGCGGAAGTCTGGCCAGCTCGACTTTGGGTCTCTTGCCCCACTAAAGAACAAAGGTACAATCGGCTTCGCAGGTTATCGTGACACAGGCACACCACGCAAAGGTATCAATGGCAAAGTGAAGTCGGAAGACGACATGGACAGCGATGATGAAGAACTATCAGACACAACTGGCCCGGTCAAACGCAAAGCTGCAAATGGCAGCGCACGTGAAGTCGAAGACGATGACGCGGACGCCAAACAGGCCTCTACCGAGTCTCTCTCAGCAGAGGAATTACAAAGGCGCGGCGAACTAGCAGATGGTGTGAGCAAGATGAAGCTCAAGCGACAGCACTCGGCCGAGCCACCCAGCGTTGGACAGCGTCGCTCTGCCGAACCGAACAGCGGCTCGATAACTCCTCCTACGGCATCCTCCTCCTTTGCCAGCGCATCAAACATGCCCGTGGATCCTGCTGCTACATCGGGCGCCAGATCAAACCACACGCCTCACGCCTCTACCTCTGCACCGTCGAACCTATCCTCGCTCAACACTGCCCAGCTGGAGCCTTCGGACTTGATCGGCTCGCCCCTCAAGAAGCAGCGCCCTAGCATACCCGAGGACAACGACGTCACACCAAAGGCCGCAGTCGCCGGCGGCAAGGCCAGCATTGCAGCTGCGGCTGCCCCGACGGGTGCCATGGGCGCTTTTGCAAGTCCCGCGCTGGGGGGCTTCGGCGGCGGCAATACGGCCATGGGCGACAGCATGGCCGCGAGCCAGAGGCTGGCCGATGCCGTCAAGGAGACACCGGCGGTGCAGATGAGTGGGCCGGCGAAGGTGGACGGGGAGGACGAGGAGCTGTGACTAGCGCGGGCGCGAGATGTGCGGCAGATGGAGCGCATCATCCGAATGCTCTGAACTTTGTGTAGTGTGAGGCTCGGCGGGCCTGCTGCGATGCGATTGACGTGCATCGAATATGTTAGGGTAGCGTGGTGCGGGAGCGAGCGAGCGAGAGAGAGAGATAGAAAACTTGCGGAGCGACTGGCAATGACACGATTACGATCAACATGTGGGCGCACGGTGTGGTGAACGTTGGTGATTGTGAATAATAGTTTTGCATTCGTCTGAAACAGTGTGCCTTGCTGCCTGCCTGTCCGTAAGGTGATGATAGATGATAGGTATAGATTTAGCAGAATGCCTCCTCCTTCGTCGTGGTGCTTCATTCGCCTTGCCTCGCTCTGTCTCTGCTCGAGGCGGCGTAAACTTTTTTTCAGTCTCCCAAAACTTTTTCGTTCGTGAAGGAAAACTCCATAAGGCGCCGTGGGAAACGCCATGCCATCTCCCTTGCCGCCCAAAGGGGCGCGCAAGGGCCGCCGAAATTACTAGTTGCACATGATCCACTGGTCGCAAGACTACAGACGGTCTGCGCTCACCGACCGCTGCGCTGCCGGGTCTGCTCGCGCCTTGCCTTTTCCTTGGTCTCGTCGTACCTGGTAGCGGTCAGTCAGCTTTGCTTAGCGGGGAGGAAGTTGGGATGTCGTGCAACGACAGCGTGGAAGACTTACACTAGGAACTCGTGCAGCGCGCTGCCCGCGGGCACCATGGGCAGCACGGGGACCTTCTGGTCGGTGACGACCTCGAGCAGGGCGGGCCCGTCGCCGCTCTCGAAGAGCAGCCAGCGCAGCTTGGCCTCGAGCTGCGCGGGGTCGGCGACGCGGTCGGCGCGCACGCCCATGGCCTCGCCGAGCTTGACGAAGTCGGCGTTCTTCTGGTGGGTGTGCGAGAAGCGGTCCTCGTAGAAGAGCGACTGCCACTGCGTGACCATACCTTGCTCCTCGTTGTTGAGGATGATGACCTTGACGCCGATGTTGAACTCTGCCGCGGTGGAGAGCTCCGTCAGCGTCATGCTGAAGGAGGCGTCGCCGTCGACGTCGACGACCAGCGCCTCCGGGCGCGCCACCTTGGCGCCGATGGCCGCGGGCAGGCCGTAACCCATGGTGCCCAGGCCGCCCGAGGTGATCATGGTGCGCGGGTGGCGCCAGCGGAAGTGCTGCGCCGTCCACATCTGGTGCTGGCCGACGCCGGTCGCGACGACCGTGTCGGCCTTGAGGTCCTTGGTCAGCTCCGAGAGCTGGTGGATCACCGTCTGCGGCTTGATCAGGCCGTTCGGGCCCTCCTTCTCGTAGGCCCAGGGGAAGCGCGCCTTCCAGCCGTCAATCTGCGCGAACCACTCCTTGCGTTCGGGTACGGTGTCGACCTGCGGCAAAAGGAGCTGGAGGTTGGCGATAAGGTCACCCTCGACGGCCTCGGTGGCCTGCACGACCTTGTTGATGTTCTTGGGCATGATCTCAAAGTGGATGATGCCGCCGCGGCCCTCGGCGGCTGCGGCGCGAGCGGCGGGGGCAAAGGCGGTGACTTTGCCGGTGATGCGGTCGTCGAAGCGAGCACCCAGCGCGATGACAAGATCGGCCTCCTGCATGGCCATGTTGGCGTAAGCTGAGCCGTGCATGCCCAGCATGTGGAGCGACTTGTCATCTAGCTCATCGAATCCACCGAGGCCCTGCAGGGTGGTTGTGACGGGGATGTTGGCCTTGTCGGCCAGCTCCTTTAGGAGCTTGGGGCCTTCGGGGGTGGACAGGACACCCTGACCAGCGTAGATGACAGGCTTCTGTGCGATGTTGATGAGGTCGGCAGAGCGCTGGATGGCGCCAGCAAGCTGCTTTCGGGACAGCTCGCGGGCGGCAATGGTGGCGGCGCTGGGGTGGGTGGGGAGGGTGCTGGTGATGGGGATGGGGCGGTTGAGGATGCCGGCGGTGACGTCCTTGGGCAGGTCGACGAGGACGGGGCCGGGGCGGCCGGAGGTGGCAATCTCGAAAGCCTCGTTGATGCGGCGGGGCAGCTCGGCAATGTTGGTGACCATGACGTTCCACTTTGTGCAGGCTCTTGAGATGCCGACAGTGTCGGCCTCCTGGAAGGCATCTGAGCCAATGAGGCCGGTGGCGACCTGGCCGCAGAAGACAACCATAGGGGTGCCGTCCATTAGGGCGTCCTGCATGGGAGTGATGACATTGGTCGCGCCGGGGCCAGAGGTGACGATGACAACGCCAGGCTTGCCAGATGCGCGGGCATAGCCCTCGGCCATGTGGCCGGCGCCCTGCTCGTGGCGCGGGAGGACGAAGTCAAAGTGTTTGGAGTTGTAGATGGCGTCGAAGACGGGCAGAATGGCACCGCCGGGGTAGCCGAAGATGTGCTTGACGTCGTGGCGCAACATCATCTCGTGGAAGATCTGGCCGCCATTCTTGCCCACAAAGGTGTGGTCCATCTGCTGGGGTGGTGCTGACGCATTTTGTGCGAGCCCATTGGCACGTGGGCGCGGCTGGTTGAATGTGGGCGAGGGCGCATCGCGGGGCTGTTGGGCAGCAGCTGTGCTCTGCTGGCGTTTGGCGCTGTTTGCGGCTGTGGACAGGTGGGGGGAGCGTGCGGTGAGCGAGGCGGAGGTGTGGAAGGCTCGTGAAGATTTCGAGAGGGCGCGAAAGGCACCTCTGGGGTGCCGTGCGGTGATCATATTGCAGGTGTGTGGTGGGCGCGAGACATCCAAGCAGGAAGCAGCTGGAGCAGGCTGGGTGCGTGAAGGACGCAAGCAATGGAACAAGTGGCAGCGAGAGGGCAGAGGCAGAGGAAGAAGAAGAGTGGCCCGTGAGTCAAAGTGAGTATGCACCCACACACGCACGCAAACGCACAAGCGGAGAAGGACAATCTGGGCCGCGGTCACGCTGGGCGGCCCCGCGAAAAGGCTCACATCGCCCGCCACACGCGCCCTTGGCCTCCTCCTCTGCCGACACCGGAGCACCAATCAACGCCAATGCAGTCAGCGTCTCCCCAAGCTGACCACCACCAGCTCACCAGCAGACGAGACATGGACGCTGCTGAGGGCCACCAGCGTGCAGCCTCTCACGCCCGTCGGCAGGGTTAGTCTCATCATCTCCCTCTCTCTCTGTCTCTCCATGCTCTACAATTATCGCGTGTGCTAACGTATCTCGCTCAGCTCTGCCACGGCGCTCTACCAAGGGCCCATTGGACGCTGGCTCCGAGTATGCAATGCCCCCCCCCCCCCATTCCCCCTTCCTAGGCCTCTCGTGACCATGTACCAACATCACCACGCAGCCCCTTGACCCACCCGCACCCGCAAGGTGGTGCTCCGTCTGATGTTGTTCCCAAGCAGTCTCCTCCGACTGCAGCTGGAGCTGCTGCCACTTCTCCACCTCCCGTGACTGTCGTCGAGAGAGAACAGAAAGACTTTCGATTCCTCCTGCGACACGACATCTTCCAGCCGCTAGGACATGGTGATCTGCCTGTTCCGTTCCGCCAGACCCCGGAGACGTCTCAAGACTCTTCGCCCGCAAGCCTTCTGTCCAGAGGTCGCTTTAGGGACGCTGCAAATGTTGTCGCCGAGCAGCTGAAGACCAACACGGCACCCACCGACCATGCACGCATCTTCGACCTCTACTACACTCGTCTGGTGTGCCTGCAGCTGCTGGGTCTGCACTACCAGGCCGCGCAGGAGTCTCGCGCGCTGCAGGACTTCAACGGCGCCTTCTTCCGCAACCCGTCGACCGGCTTGCATCTGGCACCGTGGGAGTTGCGCCTGCTACTGGTCCGTCTGCAAGCCATTGGCTTCAGCGACTGGCGCCGAGGCATTATGACCTACTATGAGTTGGCACGTGAAGCCAGATTCAGAGCTCGCCGGGCTACTGCAGAAGAAATAGTCGTCTGGCAGCGCCGACTCAAAGATATCGGCATCCGAGTGGGGAACGCCCTCATCGAGATGGGTGACCACGACGGAGCTGCACGTCACCTGCAAGACATTGCAGCCAACCAAGCTCTGGACTCTGCAAGCGCTGCGAGACTGGCTTTGGTCTATCTCCGCATCGGCAACGTGGACGCGGCAAAGGATGCTCTGCAGCATGTAGATGACAACAGCTCGTTAGCTTTATTAGATCCGCTATGCAAGATGGCTGATGGCGAGTATCTAGCAGCTATCGACGCCTGGTCGGCCTACAAGGACTCTGCAGAAGACGACAAGCTCAGTCCTGCCGTAGCACAGAACATGGCAGTCTGTCTTGTCTACGCAGGCCGCATGGAAGAGGTGAGGGAATCTCATGTACCCCCTTGTTCTCGTGCCACACTGACATGACCAAGGCACGTGACCTCCTGGAGCGACAGATCGATCACGGCAATTTCGAGCAGAGCATCACCTTCAACCTGGCCACCGTCTACGAACTGTCGTCTGAACATGCTAGAGACCTTAAATTGGCCTTGGCCAATAAGGCTGCTGCGCAAGCCGGGAGTGCTGCAGGCTGGGAAAAGTCCAACATCGACTTCAAGCTGTAGACAGGTACTTGTGCCATCAGCGACCCCGTACCGCCAAACCCCACCTTGTGCTGCCAGAACACAAGCCGCTCCTGCTCCTTGGCCTCGCCGAGCATCGCAAGTGTCGCCCGCTCTCGCCTGTCTTGCATGCCCACCTGACGCGTGCTCGGCGACACATGCGCCGCGTTCCCTGCTTCTTCTCGGCTTGCTGCGGGGTTGACCCGGGGGCGTGGGCTCCTCAAATAGTCACGGGTCAGAAGACCATGCTCGACATGTCAAAGCTGGTTGGGGTCGCAGTTGCTGTGTGAAGCCTACGCTTTGGCTGCTCGACCCTCCCCTGGCCCTGCATCTATATCTCACAATTCATCATGGTGCAGGAGCACACCGCCAATGGTCGTCTCGCTGGCAAAGTTGCCATTGTGACCGGCGGCGGCTACGGCTTTGGCGCTGGCATAGTTGAGAAATTTGTCGAAGAGGGCGCTCGCGTCCTTGTCGTCGACAACAAAGTCAGTCGCGGCCAGGAGGTTGCCAAAGAACAGCCGCGGCACATGGCGTCCTTCTGCCATGCTGATGTCACTCAATCCGAGGACTGGGTGACTATCCTCGCCACTGTCAATGAACAGTTTGGCCGACTGGATATTGTCGTCAACAATGCCGGCGCAGTGCACAAGATGGCCGTCAGTTTCCCCTCCCCTCCTTTCCTTGTCCTCATTAACACCCAACCCTCAGTCCTCCGCCGAAGTTCCCACCTCGTCACTCAACGCGCTGCACGCCTCCAACGTCGTGCCCCTCCACCACTGCATCAACCACTGCATACCCGCCTTCCTCGCGCAGACCAGCCCCGGCAACACCACCAACGGCGTCATCCTCAACGTCTCCTCCATCGCCGCCTCGCGCCCCCGCCCGGGGCTGGTGTGGTATGCTGCATCCAAAGCCTCCGTCAGCGCCGCCACGAAAGGCCTCGCCGCCGAGTTCGCGGCCCAGGGCATCCGCGTCAACGCCGTCCTGCCCGTCGCCGGCGACTCGGCTCTGGTGCTGCCCAGCTGGACACAGGCCGCGCCCGCCATTGCTGCCGCCGGGGCGAGCCAGCTGCTATGCGGCGGCACGGGGTCTGCTGTCGTGGACGGGGACGGCGATGGGGAAGGCACTAGCTTGCGGCAGAAGAGCCTTGCGGATATTGTGACCACGTCGTCGGCTCAGAGGGCGCGGTCGAGCAGCACGCTGGCGTCGAGTATCCCGCTGGGCAGGTGGGCGACGGCACGCGATGTTGCGAATGCTGCTGCGTGGCTGTGTAGCGACGAGGCGGATTTCATCACGGGTGTGTGTCTGAAGGTTGATGGTGGGAGGAGTTTGGTATGACCCTGCCATTCCAAGTTGTGGTTGAGGGTAGTGTTTGCGGGTTTTGTGTAGAACATGCCGTTGTGTTTACTTTCATGGCCATAAGTTGCAATAATTGACAGCTTTTTCCTGCTGTCAACTTCTGAGGTTTACGTTTATTATCATGACATCGTGCCGTTGCATCCATTCATGGCATGTACCAGACTCAGCCCTCCTCTGCATCCATTCCGTCTCTACTCCTCCCAGCCCCTTTACCGCCCCGCCCATGCCCACCTCCCCTCTTGCCCCCTCTGCCTCCTCCACCCCGCCGATCATTCCCATTCATCTCATCATTCAGCTTCCTCTTCGCCACTCGTTGCCCCTCGGCAACTCGCTCACTCAGCACCATGGCCTGGTCGCGCCCCACGCCATCGTACTCCTCCAGCCTCTTGCCCAGCGCCTTCTCGATGCGCTGCCACAGCTCCACATCATACTGCGTCACCATGCTGATCGCCACGCCCGACTTACCCGCGCGCGCCGTCCGACCTACGCGGTGCACATACGTCGTGCTCTCGCCCGGCAGGTCGTAATTGAGCACCAGGTCGACCGAGGGGATGTCGAGGCCGCGCGCAGCGACGTCCGTCGCGCACAGGATGTCACGGCTGTGCGCCTTGAATTTGTTCAGCGCGGCCAGGCGACTCGATTGGCTGAGCTGGCCGTGCAGTGGGATGGCGCCGAGGCCGAGGGCGCGCAGCAGGTGCGTGAGGCGCGCTGTCTCGGAGACGGTGCGCGCGAAGAGGATGGCCGAGGAGCCGGCAAAAGGGCCGGTGAGGAGCGCGAGCAGGTAGAAGTCTTTGTATTTTTGCGGGATGATGAGCGGGTACTGCAGCAGCTGGGCGACGGTCTGGTGCCGGGCGGCGGAGGAGGTGACGGAAACGCGCAAGGGGTTGCGCAGCGAGGCGCGCTGCAACGACTCCACCTTGGACGACATGGTGGCGGAGAAGAGAAAAGTGTGGCGATGTTCCCGGGGTAGGACGCGAAGAATCTTGTCGATGGAGTCGCCAAAGTCCATGTCGAGCAGGCGGTCTGCTTCGTCGAGCACAAGGTACTTGAGGTTGCGCAGCGAGAAGCCTTTTGTGTTCTCCAGGTGATCCATGAGTCGGCCGGGCGTTGCGACAACAATGTGAGGGTTCTTGGACAGGGCAATGGCCTGCTGGACCATGTCCATGCCGCCTACAATGGTGGCAGCGCGGACATTGATCTGTGAGCCGAGAGCGGTGAATTGCTGAGCGGTCTGGTAGGCAAGCTCGCGGGTTGGAGCGAGGACGAGGGCGAAGAGAGGCTGAGGGGCATCGAAGAGAGCTTGGAGAATTGGGAGGGCAAAGGCGGCCGTCTTGCCAGAGCCAGTCTCCGCGAGACCGATGAGGTCACGTCCTTCGAGAGCAAGTGGGATAGACTCGGCTTGGATGGGTGTAGGGGCTTTGAAACCGAGTGACGCGCAAGCGTCGCATAGAGGCTCCATGATGCCCAGGTCTGCAAAGCTCTTCTTCGGAGCCGCTGTCTGGGTGGGCTCATTGGAGCCATCGAGAGGAAGAGGCGTGGGTATGGCCAAGGTTTTGGACTTCTTCAATGGCGGAGGCGACCCATCCACCGTCCTGGAGGACGAATCCTGAGAGGAGCTGTCCTCAATGTCTTTCCGCTTGGCCTGGGGCATCTTGTCGTGTGCGTGTGTATCAGCAAGGAAAAAGTATTGCTGGAGTCGGACTTTACAGAAAAGTTCGCCGATCTGTGCCAAGAGTTTCTGCAAAAAAGTTCGGGTCCTCACCAGCTGTCCAGCTCTTGTTTCTAACATTCCACATCAAAAGATCTGCAGCCATGGCCCGTCCTCGCAAGAAGAGAAGGACCCAACAGCCTGGTCAGACGGCCCTCAACGCCCGCGCCAATGGCGTCTCCAAGGCCAAGTCCGGGGAGCGTGTCCCCCAAAGCATGGTCATTCGCATGGGTGGTAGCGACGTTGGCTCTGGCGTGTCACAGCTTGTAAAGGACGTTCGGGAGGTCATGCAGCCTCACACGGCTGCCAGTCTTCGTGAACGTCGTGGCAACAAGCTGCGCGACTATGCCACAATGGCCGGACCTCTCGGTGTCTCACATTTCCTGCTATTTTCACGATCAGCCGCTGGCAACACAAGCCTGCGCATGGCCGTCACGCCGCGAGGTCCAACACTCGGCTTTCGTATCGAGAAGTATTCGTTGGCAAAGGACATTGTCAAGTCGCAAAGAAGACCAAAAGCTGGTAGCATCGGAAACGAGCATCTCACGCCGCCGCTCCTTGTTATGAACAACTTCACCACCGCCAGTGCAACCTCCTCATCAAGCATCCCGAAGCACCTGGAACAACTCACAACTTCAGTCTTTCAGTCACTATTTCCGCCCATCTCCCCACAGCGTACACCCCTTTCTTCAATCAAGCGCGTCCTGCTTGTCAATCGGGAGCCTTCAGCCAGTGCGGAGGCAGATGGCTCCTACGTACTCTCTCTGAGGCACTACGCCATTACCGCCAAACCATTGGTCACCCTCTCAAGAGGTATTAAGAGACTCATACCCGTCGAAAAACGCACAAAGCGTTCGGCACGTGCAAGACTAGCACATGACTCTGACGGAGAAATGTCCGATGGACCCAAGAAACCAAGAGGTTCTAAAGGTGGATTTCCAGACATGAGCCGCTGGCAGGATGTAGCAGATGGCGTGCTTGATCCGTCTGCTGCCGGATACACCAGTGCCAGCGACAGTGAGATCGACACAGATGCCGAAGTGGAGGTTCTCGAGACCGATGCTCGGCGCGTCATGAAGAAGAGAGAGAGGCAAGCGCAGCAGCAAGCAGTGGCAACCAACGGTGAGAATGGTGCAATAGCAAAGGTTGCGAAAGCATCAAGAACTCAAAAAAGGGCGATCAAGCTCACCGAAATCGGGCCTCGGATGACTCTTCGATTGGTAAAGGTGGAGGAAGGCATGTGCAGCGGCAAAGTTATGTGGCACGAGTTCTACCAGAAGAGCGAAAAGGAACAGAACGACCTAGATGCTGTGTGGGAGCAGAGGAGAGCAGAAAAGGAGGAGCGCAGACGGATACAAAAGGAGAATGTGATGCGCAAGAAAAAGGAAAATGGTAAGGACGAGGGTAAAGATTTTGAGGACGAAGAGATGGACGATCTCTCCGCATCAGACTGGGATGAGTTCGACGGTGATGACGATGACCCTGGATTAGATGGCGAAGTCGAGGAGGAGATGGAAGACGACGAGGAAGAAACAGAGGGGGAAGACGAAGACGATGAATAGGCATTTAGCGGCTGGCGAATTGCACCCTTTATTCACAAGCCTATTTCATGGAGAGGTCAACCAGAATTTTGCAGTGCTCTGCGCTGCGTTCCGCCAGGTCGTTGAGGCCTTTCTCGACCAGGTCTTCAAGGCGGATCTTCTTCGATATCATGCTTCCTGGGCTCAGGGACCCATTCCTCATGGCTGCTATCACTTCCTCAAAGTCAATGGCACTGTAGCCCAGGACCGTTTTGATGGTGCCCTCCTTGAAGAGCATCTCAGTCATTGGTACCGGTGCATCCTGCGCCCAGAGCGCGACATTGACAATGGTACCGTGGATTCGAAGCGCCTCGACTGCGGTTTTGATGGTGCCTGGGAATCCTGCACAGTCAAAGACAGCTTCTGCTCCATCGTCGTTGGAGACTCGGTTCACCATGGTGACAATGTCAACCTCGGTGGGATTGTAGACAAGCTTCGCCCCGAGCTCCTTGACGTATTTCTGCCGCGAGGGTGCAATCTCAGACACGACAATGTTCTTCACCCCTTTTGCAACAAGCGCCAGGTAGATGGCACACCCGATGGGCCCCCCGCCCAGGATCAACGCCGTCGACGTAGCATCCAGCTGGCCGGCATAGCGCACGGCATGCCATGCGACCGCCAGCGGCTCCACCAAAGCGCCAACATCACACCCAACGCCATCCGGCAGCTTGAACGCCATCCTCTCCTCGACGACCAGCGCCTCCGCCATGCCGCCGTGGCCCTGCACGCCCAAGAAGCCCCAGTTCTTGCAGCAGTTGATGGCGCCCCTGACACACGCGGAGCACGTACCGTCGTACAAGCTGGGCTGCACAGCGACCTTGTCGCCGACGTTGACGCGCGTGACGCCCTCGCCGACCTCGGTCACGACACCGGCGAATTCGTGCCCGAAGACGATAGGCAGCTGCAGCCGCGAGACGGGGTGCACGATGCCAGGCTTGATGGCAACCTCCTCGTGGAAGTAGATGTGCAGGTCGCTGCCGCAGATGCCGGCGTACTGCGGCGCCAGCTTGATCTTGCCTGGGCCGCACCGTGGCTCGGCCATGTCCTCGATGCGGATGTCTTTGTATCCATAGTAGGCGGCGGCTCTCATGGTGGCGGGCACGTGGCGTCTGGTTGGACCTGGGACTGTTTCGGTTTACTTTGGAAAAACGATCTCATTCAGTTCATGCTCAACTTTGCTACGACGCCGGTTGTCCGTGTGTACTGTGCCTGCATGCCATACCACATCCTCGGTTTACTGCGGACGCGGGGTATGGATTACTCCCGCCGCCCCTGTGCCGCACCGAGTGTGGGGGATCTGCGGTCTCGTAAGTCAATTTGACACTATTGATACTGCAAATCTTCCGCAAGAACATAGACAGAAGATGGTAGAATGCTGCTCATCTAAGCGCGGTTACAATGCTTAGAGAGGATCAAGTGGAATAGATCTCGCGTCCCTGCTGCTAGAAGGTATACCTTCACAATCCTCGAATTGTATCAACATCTTCTTTCCAGGATTCAAGAACCAATCGACTTTGGTAACTACGTGGTTCCCACAGAGCAGGTACGGTTTTTAATCCAACAATTCCGAGACTGTAAGAAGTGCCGCTAGCCCTGCACTCAGTGAAGTAGCCGACAACAACTCCACCCCAATCATGACCCCCCACCCCCATACCGCTCCTTGACCAGCCCCTTGAACATCTCCATCGTGCGGTCCTCCTTCTCCCGCATCCCCCTCACCCGCTCCTCCCGCTCCGCCGCCCGCGCCCGCAGCTGCTCCTCGCGCCGAATCTCCTTGTCGCTCTTCCGCCGCTCCTCCTCACGCCGCAGTCGCCGCAGATCGTCCGCGCCACCCCCTCCCAGCAGCTCCCCATCTTGCACCTCCGCGACGTCGCCCTCGCGGCTGGCAGCGAACGCGCGATTCGACGCCGCTGCGTCCGCCCGCCGCTCGAGTTGGCGCTCGCGCGTCCCCGCGGCGGCTCGTGGCGCGAGCTCGTCCTGCCGCTCGCGCTGCTGCTTCTTGTCGGCCTTGCGCGCGGCGCGGAGGGCGGCGGCGTGCGCTTCGCGCTGCTCGCTGCTGAGGTCGTCGCGGTACGCGAGGTCGGCGAAGGTGGCCCGCGTGGGGCCTGCGCGGGCCGGGTCGTGGAGGCCTGAGGGTGGGGGCGGCGGGCCGTAGTCGTCGCTGTCGTCGGCGCTGCCCGCGTCGGCTGCGCTGGGGAGTTGTGATGGTGTGTGTCGTGTTGTGTCGCTGTAGTCTGGGAGGGCCGCGCGTGCGGGCATGCTCGCTGCTGCTTCGTCTGCTCTGGACTTTGTCGCGGGGTCGTACCAGCCCTCGGCCAGCTCGCCTCTGTTCCTAAACAATTAGTGCTCCGGACTGTCTGCGCGACTCGCCAGTGACGACGGGGAGTACTTACCACTTGCTCATGAAGCTCTTCCACCGTCCCTTTAACTCTCTCTCGTCCATGTCGTCCACGTCGAGCTGTTTCTGGATGTCGAGGTATGACGCGAACATGTTTCGATAGGAAGGCAGGTCGTGTCTAGAGAGTGCGACGGCGCGAAGAGGAAGGGTGAAGGGTCTGGGAGGTAGCGGTACCGATGTGGTATCGGGCAGGCCATGAGGGGGCGGCGAGGCATTGGTGCTGTGGTGATGTGCGTGGTGGTGGTGGTGGTGGCGGCGGTGATGGTTGTGCTTCCGACGTGGCGACCGAGAGCGGTGTTGTCTTTCGTGCCTGGAGGTGTGCTCTCGAGGCGAACGAGATCTCGCGTGTTCCTCGGACGGCATTTCGAGGTGGTGGTCCAGCTTCCGCGGGACTTGCAGGAGTACATTGTCCGAGAAGAAGTGACTATAGACCTAGATGCTCTGCCAAGACTCCATAGCAATCATTCAAGGACGAGATACTGGCTCGACACGGCAGCAAGTCACACTAGCAAGGCAGGACGCAAGCTAGAAATGTTCATACAAACACCTCGTCCCAATAGTAGGTCTCTAAATATAGTACAGAATGGTGAGGAATCTGCAAGCCCAGACGCCGTCGCTTTTGTAAATGTCCTGTAGACGACTGCCCAAATCCCGCGCCCATTGCGATGCAACATCTCCCAATCCATGAGTCAATGCTATGCCTTCGTGTTCTACAATGTCGAGAAAAGGTCGTGTTTGTTGTTCATTCAAGAAGGATTTGCCGCTCGCAACTCGCTCGTGCGAGTCAAGACACGCTGCCGTTCATGGAAGCGCTCGTGGGGCTTGTCCCATCTGTTGGAAGAGCTGGCTGAACAAGCTCTCAACCTTTGCCTCGTTAGCATTGCTCAGCAACAATGGACCCACAGACCCGTTACTTACCTCAGGGGTGCCCTTGACAAATGGTAAATCCCAGAAGTTGTAGTTCCTGTTCTTGAGCAGCTCCAGCATCGTCACGATCAGGCCCCACGGGTGAGGCCTGGATGCAACTAAGCGCTCAAGCAGGACCCGTGCAATCTGCTCCTGGATCTTGGTTGATGCAGAGTCGACCTGGCCTGCGCGGAAGAGGTGGTTGATGGCGTAGCTGAAGAAATATGTGTGGCTGTTCGGGTAGCGCAGTTGATTGACAATTGCGTTGATGAAATAGTATCGCGCTCCTGCAGGAAGCTTGTCCATGAGACCTTCCAGGAGACGCGCATGTGGGGACGATGCCGAGAAGACCAGGCTTCTCGGCTGGACCGCTGCCTCAGCGTCCATCACTCCGTAGAGAACAATTGCATTAAGTAGCGTGCTGTCAACCGCGACCGGAACAAAGCCGATTCCCGTGATCGGCTTCGGTGGGTTCGTAATGGCGGACACCAGATGCTCCAATAAGGCGTCGTCGTCGTCGCCACGGTCGTTCAGCAGGTCGTCTACGGCCTCTTTAACACCAGCTTCGATCAGTGGTGATGTGACATCGCCGGCGATAACGGGAATGCGCTTGTTCTCTTCCAGTCGGTCAACTTGGAGTCCATCAGTAAATGGATCCGGCTGGCTTATTGGGGCGGTCGATGGAAGGGCGCTCACGATCAAATTCCTCATCTGCGTGCAGTGCACAGGTAGAGGATTGATCAGCTGGTAATGGTGATCCACTAGGAACTGTGGAAAGTCATGGTGCAGCACGAGTAAGAGCTTCATCGTGCCCCGGAAAAGATCCCTCCCTGGGGGTGGAACATCGTATGGTTTCAAGAGATCGCCCACATAGCCGAAGAGTGTGGCGAGAAGATCAACAAAAATTTGACTCCCAGCCTCCTCTTGGCTGCGAATGAGTGCGGGCATTAACATCCTATGCGACACAAGAGTAATCCAGGCAAAGGCAAACCCGGGGAATTGCTGTGGCTGCAGCAGACCGATGACTCGGCCAAAAGTGAGCACCATACTGTCGTAGTGATGTGCGAGGCGTTGCGAAGCAGCCTGCATTTCGCAGAGAATGCTGGAGAAGAGCCTGAAGAAACTCTTCTGGTCAAACACGTCTCCCCGGTGGCGGTAATGGTGTGCGAGGACGAGCACAACGGTCGTTAAAAGACCGTGGAAGTAGCTCGCTTTGTTGCTCTTCACACTGCCGTTTGCAGGCGCTTGATTTAGCACAACACAAACCATGAGCTTGGCCAAAGCATCCACCCTGAACATGGCTGACGACGCTTCCTCGACTGTTCTATCAAGAGCCCTGTCTATGCATGTCCAGAAGAACAGGGTTGTATCTTCTGTATTGCTCAAAATGGATTTCGCATGCATTTGGTGGACAAACGTCGTCACTGACGGTTCGGATGCATCGTTCTCCAGAAGATGACACCATTCATCGAATATATATCGATGCTGAATGTTCTTAGCTGCGGTTGGGTCAAGCGACAAGTCCAGATTTGGAGAATCGCTCAGCTTGTGCAGTATGCTCTGGGCCGCTTGATTGTCAGGATTCATAGACAGTTGGCTAATGGTATGTGTAAAGTCGGATCGCAGTGCCTTTGGCGGATCGTTGGGGTCGAAGAGCAATATGTCAATGACTTGGTTCAGATACTCGAATGCCTGATGTTGTTCTTCTTGAAGACCTTTGGCGCACATAAGATCAACGCGTTTGACATCAATCAAATCACCCTTCACGAAAGCACACGCAGTGACTGCGTTGGAGAGTCGCTCTGGCTCAGTCTGAAGCTGTTGATAAAATGCCTGCGCAGTGTTCTCCGACATCCTCACAACTGCGCCCAGAACAAGTGCGAGAAAATTCACAACGGGTGGTTGCAAGTCGCCCTGTACAATCACTCGATAAAGTTCGGCGGTCGCAGCCCACGCGGAGATGTCCAATTGCGCAGGCCCGGGTCCAGCGCGGCGGATTTCGCCCTGCAATTGCAACCATGCTGGTGCCAGAAGCTGCGTCAACACAGATTCAGAGAGCTGACCTTCATCTATAGCATCCTGCCCGGCACGAATCATATTGGCAATCAACTCAGGAATCCGCTCGCCTTGTGCCTGGCCTTCCCCGTAGCCGTTCACGAGATGTTGTTGATTTGGTGCTTGTGATGGCATGATATGGCTGTGTGCCTGTTGATTGCCTTGACGAGGCAGCGGTGGCATTTCTCCAGGTGTTGGCATATTTGGCAGCGACGCGTATTGGTCTTGAAGCACATCGGGAAGTTGGCGGACGCTGTCCTGAGACAGGTTGTTCGAGTGTGAAGCTGAGCCGCGCGCCAATCTTGAGAAATCTTCATAAATGGCCAACTGCTCACGATTGAGGCCCCCAGATAGAAGTTTATATGGGTCTGGAATGAAGTAGGACCACCGGTTCAGAGGTCCTTCATTGTACGTGCCATCACGACGTGCGCGTAAAGCTTCGTCAATTTGAGCGTCAATCTCCGTGACGGAGGCATTCTCGGCTGCCTTTTCAATGATACTGCAAACCGTTTCCAAGTTGTCATTGACAAACATGAGCACTGAACCCTCGGGTAAGGCTTCCTGAGGAACGTCGCGACCCATGGCACGAACGTTTGCCGCCATAGCCTGTCTAAGTGGCTCTTTGCAGGTCACGAGGGCGAGGCTTGCAGCCAAGGACCTAACAGTAGTGTGGGCTGCGCTTTGGAACTTGATCTCGTCTCGTTCCAGGATGAAATCCTTGGACACCAGTTGCGTGGCGGAAATAGCCGCAATGGTTACCGATCGTTCCACCACGGGACCAACTATCTCCGCCACCGCACGCTCGGCAGCGGTTGTCAGGGCTTGTCGGATCTTGCTCTGCATTGAGACGGTCGTGGGAGGTAGTGAATAGTTGTGTTTGAGGACGGATGACAAATCTGATAGCTCAGGAACCATAGAAGCTGGCGACAAACGTTCAGCAAGTGCGCGGCGACCGAAGTTCATGATCGATAGGTCGTTGAAGCCATCAACATTGACATCAGTCATTGTCGACATGAGTTCCTCGTCTGCGTGAGGTCTAGAACGAATTGCATCCGACCTCTCAATATCATCGAGAGATAGTCCCAGTGCCGTGAAGAGAATCTCAATTGCAAACTTCAGCTGCACCTTGAGCCCGGCGTAATCATACAGCTCGGCAAGAATCTGGCAGATCTCCATCGTCCATGCGCAGGGAGGTTGGAAAACCACAGACTTTGCGGCTGCATTTAGTACGTTGCAGGTGAAAGGAATAGCAATCGGCAGACGCTGTGTGCTGTTTGCCTCGACCAGCAAATCTCTGAAAGATATGTTGCGAAACTTGATTGGCTTGTTGCGCGCCAATGTCAAAGCGCCCAGCCACCCTGCGAGGTTCTTCAGCAAGTTACGATCTGCAGATGAGTTCAAAGTAGCCTCAGCATTTAGTAGCCGGAATATGGAAACGTAAGTCTCCCTGAGAATCTCGGCCCACAGACTTGTGTCGTCCAGCTTCTCTAGCATGTCCATGTACAGCTGCTGAAAGTTTGGCTGGGATTTGATTCTCTGGTCAACTAGAAGATTGGCAAACCACTGAGTGTGTTCGTCTCGTAGCTTCTCCTTCAATGACTTTAGCTTGTTCGTTAGATTCAGCTCTGTTAAGTTGTTGAGATGGAACAGCACATGTTCCTCAGTGCTCTTGTCAGGATCCTCGTAATGCTCTGGATGCAATGATGAGTCGACGTTCAAGCAAGAGAACTCGGGCGTCATGTCCTCATCAAGCGTTTGGCCACCTCGAACACTATCTGCGGTGGGATCATCGACGTGAGATATGCCGTCTTTCCCGTCTCCAGCAGCATCATCAATCTGATCGCGGACAACTTGCTCCGCAATAGGATAGATGGGCGTGCCCTGCAGGCCCTGCACATTCAGAAGCCTCTCGCTGAACATCTTCCAGTCTTGGAGACGGTCGCTGAAATGTAATAGTGCTTGAAGACCAAACTTGTACATGGAGTCGTTAGGTGCAAATTCGCTTACTGCTTCTAGAACCATCGCAAGCGCAGCTTTGAGTGCAATGCGAGACAGCAGGTTGTAATTGATAATGCCGCCAAAGAGGACAGCAGTAGTTGCTAGAGCATCCAGAGGGTATTGACCGAAACAGTTATACTCGTCGAATAGGCCAAAGATCATACAGGCGAAAAGATCTTGTTCGCCAGGATCCTCGGACGACTTGTATCGTTGAAGGGCTTCGACAATTTGGGTCACCGTTTTCTCTCCGCTATACATGTGTTTGTAATGCTCCTGCATCTTCGAATCGGCATCCGGGGAAATAGCATTGCCACTTCGGCCGTTGGCATCAATGATCTCGTCATAACCCTCGCCGTAGTTGATCAGACGTGGATAAGCACTGATGCACGTGCGCTGCAAGGAGACTTGGCCGTCTTCATGCAAGCCAGCCTCGCCAAGGAATTGCAAGAGTGCATAGACGGTGCGCACAGTCATGGGAACATGAACTGGATCAGCGCCCTCCTTGTGAACCTGGACATCATCCTCGGCCCGGCTCCTCAAGAAGCTGTTGAGAGCGGCAAGTAGACGAGGTGCTGGCATCTGTTGGGCAATGTCTTGCAACCATGCCTCCAGGTCAAATTGACCGCGTCCGTGTGCTAGTGCGGCAAGGTCTAGGCTCAGCTCTGTAGCGCGACCCACTAAGTCCTGCAGCCAACCATGTTCCTCAGCGTGCTCATAGATTAGGTGGAGATGAAGGTTATTCTGTTGATAGATTTGCAGTAATCGGTTAGCCAGCCAATCACCGTCCCGCTTCCACAGTACATGAAAGACGAAAGCGTGAGTTGGAAGCTGCTTGAGGAAGAATCCGCCAATGAGTTGTTTCATGGCCTGATCCTGTAAAGGACCCCAAGGTTTGGGTACAGCCGAGACGGAGCAAACAAAGAGGTCCATCTTGGGATTGATGACTTCCTCAATGACGCCCATGGCTTGTGCATGTGCGTATGTGTCCGACGACCTGAACACCATGTTGAACAAAGCTCGGGTAGCGTCTAGAGAGACCAGTGGATGGCGTACGGCACTCTCTGCGTAGGCTCTCACCTCAGGGGATGCATCTTGAAAGTCTTCCAAAGTGTATGCCTTTCGCAGGCGGGGAATTTGGGACGCGTCAAGCTCGTCCTCGGTGAACGAGAGGAAAGCAGACACGAATGCCAGCTGCGTCTCCTCGTGACGCCATTCTCCTCCCCAAAGCATTTGGATATCGAAATTCTCGTACGCCTTCGCTAGAACCATGGACGAATCAAACAGAGATTTGAACTGCTTCTTCGTAATCTTAACACCGTCCCGGTCCATCTCCTGAATAACGTCTTGCCAGTCCAATCTTTGGCCACCGCGGTGTTCGCGGACCGCGGCGACAAATGCTGAGGGGTTGTAGGAAGGTTCGTCGCGTGACATTGCCATGTAGAGTAACGCACTGGCCACTTGATCCGGACTGATCTCCTGCGCATCTATTGACTCGAGCATGTTTCTGCAGATCTCAACATTTTCCGTAGCTTTGGGACCATGCCGTTGCACTAGGCGCACGAGCGTGTTCTGAGGGCTAAGCAGCGTGAAAATATACAAGGCTGATCCAACATCGAGTGGCACAGCTAGACCCAGGGAATTGTACCTCTGTTGGACAGCAACCTTCAACTGGGAAAGGCTGTCTGCGGTCCAGTTTCGAGGAGGCGATTGAGCTAAGCGATCGATGATACCAGCCACGACTTCAGATGGGAAGTCACGGTCTGTCAGGTCAGAAGTGGAGGATGAAGACGGCTTTGCGAGCGCGGACAGGAAGGTTTGTAGGTTGTTGGAGAGGATGGCATCTGCCTTTGTCCTGAGATCGGACTTGGTCGCACGCTTGAAGGCAGAAGCTAGAGTCACCTTGGCCATTGCGCTAAGTTTGAAGTGTTCCATGAAGATGGAGAGGTCAAAATCCTTGAAGATGTCACCATCGCCAAATTCGATAGCTTCTGCTATCTTAAGCGGTTGTAGTGGATCTCTCGAAACCTTGTGCATCTCGGTGACAAGAATTTGATAGCTTCCACTCGTGTCGGTCGCTCGACCCGAGCTCCATACTTGCGGAGCATTTGTGAGGAGTAGGCGCCGAAAATATTTCGTGAAGACTTCCATTCCGTTGGAGTCGACAAGCTAGAGTGACGTGTCAACAAGGCGATGTGGGCGTTGGGGAGAAAGCGCAGAACTTACCTTGCGTATTTGGTCCACTTGCGACTCCCACTTTGATTTGTCTTTGTCCTCTTTGAGAGTACTCAGCAGCAAGAAAACTTGCGCAATGGTGATCTTAGACAGGCTGCCGGATTGACCGGCACCTGCGGCACCTGCGCCAGACGAAGTCGTAGGAGAGGTGTAACTTGACTGAGACACCGACGGAGAGCCTCGCGAGAGCCTCGAGGAGCCACCTCCGCCGAGGCTACCGTAAATGGAGCCACCGGCCGAAGCCACAGGAGGGTTGGCGGAAGAGGTGAGAGGCCGGCTCCTGCTTGAGCCTGATTGGGATGTGGGCGGACCAGCCGACTGCGGAGGCGGAAATGGTGAGGTTGCGGAGGAGATTGAGGAGCTCCGAGTGCCCTGTCGGGTACCAGACGCAGCGATAGAGGATATAGACGGATTCGTGGGAGACCACGGGGCGCGCGGGCTCTGAGCAGAGCTTGGTGGGCGCGAGGTGCTTTGTTGCACTGCCGTGGACAGCGGGGTCAAACCACGTCGTGTACCAAGTGTGAATGAAGAGTTAGAACCCCAGGCAGAGGACTCGGGCCTGTGGGCAGAAGATTGACGGTCGTTGACAGAGTCGGACGGATCTGGAGGATGGGGGGAGGGCATCTAGGCGCGAACAAGTCCCATTGGACTTGTTGCCGCGCGCCAGATTTAAGTATAGGATTCAACAGAGTGCGACGCGATTGACGTCGGTGAAGCGACAATGAAATTGCTGCGTGTGCGGTGCAGCAATGGCCATGAACGTGAATAAGTGCAAGCACGTCCACGCCCGATTCGAGAGATGGGGCGCCAAGCCCCCACTCAGCTTCAGCCTGAGAATTGAGGCTATTGTGGCTTTGCCCGACCACGTACCACAAACACGTGCGGCCTGCTCAGTCTGGAATCTCGTCTGGCGCAACCTGCTCCGATACAGCATGCATGACGATCGCAGCTGATTGCGTAGTGCACTCGCGTTCGTGATACTGGATGCTGCGGATGGTTCGCCTCATAGCGCCACTGAGTGGCTCATGAGGGCTTGCTTGTACTCGGTTCTTGTTCCATCAACTACTATGATCCGTTCGCTCTTTTCAGTGACATTGTATTTTCCTTAAACCGCGTCTTGTATCCCCTTGCATTTGTATTGTGTTTCAAGTTTATCATGCTACATCCGAAAGTATACATGGAGATCAGCTCTCAGATAGCTCCTTCAATCCAGGAGTTTAGACATAATACAAGGAGCCCGAAATCTCGCTGGTCTTAGCATTCATTGCGATTACAGTCGTTCCCTTCTTTTCATGACTTTCAGCACGGTTATTGAGTCTATTGGGCAATCACGATTGGAGATCACATGGTTTGTCTTTGACAACAGCGCCCCCTTCTGCTGCAATTTGGCAGTTGACGATTATCTGATCTGAAGAGACATTGTATTGGAGACTGATAGCCTTACGGAAAACTGTCTTGCCTAATCTCCTCTGACGCGTTCCTGCCAGACCTAGGAAAATAATTAATATCATCCTCAAGGTTTCCAAAGATAAGAACCCCTTCAAACCAAATGCATACCACATAGCACATAGCATGCTGCGCCTTCATATACCCATCTGCGCCCTGAAACCCCGATTTGTCACCACCCAACCATCATTTTCGACGCCCTCGCCCTGCAATGCTGCCCCGCCCTTGTCACCGGCTGCGAGAGCAACCAGAAACTCGCCCAGCGGCTTCGTCGGTGAATGCATCCCTTTCATCACGATCCGCATGACCGCCAGTAAAGGCGTTTTGTATACCTCCATCTTGGGTAAGAAGGGTAAGATCTCTGGTTGCTGCGATGGATCGACGCCACCGGGCCTCACGACGTACGTCCGCATCCGGCTCTGCGACGCCTGTGCAAGGTCCAGGAGCTTCAGCTCTGTTTCGCCCTTGCAACGGCCGAAGATTGGCGTCAGCATACCAGGTGAGTGTGTTGCGCCCTCTCCGGAAACGAAGACGAAGTTCGAGCCGGCCGGTTCTGCCGCCGCTTGCTTCGCAAAGGCTTGAGCAGCGGCGAGGGTGTAGTCACGTGTGATTTTGACATAGACGCTATAGTGCTTCACATTAGACACTCCATAGCTAATGCTGCATTCTGATAGAGAGAGTCGGAACGGTACAGCTGCAATGCAAATATGAAAGACCTACTCCTTCGAGACACTGTTTTGGCTCGTGCCCAACGCCCAAACAACTCCAGTCGCCCCTTTGATCTTGCTCAGAAGTGGTTCATCGTACGTCATAAAGTCGTCGTGAATGGCAATCTCGACTTTCGAATGACCATCTGCCATCGGTACAGGTTTGCGACTGATGCATGTGACTTTGGTGACATCGGGTCTCCTGATCATCGCTTGAAGGGCGGAGCTGCCAACCAAACCAGTTGCGCCAAAGAGGACAAGATGCATCTTGGTTCTTGGCCGGCGCTTTAATGCTACAAGACTCTTCAGATCAGCAATGGATTTGCGCTTTATAGTAGGCCGTCAAATAGTGTGCTGGCTAGATGTTGGATGTAGTACGACAAGGTAAGCGCTGCCTAAAACACGGGATGCCAAAAATACGACCTTGCATCACCCCTCAGTATTTCCTGTCACACCGACCATCTATTCAGCATTTCGTTTGTTCCGGTGACGATTTTTTTTTTTTGTAGCCTTTGCTTGCAATGAGGATATTATAATCATGGATCCAGCGTCGATAAGTGTCTCTGAGCTACAATGATGGGCCATGGGAGTTTCCCTGCGCCTCCTTTTTCTCACGTGGTTACTGGCACAACAACGAAGTATCAAAATCATCATAAGCATACTTGCAATCATCATTGCCAAATAATATCTACTCAGCTCTCTCTTGATCTCGGTCGCAGTACAATTGAACGCAAGAAAGAGAACCCGTCAGCACTTCTTCTTTGCGCAACAACCCTCTGTTGGAAACTTCAGACAATTCACCGGACCCAGTACGGGCGGGCTAACAGGGTATCCCAATATCACAGAAGGGATCGTCGCGTAGGCAGTGATCTGGTAGATCATGCAACTCGCATCGAAGTAGAAGTACACATTGGCGGAGAATGTAACGGGTAGCATGATACTGTGAAGCAGACCCAAGGTCTGTCCAGGAAAATAATTAATACAGCGAACTTTCGAGGGATGTCGATAAAGTGCAGCATTCAAGTCAAACAACGGGAGACTTACGACTTCGGTCTTGATGACTGTGGTGCGATTCTGGTCACCAAAGTCTACGTATTCGCCAGTGACACGGGTGAAGGCTTGACGGGTGGCGAGAGCAAAATCGTACGTCGTGGACCCATCAACGGCGACAGTAATAGCACCAAGGCCGTTCGGGTTACTGTATACTCTTGTCAGTAGTGGCATCCGAAAGGGAGCCTTAAGCGACTGACATCGCTACATGGCAGTTGCGACCAAATGGCACTGCCTGAAAAGCTTGCGCGGAGGCACCAGGGGCAACAAGATTGTAAGCATAAGGCACTTGCTTGACTCCGGCAAGTCTTTTTGCTACAGTGCAGGTATTTGTGCTATGATCAGCAAGACAGGTGGAGCAGAAGCTCCAGAGCAAAAGGAGAAGCAGAACCAAGGTGCTCTTGATCATGTTCCTGATCGTGGTGAGGTATTAGACTATGAGGATTCGTGTACAAAGAATTGGACGTGAAAATTTGACCCGCTTGTTCTTATATACTATAAGAGGGTATTAGTGATGACGAATTCATTTCATGTGGCTTGATCGCCACGAGTGAACTGGGAACCACTCATCCTATTATTCCACATCTAGTGGCTGAAGTAGCGGTGAAAACGATAGGGTGTAGTTCATTCTACTGCTGTAAACCAAAAGCTTTGGGAGAAAGCGGGAAAACGTAAGCGAGGTGGTATCCTTGTCTTACCTAGTGTCACGGCTAAGACAAAGAGAGCGGGAAAGCTGTGATACTCATAGAACATTCGAGACCTTCACCAGAGCATTTGGATCTTAATCAGATTCAACATTCGATATTCATGAATCCAAGGGGCTGTACCGAAGGTGGGCCTGCCGAACAAGTGCTAACATATGAGAAAAGTGGTCCGTATATGGTGGTTTGGAAGTAATCTCAACAATCGACTGACCATAGTACTAGTAGCGTTGCGTCATTTTAACTGCATAGTAGAAAGCTCGCACTGTATCTGATAATAATTGGCTATGCTTAAACGCCCGTAGTACATATATCCACGTATAGAAGTACCATAACCACTAGCCAACGTGAGAGACCAGGGACAACGCAATGTTGGTGAAAGCTCAACATGGGTGAAATATAGAAAAATTTACTCCCATTCTCGCTCGAATAATTGAAGCTATGAAGAGAGAGAGAAGGTCTGTAAGCCGAGAAAATATTACCATTCACTTGCGTGCTGCGAGGCGCGAGCATGACTTCGCCCTTGGTCGTGAAGCAGCACTTTGCTTCTTCTCAACAGAACCCTTCGGAAAATTTGACATGACACGCATTGCCGCACTCCTAGTGGGTGGCCGAGTACATGCACGTACTTTCACATCCCTTCCGCTTTGTGTCTCTCGCATCTGAAGAGGGGAAACTTTCCCAGGGTGTGCTGTGTTGTTTTTGGCTTGGGGCTCTTGATCAAGGAAGAAGTGGCCCTCGTTGACCTCCACGAATAGCATCTCTTTGTTGTCCGTAATAATCCTCAATTCCGGGCGATCAACCTCTTTTTCAGTATCTCTTGTCGCAGAAGAATATGCCGCATCTTGCTCGTCAACCTCGTGGGCAAAGCGGGACAGTGGATCCAGCTTCTTCTTTCCAGCTTCTTCGATGCCCTTTGCAAAGACTTTGGCTTTCAACTCCTTGACTCTTCTCTGTGCTGCCGCCAGCTCCATCTCGTAACGTCGCTCTTCTCCCTCCCTGACCATACGACTGAAGTCTGCATTCATCTTGTCTCGGCCCAGTTGCTTCTCACGTGCCTGGTCCATAACTCTGTTGAAGCCGGAAACTCGCTTCCTGGTGACTTCAGCATCAAAAACTTGCTCTGTCTGTCGGTCTTTGTTGGCGTTCCTGGTGCGATCTCCGCCCTGCACCTGTTCCCCGGCTGTCTGTTTGGGTCCGCTGTTGGGAAGTCTTTCCTTTGCTTCACACTCTTTGACAATTGGTTCGCTCAATTGTCGTGTCTGGTCTGCGAACGGAGCGGATGTGACTGTCTTACTCGTCTCTCTTACTTCCAAATTCTCGCGTAATTGCTTTGTCTTTCCGGCTCCCGCGCTGGATTGATTCAAGTCCTCATCGACATCGATAGCTTCGTTGTCATGTTTTGACTGTTGTCCGTATTGTTCCAGAGCCTGTTCTGCCCATAAACACTGCTCTTCCAATCGCCTCTCCTGTTCGATTCGATCTGCTTCATCCTGCTCCTGCTGCAGATTCCACTCATTCTCAAGCCGTTGCGCTTCCGCCCGAGCAGTCATTTCTCTTTCTTTCAATCGCTCTGCTTTCTCGGCTTTGTATCTGTCAAATCGAGCATTAACTTCTTCGTGGACTCGGCTGCTCCACTCGCGGTAAGCTGTGGAGTCTATGCGGTCCGCGCTGATCGGCGCTTCAATATCAATCTTTCGCAAGACGTCAATTGGCGGTCTCGTGAGTCGCTCACCCAAGAGAGACCAGGCAGTATCTACAATCTTCAAATCGTGATTGATCTCGTCAGAGTTCTCCCTCCAATCCCACACGACTCTTTCGGGCGTGATGGAGCGTCCATGCTCATCCAACATGGTGCGAGACCCAGAAGGAGCTGCTGCAAAGCTAGGGACAAAGGTCAAGTTTGCTGGCTCCGGCGACAACTCCACATATTCTTGGAATGATGATGGTGGTGAAGGTAGAGCGCCACTCATATAAGGTTCTACAATATTCTCTACTCCGCTCCTATCGTCGTAAAGCGACTGATATTTGTGCTTTTTGGGCGCCGGCCATTGAGTAGTGCTTGCATGTGGTTCTGGGTATTCAGACGGCGCCATGCGCTTTCTGGTGGAAAATTCCACGGCTGCAGAAGATACAGGTATGGCTTTGGTCTTTGATGGGTATTCGAGCTCCCATTGCTCATGGAACCACTTGTTGAATCGTTTTCTCCGCTGCGTACTGTTTCGTCCGCCAAGTTGATGTATGAAGTCGCGCTCGTGCATGGTAAGTTGATTCAAAGCAAGTTCCTTGTTCTCAAATCGGTTTGTACCAGCATAGAAAACAATTGCATTTTGTGAAACCCGGACCTCGACCGCGGCAGCAAAATCAACTTGATCTGAACGCTGCAGATTGGCTGTTTTCGACGGTATCTTTGTCAAGCGGATACATGGTCGGTTATTGACAACAGTTCTCTGATAATGCCTCAAGAAACTCGCGGCGGGAAGGATATCTGGTTCTGCATTCCTGTTCGACGCATGTTTGGGAGACGACCCCATGCTCTCTTCATGGGGTGAATAATTGGGCTGCACGTCTGTAGAGCGAGGGATTACAGACGGCGACGACAGCCAGTCTCGGAATCTGCGGATGGGGGGAGGACTGTCATAGTGGTTGCTGGTGTGGATGTCTGGTATGGAATTTGACTCCAGGTCTGCGACCGCCAGCTTCACTCTGCCCTTATTATCTTCATCTGAATCGTCGAGAAGTTCGATTGGATGCTGTTGACTGCCAGACCCTGACGATAGGCATGGAACAATACGACGATGAGGTCGAGTAGATCGGGCCTGAACAGGATGTGTGGAATGCTCGCATTCGGGAGGGCAGTTAACGACGACCTTGACACTTGGAAGCTTCGTCAACCTGCTTGAGGTGTCTGGAATGAGTTGACCTAATAAGTCTTGAGGGGAGGGTGGCTGGGGCGCTTGGACGCTGCTGTGGCTGCCAACTGGAGCTCTAATTTTTGTCATGCTTGCCGCGCTCGAAGATGGTATGAAAGCAATAAATCAGATGAAAGGCTCAAGGCATAAAGAAAGACTCAATCCTGTACGAACACGACACGCATCTCACGCGTGTCGCGTTCGCGTAAAGCCAGCATTCGCCTGGTAGATTACACGGGCTAGTGCGTTACGGGGGCCCATGGACGGAGTAAGTTAGTGGCTGACCCCCTGTAGCAGGCCCAGAAGTTTCAGTGGGTAGCCCCTGGAAATCGCCCCAAATTCGGTGCCGATGATGTGTCCTGTGGCCACATGCTGTACTGAACTGTTCGTCTGCTGTGAGGGCTTTTCGGAGTGCTCACTGGAGCTCCGTTATTCTTCTTCGTCCTCAAGCCCATGTATATTGCAATCGAAGAATCTGAAAGCCAACTATAACAAAGCAAACCGCGCTGCTGATGAGGATGGACGTATGCACTGGCCACCAGTAATGTTAAAAAAAGTTCCGTCCGAGCTCACCGAGTGTCATGACCCTTGTCAACCCTTCCAGTGGATGATGCGCGAGGCCATTCCAGTAGTAATGAAACATCACACCGATCACTCCAACCTGCCGGTAGCCATAGTGCAACCCGATCGGGCGTTGGCAATGGCCAGAACTGAAGAACAACTTGGTAAACTTTTCTGTACTTCCTGGGCCCGCATTTGTTTTTCTTTCACAGCTATATCACACTATTACCATGCGTTGGTATTGGTGTATGCAGTGTGTATGGAGACATCGATTGGGTCGGATTGTGGAAAGACATAAACTAAAAGGCCAACTTAAACCAGTAAGCTGCAACGCGCTACGATTTCAATCTGTCTTTGTGATCTACAGGGCTCGCTTTCGAACGCGTCCGTCACTTTCGAAGTGCCCAAAAGAGAGAAGGAGTGTGTGTGTGTGTGTGTGAGAGAGAGAGAGAGACATAGTAAAGTCCCTTAAGATGCCTGCTGCTGTGATTAGACTTTCGTGAAGGCTAAATGGAGTTCCAGGAAGCGTCTAGGCACAGTTGTTTTGACACGAGATGACTCGCCGTGCCATTGGCTGGCCCGTACAAGCTCCACAGAGCCTCTGATCCATCAGGGTTCCAACCCCACATTTGAGATCCTGGAGATGATGATCATCATCATCATCATTGACATCAACAACTACAGGCGTGACAGATACAGATTTTCGTTCGCCCTGACCATTTGCCAGCTCCAAGTCGACGTGCCAAATTAGTGTTACCACTTCTTACAGTCCGGCAGCCGGCAGTCGGCTCCACCAACCATTCCCGATACCATGTACCCCGCCCCAGTCAACCCCGCAATAGGTCAAACGTGCTACACGTCATGGCATTGTTATGAGCCCACCCAAGGAGTACTGTGATGCTTGGCCGTTCACACATCTTCTCCTCTCTTTTACCTACTCACCATGGCTAGTGACAGCGCCCCAGAGATCCCAAAAGAGACAAAGGCGGGAGTGGTGGTGAACGAGGGACCTGACTTCCGCGTCGAGATACAAATGGTCCCAACTCCGGAGTAAGCCTTCATGTTTCTGCTCTTTCTATGTGTTCCGGATACTAAAGTCACGATCCAGGCCAGGTCAGTGCTGCTGTGCCACAAAGCCAGCTAGAAAAACAAGCTAACCGACACCACCATTGCACAGGCCCCGATGAAGTTCTCCTGAAGCTCAACGCCACAGGTCTTTGCATGTCCGATGTGCACTTCATGATGGGAGACTGGGGCCTCGGCATGATGTCTGCCACCGGTATTCGCTGTGCCGGACACGAAGGCGCCGGCGTCGTGGTCAAAGTCGGGTCCAACGTCACAGACTGGAAGATCGGTGACCGCGGTGGTGTGAAGCCTCTGTGGGATGTGTGCCACAACTGTGAAGAATGCTGGAACGGCCGGGAGAATTACTGCCAGAAGGGAGTCTACACTGGCTTTCTGGCGACGGGCACGTACCAGCAGTACATCACCTCCCCTGCCAGATACACGTCGCGCATTCCGGAAGGTGTCTCGGACTATGTTGCCGGACCCATCATGTGCTCTGCTTCAACTATGCATCGCGCTCTGATTGACGCTCAGCTGAAGCCCGGACAATTCGTTGTCTTTCCCGGAGGAGGCGGCGGTGTCGGCATTCAGGGCGTCCAGCTCGCAAAGGCCATGGGCTTCCGGGCAATCGCCATTGACGGCGGATCCAAAAAGAAGGATCTCGCTTTGTCGATGGGTGCAGAGGCCTTCATCGACTTCACCGAGGGTGGGGATGTTGCAGAGCAGGTCGTTCAGGCTGCAGGTGGCGTTGGTGCTCATTGCGTAAGCTATAGATAACCTTTTTTGGTTCGCTCGTGTCAGTCCTACTCACAATTCACAGGTCATCGTCACTGCCTATCAAGCTTACAACGACTCGCCCAAGTACATTGGCAGCCGTATTGGTGGCAAGATTGTGGCGGTTGCGCTGCCACCCGCTGGTCAGATCCATCTAGGCGCAGACCCGCTCATCTACTCCATGAAGAACTTGCACATCATGGGTTCTCTAGTTGGGACAATGCAGGACACCGCATCAGCGCTAGACTATGCCAGAAGAGGCCTGCTGAAGTCCATCTGCGAGGTCAGAGGCCTGAGTGCAATGCCGGAATCCGTGCAGGAACTTAGAAGGGGCGAAGTTGCAGGGCGCATCGTCATCGACTTCAATAAAGATTAGTGACCGCGATAGTTGAAAGGAATATTGCCACCTTCCGTCGATTTCCCTTATATCCCACAGACAAACTCGCCTCAAATTCCCACGAACCGCATGGTTGAAGTGCCTCACAGTGTTGAATCGTAGGGGGATGAGTCATGAAGAAGATTTCACACGGAATCTCTCGTATCCAGTACCTTGGGTCTCAACGACGAGAACCACATGAAGATGGTAATTTGTTTGGGAGGTGTACCGGTGGCCTCCTGGTCAAGGTCTCGAAGCCATCTGTTAAACTTGGCATCTGCCATGAGACACGCATGACTCGAGATCTGCAGTTTCAGACTTTAAAAATCGTTCCTAACCCCGGAGGCTCTGAGATTACTAGAACATTGCCTGGACCATGTTTTGGCCATGCGTAATACACGTTCGACACGTTACTAGACAAGTCGTCCTAGATTAGGGTTGCCAAATTCCGTTCTTTCTTCCGCAATACCCGTGTCACCCTCTATCAGACTTTACATCCCCACAATGGTACTGGTTTCAGCACCCCTTCCTGCGTAGGAATAAGGTTGTCTTCCATGTAGTTGGCACCACAACATTGGCTCGGTTGCTCGGCATCGTCATGATCCGTTGCACAATAATGACGGTTTTGGCGAAGTTGGCGCCGCCCTGATGCCGATCAATTGGCAATGGCCCTCGGCATGCAACATTGAAGGTATCCATAAGTACGACAGTCAAGCACTGAAGCTATTGACCTGGTAGTTTCATGCCAGTCCAGTAGTCCAGCAACACCAAAGATGAAGTCGACATACCTCTACGCGGCGGCTCAAGCCTTTGCGCTTGCACGAGGCGTTTCGTGCCTCTCCCCGAGCCCCAAGACGACTTCGGACCTGGAATATTTCTCTCAGTACGCCGCAGCGGCCTACTGCAAGCAGCGTATTGGAAGTCCGGTAGCATGTGGCCTCAGTTCATGCCCTCGAGTCGCAGCTGCGAACGCGACCGTGCTCAGCACATACGAAGAGCTCCCACCTTTCCAAACCACGGGCTTCGTTGCTGCAGATCACTCTATCAAGTCGCTTGTCTTCACTTTCCGTGGCGCTGAGGGATTGGGCTTCTTGACTGCCTTTACCGAGTTTCTGTCACAATGCGATTCTATCTGTGCGGGTTGTCAGTGCAGCAACGGCTTCTACACGAGCTGGATCTCGGCGAGAGACATCATCAAGCAACAGATTGCGGCCGCTCGAAAGAAGTATCCTGACTACTCCATCACGGCCACAGGACATAGTCTAGGCGCAGTGCAGTCGAGTCTGGCGGCTGCAGAGTTCCGGCAGAATGGCACCGCGACCAAGCTCTACACCTATGGAGGACCTCGCCTTGGTGATGAGAAGCTAGTCGCCCATGTAACAAAGCAGGGCAACAACTTCCGCGTCACCCACACGGATGACCCGGCCCCGAGGATGGGGTCAGTCCAGGATGGCCTTCGCCACTTCTCGCCTGAGTACTGGATATCCAAAGACACGTCTGATTTCTACGTCCTTCCTGAGGATATTCAGATCATCCAGGGATACAACAACAATACCGGAAATGCTGGCACTGGAGGTTTTGATGCTTTGGCTCATGTGCAGTACTTTCAGAAGAATATCGGCGCTTGCTTCTTACCTGTCCTTGGCCTGTAGCTTGGCGTGTCAGTAGCTGATGCGCCCGCCAAAGGTGTCGCTCTTACCAAGTTTTGCCATTGAGGGAAGAGGAAGACCAAAACAAGTAGACAAGAGGTGGGGCCACCTATAGGATTGCTTGAGCTTGCTATTGTCAGCTGCAGCTGCGTCAACTTAGCAACAGGGTAAGACTGAACTGGCACTCATCTTAGCACGGCTTGTCACAGCCTCATGGGATGGGGTTGCGAAAGGTCCGGTTGAAAAATGAACCGGTATCCATCTATAGACAACACAGGAAACTGGCTCGAAAGTGTTACACAAAGCGCCTGTGTAGAAGTTCCGCAGCTCGAGATAGAAGAATGGATGCCATTGAGCACTGGAATATATCGATGACCCCACTGGAGCTTGAACAGAGTAACCTGTATCACAGCCAACATCATAATTTAAAAGCCTAAACCTTTTCTATGACTTGCCTCCAAAATTCGGTCTACATGCAACTCTTGGGTTTGTCACTCTCGAGTGCATAGTGTGGGTGAACTCTCCAGCCCCGAAACCTTCTCAGGACCAGCCACGAAGCTCGAAAACGCTCTCATATCCTACTCAATCACTTGCTTGGCATTCTATGCCCCTCAAATGCGCTGGTCTTTGTATACTTGGAATCACGCAACTAGCATATATAGGTGAACCAAGATCTGATCTTCAATCATCAGTTGTATGTCGGATTCGTACCATATAAGTCCACCAAAATAATCAACAACCTCACCAAGACTTAGCATGGACATGAATGACACCAACACAAGCTCGCAAGCGTGCAAGATCTCGATGTTATGGAACTGGAACACCGTCGGAGCATGTCTGTCCTCTCCCTCCCTCCCGCCGCCTAGCCGTATCCATGAAGTCGCGTACTCACCCACCCATCTCGTCATAGGCTTCATCTCCCGCACGTGGCAAATCACCAGCCCCGGCATGTTCGCCGCCTCATGCATGGGCGTGGTCCTCCTCGTCATGTCGCTCGAGCTGCTGCGCCGCGTGGCACGAGAGTATGAAGCTCACTGCACTCGCTCTGCATGTGCTGCGAAGCACGACGACGACGGCGGCGGCGACGACATCATCACACAGCATTCGCCGTTAAGGGCCGATTTTCTGCATGATGGGAATGAAGACACCCGCGGGACTAGCAAAAGGGTCAGCGTTGTGGCGCGGCATGCCTCGCCCAATGCTAGGGGCAGCAGTAGCCGATCGATGCGACTGTCCGTGAAGCTGCGTCGTCAGCTTGTCAGGGCGTTGCTGCATACGTTGCAGTTTGGCGTGGCATACTTTGTGATGCTGTTGGCGATGTACTACAATGGCTATTACCTCATTTGCATAATGGTTGGAGCATTCATTGGGTGTTTTGTGTTTAGCTGGGATTTGGAGGATAGGGTTGAAGAAAATTTAGAGGTGACGAGTTGCTGTGGGTGAGTGAATTTTATCACGGTGTAATGAATCATGATGATGTTGGTCGATTCAAATGACAATGCAAGTTGATGCAACCAACGTAGATGTATTGCTATAAAGTAACGACAAGCCTACTGACAGTGATACTTCAGTTACCCTTGACACGCTTGTCTGGGGTACCGTCCTGCTTTAGGCCATCGTTATCAGTTGGCTTGTAGTCGTCGCCCTGAGAAGTTGAACCGCTGTCACCATCGCTGGAAGTACCGCCTGTCTTTCCACCCGACTTTCCCGCCTCATGGGGATCGACCTTGCCCTGAGCAAACTGGCCGGTACCGACACGCTTGTCAGGAGTTCCGTCCTGCTTCAGGCCATCGTGCTCTGGTGGGTGTCATCAGCAAAGGAGAGACGACGAGAAACGAACAGAATTCAATACCAGTAGGTTTGTAGTCAGACATGATGATGGGTTTGAGACGAGTGTTTGTGAGAGTATTTGGATTTTGTGAATGATGATGATGATGATGATGATGGTGATGAACATTCGAAATTGAATGCAGATTTCAACCACTATTTATACGCCACTTCTTTACCCATTACTAGAAGATGTGCCCAGCAGTATTGCAACAGGATTGTGCAGCAAGACACAATGTATGACCACATCAAAGTCGTCATTCCGATGGAATTCCAAGTCATGCTTCACCAGTAGTTGACCGTGTGCGCATCATTTGCGCAGAGCCATGACCCAATGCGTACTAAAGGTGGAGAACCTGGGGCTAATCGGAAGGTTTACCACGGGCCTGGGATCTAGGGACATTCGTGATGAGCCGTTGATTGATGGGAAAGGGCACACGACGACCAGGCACCATGGGATTCTTGTTCTGCGATTACCCTCTGTTGCGACAGGGGAAGTCCAAAAGCTGACGTGCACGATTTTTAGCCGCATCGAATGGTGACGCCACAGCCAGGCTCCACTACGGAAATTGCCCTCCAGGATATCCATCAGCTTCCCCGGCCCCGTGGGAAACCTGAGCAAGGGTCCCTGCATCTGGATTAGCTAACACCCCACAATCCAAATCCTGGCACGTAGGGATGGGTGTCGTGGCGAAAGATGGGGTTGTCCAGATGCCGCGGCCAATCCACCGAACGGCACACTCATGACTTCATATGAGGCTGTGAGCAGTAGCAACAGCGACAACAGCAGCAGCAGCAGGGGCAGCAGCAGGGGCAGCAGCAGGGGCAGCAGCAAGAGCAGCGCAATAGAGTTCCAAGGTTGTCATACGGTTGCACGCTGCGGCGGATCAGATCTCAGATCGTAGATCTCGAGGCTACGGCACATGGGCAACCGCCGTCGGGGAGTCCATGAAAGTGTCAAGTTGCGCCACAACCTCAAAACCCACAGCACCTTTTACAGCATGGCTATGTACCAGCGCGCGGCCCAGGAACTGTTCATGGGCTGCTGAGTGCTGCACAGCCAAGAACATAGCGAGCCTCGATCTTGACGACGCCGTCAAACTCTATCGTACTTTTTGTTCTCGGCGTTGCCTCCACCGCCCTTGCCGAGGTCTGACCCCACGCGCTATGGACGGGACGACCATCTTGACACTAGACGCGCATCTCCCATTCGACAAGCCGGGTTGTCCATTGCCTCTCTAGGACAAGCTGACCATCATCAAAGTTCCCTAAAGTTCTGTCTAGCATCATGATGCGCGCCACGCCGGTTGATGCTGCCCAACGTGGCCATCAAGAACTCAGCTTGCGCCAACGCTTCCCTGACTGTTCCTCCTGCATCTTCAGCACAAGAGCCAGAGCAAGGCAAGCAGCAAGAGCAGTACCATGGCCCCAAGCATCCCGACGCTTGCCATCGCGGCCCTCGTAACTTTTGCTCTGACCAACGCAAGCTCCAGCACAAGCTGCACCAGCTGCAAGTACACCGTCGGTGCTCCAGTCAACACCACCTCTGGCAGAGTCATTGGCCATGCAGCCCCGAATGCCACTCAAGTCTCCGAATACCTGGGTATTCCCTTTGCTCAACCACCCGTGGGCCAGCTGCGCTTCGCTCCTCCACTGGCATACAGTGGCACGGAAGACTTTCATGCAGACAAGTTCGGCCACAACTGTCCCTCGTCGAGCCAGCCAGTGCCCTACTTTCTTCCCCGTAATGTCTACGGCATCCTTGCCGGTCTGGCTCAGGTCGGCGACACCCCAGATGAAGACTGTCTGACCGTCAACGTGTGGTCAAAGCCTCAGACTGGTTCGGCCAAGAAGCCCGTCCTCGTCTGGATTTATGGTGGCGGCTTCAACAGCGGCGGCACGAATAATACAGCCTACAGCGGTCAATTCTTCGCCGATCAGGAAGACGTTGTCTTGGTCAATTTCAATTACCGCGTCAATCTCTTTGGCTTCCCCGGTGCACCAGGCCTGACACAAAACGTTGGTCTGCTCGACCAGCGTCTAGCCCTTGAATGGGTTCGCGACAACATTGCCGCATTCGGTGGCGACGTCGACCGCATCACCATCTTTGGCCAATCTGCTGGCGGCGCCTCGGTTGACATGTACAACTATGCCTACCCCGACGACCCCATCATTGCTGGTAGCATCCTGCAGTCTGGCACCGCCGACTCTTTCAGCAACAAAAGCCCAGAAGCTGCAGCCTCGGCCTGGTGGACGCTTGTCGAGAAGATCGGCTGCGGCTACAACACCACCAACCCCGGCATTGTCCTCGCCTGCATGCGCAGCACAAGTGCCCAGAACCTCACCCTCGCGGCCAAGGCCGGCAGCGGCTTGTCCAGCGTACTCGGCAACTTTGGCCCGACCATCGACGACAAGACCGTCTTTGCCAACTACACGCAGCGCCACCTCGACGGCAAGTACATCAAGAAACCCATCCTGGCCGGCAACAACAACTACGAGGCCGGCCTGTTCAAGCTGATCGCCGCCGGCGCCGGGCAGACCCTGAGCGAGGATGCATGGTTCAGCTTCGACCAGAACATCTTCACCTGCCCCGCGGCCAAGGTAGCCGGCTTTCGGCACGCGCAAAATGTTCCCGTCTGGCGCTACTACAACAGCGGCATGTTTGAGAACATTAAGCTGCCGACCAATAACCTGACCTCAGCCTGGCACGGCGCCGAGCTGCTGCCGCTCTTTGGCAGCAGCGAGGAGGTCACCCAGACCGACAGCAGCTACGTCGAGCGCCAGTACGGCAGCTACCTGCGCGGCGCGTGGGCTGCGTTTGCGGCGTGCCCTGAGTCCGGGTTGAGCAGCTACGGCTGGCCGGAGTACGATCCTGAGGAACAGACGGTTATACTACTCGGCGCTAGCAACAAGACGGTCATTCCAGAGTATGCACTACCGAAGGACATTGACATTGGCTGCACTGGGGGCGCCTTGAACTCGTCGTTGCCGGTAGCATGACTATGATAAATGATTACGTAGAAGCTCACGATATTAATGTGATCTTACGAAGCCTACGAGCAGAAGCTCTTTCCGTAGGGTAGAAGAATAGAGTTTACGTTAACCACATGGCTTTGTTGAATTCGCCGATGGACATGCTGTGCCGCTTCTTTCGACCCATTCATATCGCGGATGAGCGAACTCGTCAAACATTAAAGAGTGACGACGCAGGATGCAATGATCTAATCACTTAGAAGAAAGCCAAGACGCTTCTCTCACGCAGCAGAGTAGCCACTGCAAAAATAGATGATGCTTTCGTAAGGGTGTAGACGGTGTAAATGCGACGGCTGATGCAGTTCCAGGCTACATGACAGTGCTCCAATAGCTCATTATGACAATCCTTAGCCCATCTATACGGCGTCCTTCTGCTGCACGGCTTCAACAACGCCCTCCTGCACCTCCTTGCGCTGCCGCAGCTCGTTCTTCTCCGCCTCGCCCGTCGCCTCCTCCATTGCCCGCTCCAGACTCACCAGCTTGGCCCGCTCGCGGTCGCCAGCCGTCGTGTTGTGCATCTCGCGCTCCGCCGTCTTGCCGTCGGCGCTCGTCTTGTCCTTTTTGCGGATCGAGTAGCCGCCGCTCCAGCCCAGCCAGCCCTCCTCCCACGGGCCGCGCGCTAGCAGGACCACCAGGGCGAACACTGCCAGCCCGACGCTCATGCTGCCGGACGCTCGCCATCCTCCCTGCGCGTAGAGGTGGTTGCCAGCGGCCGTGCCAGTCAATTGGCCGCAGAAGGACGACACCATGAAGCCTGTGTTGATCTTGTTGCGGCCGTTGGGCTCCACGGCGTAGATGGCGCTGCGGTTGGCGATCTGCACGACCTGGAAGGCTGCGTCCATAAACAGGGCCATGATGACTGGGCCTGCCACGGTGAATGTGCCAGTGTAAGTGCCGATGATGACACCGACCAGGTTAACCAGCATGCCAACTATGGCCGAGAAGAGCGGCACAAACTTGTCGATTAGGTACTTGGCGTAGATGGGCGACAATGCAATGGCTGCCAGGCCGATGAGTGCGAACAAGCCTATGACTAGCGTTGAGTAGTGGTAAGGGTCTCCGGACAGCAGAAAGGTCAGCGTCGTCCAGAAACACGTGAAAGTGGCGGATGTGATGAACCCTACTATGGACGCCTGCACTAGGATGGGATACTTCCAGTACATTGACACAATGCTCCATAAGATCTTAAAGTAGTTGAAACCCTTACGATTAGTGCGAGGGTAGTCGGGCATGAAGAGCCAGAGCATGGTGAAGATGAAGTACTGCAACCCAAGTGCCAGCCAATAAATGTTCCGCCACGATGTGTACTCTGTGACAACGCCTGACAGGATGCGCGCTAACAAGATACCCAGGATGTTACCCGAAGATGCTATTGACAGCGCTAAGGCTCGACGATGGGGGGGAGCAAGGTCACCAACGAGCGGTAGCATCAGCTGCGGTGTGACCGTGAAGACGCAAGCCAAAAACTGAAAGGCCAGGAAAATGTTAAAGCTGTTGGTAATGCATAAGGGGATCCTGTTTCAGGTGGTCAGTAGCAGACTTGAGAAGGGGGTCATTGCATCTAAACCCACCACAATGCGGCAGCGAAAAACATTAGAGCCAGCACGAATGGCCGTCGCTTCACCCAGTCACCGAGAGGACAGAGCAAAAGCAGCCCCACACAGTAGCCGGCTTGGGCCAGCGTCGGTATTCGCGAGACTGTTTCATAGGGCACATCGAAGTCTTCTGCTAGAATGTTAAGAATAGGCTGGTTGTAGTACAGGTTCGCAACTGTGAAGGCGCCGGCAAATGCAAAGAGGACATTCAAAGCAACAGAAAATGTGGACGGCTTGTCTGGGTTCCATTTTGTCCAGGGGGGGCCCTCGACAACATACACTATCTTTTCCAATATCGACAGAGACTTGAAGGATTTGCGCTTCCCCTCCACGCTTCGCACGTCAACGGTTGAGGATGATGGCGAAGCATTGGCGGACGGATTGGCGGCGGCATGGGCCGTAGAAAGGCCGCGTGCCACCGCGCCAGAGTCTACCTCAGAGTTGATAGGCATAGCATGAGTGTGTATAACACTCCATCTGTCGAAAGGGAAGCAGGGTATACTTCAAGTAGAGAACCAGCACGTCAGTCATGGCTTACACCAGATTGTCGTGCTCGGGGTTTTTCTGGCCGTAAAGTCCCGTTACGATGGTAAGATCGTCCGGCAGCTTAGATGAGCCGAACCCCGAACCTTGCCTGGTTTTTTCCCATGCATGACCATTGATTTGATGTTACAGGAGCATTGGGAGTCAATTGATCAATCAGGTCTCGAGAGGGACGGTTATTGCAGTTGTGAGTGTTGAACGCTGATTCGATAGCTCCCAGCTGCACGTCCACGGGCTTGAGTTCCTTTCCGCGGCTCTCGAGTGCACATAAGATGTATCTCAACGTTGCATGTACCAGACTACGAGGCATTTCCAAATTTCTCAGGGCACTTTACTCGAAAGATCTGTGAATGCATCATCATGAAGATAGCACTTGGAGCAACGAGCGAGAAGGTGGATTCGCGCCAAGCCGCCTGTGATTCCACACTTGTCCCAGATTCCGCGAAGCTGTCCTCTTTCATTCCTGTCTCCACACATCTTCCTCGTGCAAATCCAACCACATATCACGCGTGCACTGAGCCGCCGTTGCTCTCTCTTGCTTGTGCTGGGCGATTTTGTCCTTGCAGTCGTTCATTGCACACTCCTTTGGCACCTAGATTCTAAAGTATACCACACGACAACACCGCCGTCATGCTCTCAGTCGGCGGCATGTCGCCGCACCTTGCCGCCTCGCAGGCCCTCAATTTCCTCCTTGTCCTCGGCACAGCATATATGATGTGGAAGTTGCTCTCCGTAATTGCCGACTCGCCTTCGCCCATCGTCGTCGTCCTTTCAGGCAGCATGGAGCCGGCCTTCCGCCGCGGCGACCTCCTCTTCTTATGGAACCGCGGCAAAGAGGCGACCGAGGTGGGCGAAGTCGTCGTCTACAATGTGCGGGGCAAAGATATTCCGATTGTGCATCGTGTGGTCCGGAGATTCGGTGGCGGGTGCGTTATTGCTTCTGGCTGTCCTGAGGCAGGCCGTGACGGCCGCGATCGCAGGCTAACGAGAACATAGACTTGCGCCATTGCGGCTTTTGACAAAGGGCGACAACAACGCCGCCGACGACACGGAGCTTTACGCAACTGGCCAATTGTACCTGAATCGAGCCAAGGACGTGATTGGCAGCGTGGTGGGCTTCGTTCCATTTGTGGGGTATGGAACAATATTGCTGAGCGAGTACCCGTGGCTGAAGACGGTAATGATTGGGCTCATGGGCTTGACCGTGGTGTTGCAGCGGGAGTAGCACAAGTACCAGCGCGCTCACAAATGGACGAACAATTACCAAACACAGGCACACAGTTTGCACGTTGAGCACTAATGGCAGCACAGGGCGGTAAATCATGCATGACTCTGATTCCAGCTATGTGTTGACATCCAGCGACCGGCGCAGGACTTTTGCAAAAGTGCGCAATGACCAGCTGGGTCGGACACGAGGCTATGGGGAAGCCGAGCGCCACTATTCGTTCCCACCCGCCGCAGACCCATCCGTGAAGCGCAACAAAGGAAACTCCCGCGAGAGATCAACGTGATCCTACTCGTCGTCATCGTCGGCGCGCTGGAGCAAAATGTCAGTGTCTGGACAAAGGGGTGAAGAACAAGAGATGTGCGCTTACGGCAAGGTAGGCTGCCTTCTCATCTTCATAGCGCTTCTTGTCAGCAGCAGCTTTCTTCTCGTAGGGAGCCTTCTGGGCGTCTGAGAGCTCCTTCCACTTCTCGCCGAGGACCTTGCCGACCTCGCCGAAGGAGATCTTGGGGTTGTCAGCGCGGACCTTGTCACGCTGCTCGTTGGCAAAGAACATGTAGGCCGAGAGACCACGCTTGGGCGCGTTGGGGTCTGCGGTCAGTCAGCAAGAGGGTCGCACGATGAAGCGGTGGAGAAGACTTACCCTTCTTCGCCTTCTTGCCCTTGACGGCGGTGGCAGCCTTTCCCTTTGCAGCCTTAGGCATGGTGGTTGGTGGTTTGGGTGGTGGTTTGGAAGCTGCGAGCGAAAGTCAGCGTCAGTATCGCGAGGTGGTGTGAGAGTGTGCAAGTGCAGGTGTAATGCGCGTGCGCTGAAGGGGGTTTGTCACGGCGCATTGTGCTGGTGTTGCGGTGAAGGCGCGGTGAAGGCGTGGTGAAGGCGCGGTGAAGCGCCAGCAAACACAAGCAGCAATGCGCCAGGCGCAAACATGGCCAAAACGCGCAGAAAAAGAAGTGTCACATACCTTGGAGGTGATGGGGGCAACAGATGCAGGTGAGGCTCTGTGGCACAGAGGAGCGCGTTAGCAGTGCGGACGTGCAGGTAAGTGGATGTTGTTGGATACGTGGAGCAAAAGGACGCGCAAGACGACGACAGCAAAGACAATGGGAGGAACGACGCGTGACAAAAGCAAGTGCAACACAAAAAACGCGTGGGGGAGGTCGGCGCAGAGCAGTGGGGTTCCAATGGGCGTCAGAGGACGCTGTGGTCAACGTACCAGGCGAGTATGAGGATCGGATGGGCACTTCGAGGCAGCAAGTGAGCAGTGAGAGAGTAGAGAGTGGGCGGGCAGGAAGACCCCATGCGCCCGGCGACTGCAGGCCTGCGCGCGGGGTCCGTTGCGCAGCCCGATCAACACGCTCCACCCTCCTGCCACGCCCTCGCCTGCGCCGCGCCCGCGCCCGCTGCTGGGCTGGTCATGGGCATTGCGACGTGCGGCTGAACGCGCCGCATCAGGCGCTTCGCTCAGAATTTATTATCACCCTCTTACCCGGGCCTGGGTGGCCTCTGCGTGCGCCGTGACGTCTTCCCCCAAAGCGACTCACAGATCACGATCTTTCCACCCGAGCTCTGCCGCCGTCTCGGCGCTCGGAGCCTTCCGCGCCCATGTCAACAACACTCACGTGAGAGGCATCTATTCTTCCCGATGAACGCTTGGCTACAGACCTCCGATAACTCCCCGGACCACCCTATGCGTATAAAAAGAAGTGAAGACAGGACTAGTTCAATACTTCCATCGCTTCATGAAGTGACTGCCCATGCCAATCCGCTGCGCCAGCTGCTCCATCGTGAACTTGCCCGTCAGACTTTCAATACTCAGCCGAGATCGAGCTGTACGGCCAGCCCACATGGCCAGCACTCCTGCATAAGACCGGTCGACTGTGCAAGGAAAAGAGTCAGCATTTTACCACTCACTTCTTAGCTGTGCCTGCGGATGAAGCTTACCTTCAAACATCAACCCTTCGGTGTTCATCTGGCTCACCCCGCAGATACTCTCCACAGCCTCCCTGATGAGGACTGCTGCCTCGTGCTGACTCTTCTGATGCTTGAGTTGCTTCCGAAAGTGGCAACTCCAGTACATCTGGTCTCCTGGCCTAGCCCAGCAGCATCGCTTGGACGCATCGGCCGGCAGGGTCAAGCGCAGAATCTCGGCATCGCCGCTACTGTACAGCTGCTCGTTGGGAAGGTATCGCATGCGCTCATGCTCGATGAGGTTCGCATGGAGGATGCGTTCATCTAGAGACTGCTTGTCGGCTGAATGAACCGACGCTACAGCAGCAGGCTCAGACCATACTGCGCTGTACCGTGGCGGCGGCACCTGCGCTTGCTCGGCCCTTTCTCCGTCGTCCTGGACTGACGCCAGCGTTGACTCGATGCTGCTTCCCTGATCTTTCACGTAGTTTGCCGATGATTCTATATCCAGTGGGACTTTCATGGTCGATACGTAGGCACACGCGGCGATGGCGGCTGTTCGCAGCGGTCTCTGTCTGTTACGGCGACACATGTTGGCCTGGCAGTCTCACGCAGCGTGAATTGAGAATCTCTGACCTTGTATTGTATTCTTCGTTGCAGCTCTCCTTCCGATCTGTACTTTTATATATCTGACTGTATACACGAAATGCAGGATGGACGTCACTATATACGGCGCAATTGTTGCTCCATCCTTTTGCTGTTGCCTGAAAATGCCATTGGTGGACGTTGCGAGCCGCACAGCCCTATGTTGGGGGCTATGGCGGGGTCACGGCCGTAAGCCTCTCCGCATCCTTGAAGCGGTCGGACGAACTGCTCATGGAACGGACGGTACGTTCATGGAACAAACAGCTTGCACAACAAAAACGACAATAGTGCTGCTTGGTCTAGTAAACACTTCGATTCTTGGCAGCATTGTATATCGTCGAAATCATTGGGGAGCTCATTACCTTGCTAAGCCATCGTGTCTCGTGGACATTGGTAGGCCTCCGTAATGAAGTGCCCCCAATCCCAAACGTCTTGTCGAGTTAGTTATCTGCTTTCTTGCCAATCATCTGTTGTCAAGAAAATGTCTCTGTGAACCCACGAAAAACACTTCGTATACTGAGTACCTGCACAGTGTGAAGTACGTGCCTTGAAAAGCAAGCTCGTCATGCATCTTCATTCTGGAGCTGTGGGCACATTTGAATACCCTGTCAAGATACCCCCAAAAACTGAAATAGCAATGCCAGTTGACTTGGAGCGATTAGAAAAAGACTAGAGGCAGAATCGTATGTTTGATTATCACAATGGCGTTTGCGACAGCATCGCATCAGATCGAACAGCAGATTGACAGATACTCAGCCCCAATATCATGGAAAGATGCCCCAGATGGATGCCAAGATGTCTAAGCCACAAGGGTCCCCAGCTGTGGCGCAACAGGCATACACGCGCTGGTGACTCGTGATGCTGTTCGCTGATAGACGTTGATCCTCCGAAGATGCAAAGCAAAGGCGTTCCCTGCAAGTAGACGGGCCAGATTCCCCTCGAATGTCCTTGCAGGTGCTTGTGGCGCATACTGGCCAGCGCCTGAGCGCAGACCCAACCTCTTTTGGCTCCCTCGATGCCTTCAAGTCATGGCTGTCGGATACGGTGAACGTGCCTGCAACCAGCCAGATCCTGCTCACTGGACAGGGGAAGCAGGCGAAATTCCAAGCACTGTTGATTGATGCAAGCATTATTGACTTTCCCAGTACTTTGCGCAGGGCTGACCCTACGCAGAAGGAGATATTCCTCTATGATCGCCGCATTATAGTTGCATCAGGAGGCACCCCCAGCAGGCCTAATCTTACGGCTATCCCTTCCACCTTGGTCACCGAAATCACACCTTTCCCAGACAGCCTCTCAAACCCAAACGACATTGGAGCATGGCGTGCACTCTTCAAGGGTCGAAGCGACTGGGCCGGTGTCGTCGCGGCCGGTACACGGTCCATGGCTGACGAGGCCAACGACCACTTCAAAGCATTCGAGGTCATAGAGCGCGCCTTGGGTGTTGCTATCGACAATCTTCAATCACACGTAAGATCTCTGAAACAGCGGTATGGCGAAGCGTGTACGTGGGCAAAGCAAGCGAACCAGGACCATCTTGGTCTTACCAACAGCCTCAACACTTCTCTCTCGCAACTTTCTAAGCTACCCGCAAGGCGCGATTTTGCGCACTTTCTCCCTGCTGTCCATCCCAGTAGAGCAGACCAACCAACGCTGGAAGTATTCGTTAGCCAGGATCGGCTCCAATTAGCCACCGAAACGGTCGAGACGGTCGGAACCGTGATCGCCGACCAGGTCAATGTCCTCGAAGTCAGTGTCAGTGCTGTCGAAAGGGATGCTGCGAACCTTGTTGAAAGCATCGAGAAACTGTTCAGCCAATCAATCGCAGTCCTCAGTCGCAATACCTCACAGCTCATGGAAGAGGTTGACGTAGTGGCAAGAAAGGTACACTCTGATTATGAGCACGTGATGACTTTACCAGCCAATCCTCAATCTGTTTCAAAGGCATCGAAAACAGCTTTGCTCCATACCAAGAACCACCTGCCATCGCTCAGGGAATTCAGCGAAGAGATGGGACAATATCTACAAAAAGTCGTCGAGCAGCGCAACGCGTCTGCAAGTAAAGCAGCGAAGACGATGCAAGACATTGCTACCATCGAGGCAGCCTTTGCGCAAGCCAACGCGCAGGTCGTCGCGCTAGACGTACCACCACAGAGCATTGAGGCCGTGGATCTCGTGTCTCTGGTCACACACCTACCATACGTGTATGGTGCTCTGCTCGTTGAAGCTGTCCGCCGTCGCGAATGGGCTGACAGGATACGAGGCGAGTCTTCGTACCTTGCGGAAGACATCGCAAGCTATCGGGAAGAGGAAGAGCGCCGGCGGAAGAAGTGGCTAAAGAATCTCGGCAACTTTGTCGTTCAAGATGCCGTTGACGGTAGTGCGCTCAACTTTGAGCTGAATCTCAAGGCCGAGGAAAACGAATGGCCTGACGTTACACGTGACGATATCTCAGACTACCTACGCGCAATGAGAGGTATAGACGGCCTCGCGAGTGTTGTTGAAGAGCTGGCCGAAGCTGCCAAAGATCTCGACCGTCCATCCAGACGGCAGATGAAGAAGGCGAAGGGATTTAAGATGGGCAGCATCCACGAAGCAGGTAATCTGAAAGGTTCATTCCTGCTCCGTGAGAACGATGAGGTACGGGTCTTGCGTGAAGCTAATCAGAAGCTCGACGATGATTTGAAAAGTCAAAGGAGCCGTGTCCGCAAGTTAGAGGACCTGTTGTATAAGCAAGGCATGGCGAGCCGCAACTCATCTGCTGCGAATATATTCCAACCATCCGACGTGCCGTCGCCAGAACCAGGCACTCCGGAGACGATTGTGCGGTCTCCAAGATCTAGGTGTTCTAATGAAGCATTGTCACGCAAGGCATCTGTAACCTCGCGACGCCTGTCTGCAAATAGATCAGGAGAGGAGAAGGTACTAGCGCGGCGAATAGTGACCCTCGAAGCAGAATTAATGGAAGAACGCCAGAAACGCCAACAGCTCGAAAAACATGCCATCTCAAAGCAAGAAGATGATGCAGGTTTGCTATCTGAGATTGAAGAGGCACGTTCCACAAAGAAAGATCTCATGGATAATATGGAAGCACAGCAGCGAGAATTCGCCGAAGACCGGCACTTGCTCAAGGAAGATATCAGCAAACTCAAAGCTAAAAACGAAGAACTGGAGGACGAGCTTGATCGCATTCTTGGAAGCCGTGACAATGAGCGCGCTGGTAATGATACAAGGCTGCAAGCTGCAGAACACGAGTTGGAACAGGTCAGAGCTGATGTTAGCAATCTACATGAAGAAGCCAAAGCACGAGACGAGGTACAAGATGACTTTGCAAAGTCTCTACGGACTGTTCATGAAACGCTTTCGCCACAGGCAAAAGCACCATCATCCTTTGCCGAGCTCATAAATAGCCTTGATGATGTTGCAGAACGTTCTGTTCGACGCATACAGGAAGTGGAGCGTACTGTAGCTGCCGTTAGAGCTGACAAGATGGGTCTGCAACTGGTACTGAAGAAGCAGGAAGAGGAGTCGGCAACTTTGAGATCACAAATGCAGGATCTTAATGAACAGCTGACAACGCTTCGAGACGAGCAAGCGACAGAAAAAGCAAAGTCAGCGTCGCTAGAGGCCGAGCTGCAAGACGGGCGTAACCAATTGCGTCAACTACGGACCAAGTTTGCAGAAGGTGAGACCGGATCGGAGACACTGCGCCAGAGAGTCGAAGAGCAGGCTTCCAGAGCCAGTGCGCTCTCAAGCGAACTGGCGCAGAGCAAGTCGCATATCAATAACCTCGATTTTGAGCTTTCTAAGCTGCAAAGAAAGCATCAAGAGCTTGAACAAGCACACGACGCTGTATCAAGTCGCTTTGAGCGGCGGTCCGTCCGCGACAGTGAGCTTACTAGGCGGCTCGTGGCGCGAAATCATGACTCTGTGCGATTGCTCGATAGCTTGGGATTATCTGTTCTACGCAAGGATGATGGCATATTCATTCAACGAACTTCGAAACTCGTAAACGCTAGCCAAACACTCACAGATCCAAACTCATCGGTCGGCGACCCAAGCGCGTCAATACTTGCGGCGCAACCTTTTGATCCATCGATCCAGGCGAGTCTGACGAACTGGATGCATGCAGACGATAGTGATGCGGAAACGTCGCAATTCGAAGAATTTCTCGCTCGACTCGACGATTTAAATCTTACCACTTTCAGTGAGGCTGTCATAAAGCTACGCCGTGACGTGGAGTGGACCGGCAAGAAGTGGAAAATGGAGGCGCGCCACTATCGCGACAAAAATCACCGATCTCAGGGCGAGTCGAATGGGAAAATCGCTTTCCGTTCATTCAGAGAGGGCGACCTCGCCCTGTTCCTCCCTACGCGCAATCAAGCCACGAGGCCTTGGGCGGCATTCAACGTCGGTGCGCCTCACTACTTCTTGCGCGAGCAGGACTCTCACCGGCTCAAGAACCGTGAGTGGCTGGTTGCCCGCATCTCCAAAGTCGAGGAGCGCACTGTCAACTTGTCAAAGACTCTTGATAGTCTAAAGGCAGCTGATGGCCGGTCAATTAACGAAAGCGAGGGCGGTACTGTCGATGATGATAACCCATTCGAGCTTTCCGACGGCCTTCGGTGGTACATGCTGGATGCAGCTGAAGAAAAAGCTGGAGCACCTTTGACACCAGCCTTGGGCAAGAGCACCGTCGCTAGCACAGCCGTTGATGCCAAAGGCAGCATCCGCATGAAGAAACTGCCCGCTGGCAAAGACGCAAGCACAACGCTGAACAAGAGCCTCGAGAGCCGACGCAGTAGCTCAAATTCCAAGCGAGGTTCCATCTCTGGCGTACCGCCACCGGACGGCGTATCAGGAGACACTCCTCGCCAAAACAGCAATACAACACCGCTACGTCCCGACAGCCGTGCCACGCCGACAACAGGCCGAGCCGCATCGACGCAGCTCTCGCCCCCGGGTCTGGGTATTGACATTGACGCTGGTGCCGCCTCCAGCTCCACGGCAGCCAGCGCCCGCAAGCACGAAGAGGTTAGCTCCGCCCGCACCGATCAGCTCTGGGGACCGTGACGCGCGCTCGCAGTCCTCTCTTCTTCTGGCGTTCCTGGCTAACTAGACTCCTGCAGCTGCACCCGGCCACCGGCTCACCCGCCACGGCATCACTCCTCGGCTTCCTCGGTGCAGTGTCCCCGCCCAAGGCCTTCAGCCGCAGCAGCGCAAAGGGCGCGACTATTCCTAATCCCCGCTCACCGTCGATCCGTAGCCAGCAGTCGGCGGACAATGAGCCGCTCAAGGGTGTTATGTCATCGGCGTCTTTGCATAGCCAGGGCCAGAAGGCGTCATTGGCCAAGGGCATGACGCCGTCAAAGCTGGCGACCAGTCAGAACCAGCAGGCTGGTGCTGCTGATGGCAGTCCCACGAAGCGGAGGCCAGCACCGCCGAGGCAGAGTGCCTGGGAGAGCTTGTGGAGTTTGGATCATACGGTGAACCTAGAGGATGGGAAAGGCAAGTCTGCAAAGAGCTGAATATCTAGATCTCGTGAATGACATGTTACTGACGGCGGTGCATGACCATATGATAACGTAAAATGACTTTACTCAACGGTGAAGTGGAACCGTCTCTCAGTCGCGAGGCCTCAGATCTTGTTGACTTTAGCAGTGGATTGCATTACGGACTTTACATCTGTTATGTACAAAGACCATTCTTGATTTCGAAAACGAGAAAATATAACGCATGCATCTCAGTCGCCTCGAAAACCAACCGGTCGTGCTAACTTTCCTTCTGCATTCAACCAGCAATGTCCATCCATGATTTGAACCGCTGTTTCACTCGAAACCAACCATTGGTATCTTCATAACTGAGAGGCTTTTCAGATACAAACCACGAATCGCACGCCAGTGGGGCAAGAACCTGCCCACGGTCATCCTCGAAAGGAATCATCACAAGCCGATAACCCCATTTGCGGCTGCATTTTTCACACTTCTTCCATTTCCTGACAGTCCAGTTCTGCACATCACTACCGTCCTTCGAGATGCTCGCATCAGGCGTGTAGAATCCGTTAAAGAAGTCTCCATCCGAATCGTACTCAAGTGACATTTCAAAGTGTCGACACACGGGTCCCCACTGGCAAGCTTCATCGTCTGAGAGCTCCCGCATCTCCTTTCTTTCCGCGACTAGCTCTAACATCTTTTCGCCAAGTTCAAAGGCCTGATGCCGCAGGACGGCTTCGACACAGAACCAGTCATCGTGGCCAAACTTATCGGATTGAGCAGTCTCACTACGCCAATGACGATAAGGCTGGTCACATAGCCAGACCTTTGTTTGAACGCAACCAGGTGGCACAGCGAATCCTTCTTCGCTGTATGCTGTTTACCAGTAGCGCTCGTTGATCGTAAGAAGCTCGCGACCTAGTCTAACGAGGGCGTCGTCTAACGAGCGGACATGGGAACCGACTACATACAACCAGTCGGCAACGATATTGCGAGTGAGTTGAATGTTTTGCCGACCGAGTGTGAATCTTTCAACGTTATAGAGTCGCTCGCGAGCGGAGATGTGATTAGGTCGTTGACTGTGCCTTGGTCCTTGCATGACAACGTTGGCGGGACACCAGCCGCACATAAGCTCACGGAGAATGAGCTGACGGATTTCAGCTGGGAATCGTTGGAAGAACTTTGTAATGGTATGCTGAATGAGACGCTTTGTCTGCCGTTGATTTTGACACAGAGTCAGAACGTCTTGGATTTCATCAAAGTCATTCGGGTCGGCGATTTTGTTGAAGTCGAGTAGTGTCGTTTTGATATGAGCAATGGATCGAAGCTTGTTTTTCTTAAAAGCAGGGTCTTGATCTCGGGGAAGTGATAATGGTGAACAAGCAGGATTAGACCTGGTGGCCATTTTAATATGAACGAGAAGCTGGAGCAGACGATTAGACGATTGCACCCTTTCCGTGTCATGCTCTTGTGATCTAAACGGGAGCGAAGAGCGTGTACATCACAACTCACCGTGAGTGCGTAGCATACGATGTTGGTGGATGGAAGAAAGATGTGATGTGCGGAAGAGGTCGTGGAAAGGGGCAAGCCAGGATCTGGCAGGACCTTCCCCTTTTGGTATTTGTGTTCCACCATGGCTGAAGTTGTATTGAGACATAACGATAGGTTGCAGATACAGAACTGTTTTGATTTTACTTTATCATACGCTTTTTACTATAGCAAGCCACATACTTTGATGAAATCGGCCAGGATGCCCATTGCGGTGACTTCAGCACCTGCTCCGGAGCCCTGGATGACAAGCGGGCTAGTTTCGTACCGCTTCGTGTAGAAACTGAAGATGTTGTCGCTCCCTTTGAGTCCGCCAATGGGATGACTTGGGTCAAATTTCCTCAGTCCTACTTCACACTCTCCCTTAGTCACATCGACCGTGCCGACGTACCGTAGCACCTTTCCCTCCTTCGCTGCCTCCTGCTTGACAGCCTCAATCTGAGCATCAAACTGTGGGAGGCCATCTACGAACTCTTCACCTGTCTTAACGTTTTCCAACTCTTTTGGAATTAAGCTCTGTACGGGGAAGCTCGTCGGTGACGCCACGGGTACGCCCGCCAGACGAGCTAGGACTGTGCACTTGCGTGCGACATCCAGGCCATTAAGATCGTCTCTTGGATCGGGCTCCGTGTAGCCAAGATCGCGTGCATTGCGCACTTCGGCGCTGAATCCACCTCCGTTGGCGCCACCGATGGGCATGAAGCTGTTGAACAGGAACGACATTGTGCCGCTGAGAACACCTTCGATACGTGTAATAATGTCGCCGGTCTCGATAAGATCCTTGACAGTAGAGATTATAGGAAGACCGGCACCGACGGAAGCTTCGTGGTAGATGTAGCCAGCGGTAGCAGGACCAGAGCCGTTTGCGGCAGCAGCGAAGATGGCCTTCCAAAGGTCTAGATCTGATGAAAATGCTTTCTTGTTGGGAGTCACAACACTAACTCCTTTGGACAAGAAGATGGGATAGCTCCTGGCGATGTCCTCGTTGCTTGTATTGTCAATGACTACTGCGCGACCAGGAGCAGGGGCTTTGGCCAAGAAGTCGGCAAGGGCTGGGGGCTCGAGAGGAGGCGTAGATGAGGAGTTGAGACTGTCAGACCAAGAAGAAATCGGTATGGGGTCATGGTAGGCGTTGGCAAGAACTGCTTTAGAAGAGCGCGCGGCATAGACAAGGGAGATGCGTGTCTTGGGAGTCGGAGAGCTGAGGTAGCGGTGGGAGAGGGCTTCTAACTGGCTGAGAAAGGCCTTGCCGACGCCGCCAGTGCCAATGACGGCGACATAGACGTTCTTGGGGACGGACATTGTGGTATGTGAAGCTTGGGAAGTCCAATAGATTGAAAGAAAGAGCAAAAGAATTTGAAGAATTGCCTGGACGACATCGGCGGGGCAATCGTGGGGCAGCGGGCAACTTTCTTTTGGGCTTGGCTTCCATCAAATGGCGTCTTGTTTCACGCGTTGCACCGACACTCCAAGCACCGCCATCATGGCTTCCAAAGACGTGCATCTCTACGGCGTCAAGCGGAAACAGAAGTCTGCGGCACCTCAAACCACCGCCAACACCAACTTCAGCAGCGCTCTCTCTGCCCTCATTGCCTCATCCTCATCAGCTTCGAACAGCACCGCCGGACGCCCCCGCCCCTCTCGCACGAACAAAGACGACATCTTCTCCGCCCACAATCGCAATGTCCGCAAGCGTGCTGCTGCAGACATGCTTTCATCTAGTACCACAAAACCCTCAAAACCTAAAAGCACCTCCGACCCGCTCGATGATGACGACTACCGCCGCTCAAAACGAAAGATGGAGGAGAAGGCACGCCTGTACGCCGCTCTTAAACGTGGCGACGTCGAAGACGATACGGAAAAGCACATGGTCGACTTTGACCGCAAGTGGGCCGAGCGACACAGCGAAGACGCCGACTCGGACCTCTCCTCCTCTGGAGATGAAGACGATGACGATGACCAGACACCAGGAGAGCTAGTAGAGTACGTAGACGAGCTTGGCCGCACGCGCACTGGCACGGCTTTAGACGCGCGCCGTGCCCAGATGGCCAGGTCGCGAGCGGACGGCTCGCACGACGACCGCTTCACGGCGCGTCCGGTGCAGCCCCAGCAGCTCATCTTCGGCGACACGGTTCAAACGCAAGCGTTTGGCCTCGACGAGACGGCGGCGGAGCGCATGGCGGAGCTTGCGGCGCAGCGTGATAGAGAACCCACCCCGCCGGAAGCAGTGCATTACGATGCAAGTAAAGAGGTGCGCACGAAAGGCACAGGCTTCTTTCAATTCAGCAAGGATGAGGAAATCAGGCAGGAGCAGATGCGCGACCTGGAGAGGGAGAGGGAAGAGACAGAACTACAACGGCAGCAGCAAGAGGAAGAAGCCAAAGCAAGAAAGGAGCGCAGAAAGAAGGAGATCGAGGAAAGGAGAGAGCTGCTTGCGCAGAAGCGCGCGGGGAAGAAGGCGGACGCTTTCCTTGAGAGCCTTAGTGGAGAGATGGGCACCTCCTCGGCGAAGGGGCACGACGAAGAGCATCAAGGTGTCACATGAATGTGATGATGCTTGATTGAGGGTACTACTAATGAGATGATGACCCTACAAAGTCCATCCTATCAATGAGACAATCTTCTATGCATACACAGGGGCGCACTTGGCATTGCTTACGCTGACGCAGAAGCTTTGAATTGCCGTACCAGCGGGGCCACCGAACGCAGTCGGATCGAAGCAAGAGCCGTCAGCATCAAAGTGCTCAGTGAAGTAGTCGCCACTGCATTTTCCGTTCAGATACAAATAACCCTGGAAGTTCTGGCCCCCAATGCTGCTCCAGCTGTACGCTGGCTCGGGCAGCACGGCGCACTGGCCCAAGGGGAAGCATGTTGTCGTGCTGGGACCTACACAAGGGCCTTCAGCAGCAGGAGCCTCGGTATAGCCAGTGAAGAGCACGCCGTCACAATAAGCTGGTGAGGTTCTGGGCGCGACCAATGCAGCGCCAGAGGCTGACGCGGCAAGTGCGAAAGATGCAAGTACCTTTGAATTGTGTCAGGACGGATGTTGTTGGGCCGAGCATATTCGCTTACAGTTTTCTGCGACATGTCTGTGGCTCGTGTAAGGTTTGCTTCAGAGACTTTGAGCGCGTGGAGGTGCCGCACTTGATGGCTGGGGAGAGGTGCGCTCTTTATAATGGGTCTAAGTAGTATATTCATGGGTTGACCACAAAAGCAAAAAGTACACTGTGATTAAGATGCTACTAAGGCGCTATAGACTTGACGTTGCATTCGCTTCCACTCGCTAAGCAGTCCTTCAGGGGCGGATGCAGTCAGCGAAATAGCTCCAATCTACAGGCTTTCGTTTTGGAGGCTTATGTTCTAAAATTGGGGCGACATATGCCGCTCTCATCATGGCTGACCTGCATATATGGGCAAGGATTCAGTTGTATCGATCAGCCCCACGCGTCATTGACAAATAGCAAAACATTGTGTGCTGACAGAAGCCAGTCGCATGTGGAGCGGGTGGCACACTGTAAAGCCAACTGCACCTGGTGAAGTGTACTGTCATTGGTGAAGTGTACCAGGCACTAAGAAGTGCAGTGGAGAGCATAAAGTGTACCAGACAGCACGAAGTGTACTGGTAAACGTGCAGAGTGCTGGAACTTCGAGTGATTAATGCCTGATTGGCATCCCCGAGGGAGAAGGTGACGATCAATTATGCTGTGATGAGAAATAGTTCGGATTCATATCTACACTGCAGAGGCAAGTCTAGCGCCCTCAGATCTCAGCCGCCTTCTCAGATCAAGGTCGTACAGGAGGCACCTGACGATCCATCCAAAGTTGAAGCCAAGGGGGCATGGTAGCTTCGGGTTGTTGTTCAGCGGGAACCTCACTAACCAGCTTCACAACGACACCCTTGCGGTCGGGCGGGGTGTATGCGGCGTTGATGTTTGTGAATAATTCCTTAGCTGCGGGATGTTCGAAAAGAGACAGGGGCAGGCCGGCCTCGTATATCCATTTGGCAGCTAGCCTATCAAGGTTCTGTCGCTCGGACTGACTCAGCACGTAGTTTGGACGAGAGACCGCCGGCCGTATCGTTTGAGTCGCTGTGGCTGAGGTAGGGATTCTAGGCATGATGGGTGGGTGTGACGGAGGGTTCAGGGGATTGTCATTAATGTTGTTATTGGTGGGGATGTGGCTCGTGTCGTTGCTATCGCCAGATGTTTGAAACGTCACGCATTTGGTCAGGTGACCAATAGCACGGGCGACTGAAGTGCTGGAGACAGCATGACCGCAGTGTTTGCAACTCCGAGTCGTGGTTTTCTTGCCCTCGGCTTGTTCGGCGGGCTCAAAGTGCCTCCATGTCGTTTGGTCCGCTGGGCGAGGCATCGTTCCCTGGGCGAGGCGGAAGTGTAGGAGGAATGTAGCCGACGTCGGGTTCCACCGAAGAGCTCTGCGATCTTGGCGCCTTCACCTCCTTTTCTTCTGACAATTTTGCAGGGATGTGGTAATTCTTTGGACGCCGGATGCGCCCTGCGCTTACTGTTGGGGAAAGAGAAGGATGTTTTCGTGGCAATTGCTGCCAGTGCGATCCTGCCCGGTGGACGCGAGATAGTACTGATTCTCCGTATGGCTGGGGAGCCGGGAAGCGTAAAACCGGCGCGATGTCATTCACTGCGATGCATGTGACGGTCGATATCTGTCCTGGTGCCGCGTGAAGAGACAGATGGGTTTCTTCATTCTGCTGGAGTCGTAGTCCCTCTATTGCGTGCCGCTGCTGGCTATCGTTTATCCTTTGCAGCCTTTTGGCTCGACGCTTTGCCAGGTTCACTTGTTGTCGGATTGCTCCCCTGAGAAAAGCATCCTCCCATTCAAGCCAAGTAGGTGCTGCAATAAAGGGATGCCACAGTTGAGCAGCGTTCTCGAAAATGCTTCTAGTATCGTTGTCGTCGAAAAGCAGGGCCTTGATGGCATTTCGCTGAGACTCGACAACGCTCAGAGGTGATACCTGGAGTTCGAGCTGCGTCAAAACACTCTCCAGAGCCCTCTTCACGCCATCGACCTCTTGTTTAGAAATTAGCAGCAGCAGCTGCGTCTCCGCGATTGTCGCGCCACTATGGCTCAGCTTCGCCATCAGGCCGCTCGTTAGCATGCGCGGGTTGGCTGTGGGAGCCGCCATAGTGGTGATTGTGCAGAAGAAAGAAAGAAGGAAAGAAGAAGAAAGGAATCAAAGGCATGAGGTCACTTTTATAGCATAATGTTCTTTGGGACGACTTCACAGCATTAGATTTTCGAGAAACAGACTACAGAGCTCACTTCACTCTTTCGTCCATGAAGCGTAGACTAGGAAAGCATTTCCAAATATTTCTGAGGAATCTTCAACAGCGTGCTCTCTCAATGCTGGTACACTTAAACTGAAGTAGCAAGCTTCAAAGTACCCAGTACCCTCCACACACCGCACTACTCTCTGCATTTCCCAGTACTCCCCAGATGTGCCAGTTCGCGTCAGGTGTCATAGTACGCTCTAGACATACCAGTTCCCTCTACATTAATCAGTACCCTTTACATCAACCAGTACCCTCCAAATATGTTGACAATCTTCACAGGCAGTAGTATGTGTCAGACCTGCCGGTACCCTCCACTTTTCACAGTACATACTTTTATCCAAAATTGAATATTTGTGTTCTTAGTTCATCGAGCGTAGTAGTAACGTCATATGGCAAATGCAAATACAATGAAAAATCGGTAAAAGGTAATTGAACGTTTACATTTCACAGCATTATTAATCATTGATTGTAACAGATATTCTTTTCGTGAAAATCAATTATGATGAATTAAAAAGTAAAACCAATCCGTTGTCCGTGGCTTAATTCGAACGCGGGCGTCCATGAAATCTGCAAAAAGGAGTGAATTCAACCTTTAAATCGAGGTTCCGAGGTCCCGCAGGATTGCCCGGGAGTCGTCCCAGTTACTGGTTGTCTCACGCAGAGCCTTTCGCAGTAAGCGCCTCGACTAAGCGTACTGATCTAGGATCAACACTTCGAGACTTGGCTGAATTCACTGACTGATCCGGCGATTAAACATATTATATGCACAGATGCATCGCACACATCTCTAATTATTCGGTCTGCAAGCACGAACAGTGCTTGTCAGAACTGTTGAATTGTTTTCAATACTTCATGATTGGCCTTGAAGATTGCCCGCCCAAATAGTAACACCTGCCATCCCACAAATCCAGCTATGCTATTTCACGCCGCCCAAAATGCCCACAGTCTACACTCTCCAGCGGTAGTTACAATGCACTCGCGTCCAGCTCAAGACAACGGACACGTCTTGATCCACTCGTCAACAATGTGCTTCTTGAGCACGGTCGAAAAGCCGCTCGCGCCCGTCGCCGCATCGGCATACAGCCCGCACCGCGCCACCTCCTCATCCTGCGTCCAGTCATTATCAATGTGATCCTCCGGCGGATACTCGATGTTGAAGACAGGCTTGCCAGCCTTGATAAAGACGTCGAACTGCGCGCACTCCTCCAACTCGATGCACTCCTCGTTGACCTCCCACTCGACGCTGTCGAGCACCGTCTCCGCAATGGAGCCTGCGTTCTTCAGCCCGACGGCGAGGTTGCGCGCGTGCGCCGCGTCGGCCAGGAAGCGGATGTAGTCGACGGCATCCTCCTCCGTCAGGCCCAAGCGGTTCTCGCTGTTGTCGTAGCCGTCGACGTTGTCTGGGTCGACGCCGTCGCAGCCCTTCTGCACGGCGAGGTCCAGCCGCGCGAGCATGACGGCGCGCACGTTGGAGCTGTTGGTCACGAGCCAGTTCTCCCCGGCCCAGCCGGCCAGGCCGGCGCCGCGGTCGGCGTCGCTGAAGCAGCCATAGTCGCTGCGCCAGTCCTCGGCGGAGCCGGCGGAGAAGTAGCACATGACCTTTTTGCCGCGAGAGTGGAGGTCGGCAAAAGTCGAGGCAGGAACGTCGAACAGGTCGAGGTCGTAGACTTCGTAGTCGTACGTGAGCTTGGGCTGGTCGCTGTCGGGAGACAGGATGATCTGCCAGGTTGTGCCGGCGCTTGGCTTCCACCAGGAGTTGGACGAGGTGGGCGTGGTCAGTGTGCCCCCGATGGTTGCCAGATTGGAGTAGGGGCACTTGTCGTTGCTGCTTGTTGACGACGACGGGGATCCGGTAGAGTTCACAGTGACTGCAGGTGAGCTGGTGTCAGGACTTGTGCCAGAGCCAGAACCAGAGGCTGAGCCAGTGTCACTACCGCGGGTCAGGCCAACACCGAGGCCGACAGCAAGAGCGATGATGGCGAGCATTACTGCGACAAGTATTGCGACGATTTTCTTCCAGTTTCTTGTCTTCGTATGAGGGTATACTGGTTGATTCTCCTCTGCTTCTTGGACCGCGGTGTGCGCTTCTTTGTCTGTCGTGGAGGCCATGACTGGCTTTTATTGCTCGACGGCCACTACGACGCAGGTTACATCAGGAAATGTGAGGATGGGGCCAAGGGTTAGTTATAATGCGACGTAAGCAGACTCGAGCGAGAAGCGCTGCGCCATCGAAGACCTAGACTGCGCAGCCCCAAAGCCACCCGCACGGTTTGCCGCTAGTCGGGAAATTTAAGCAAAGGCTGGACGGACCAGCAGCACCAGCAAACACAACCTATGGCAGTTGCACTCTACCTTTTCCGGGGCGCAAGACTGGAGAGACTGGCCACGAGGTGGGCGAAAGGGAATACAAGCAGGTGGGTGTGGAAGATGTCGTGGTCACGATGGCGGGGGCCGAAACATCAAGAACGTAAGCACTAATCGGCACGAATGATTTAGCCCAGCAAGGCAGAAACGTCTTGATGGTACCTGATCATCATCGTTCATCATGTATGTGATGCGTGATGCGTGATTTGTTCCGATCGCGCACGTGCGGGTCTGTAGAGCCAAACCCATCTACTCGCGCGCGCTGAGCCTGCCGTGGGTCCATCAACACATCTTGTACGAGCCTTGTCCAGCTGTTGACCTCACAGAGTCGGTGGTCTGCAGCTGCCACTCTATGTCAATGTCAAGATCCCTGGGATTCTTGTCGTTGGGCTTGCTCGTCAGCCGGCCCTCTAGCTTCTCGCCCTCCTCCATGGTGACGGCATCCTGCAGGTAGAAGACAGTCTGCTTCCAGTGCGTGTACTTTGTGTGCGGGCCGGTGCTGAAGCGAATGGGCTTGTGGCACGCGGTGAAGTCAATGTCGAACCAGGCAATGAGGGCGTGGACGAAGTCGTTGCGGCGAGCTGTGATGGAAAAGGGCGAGGAGAATGCGAGGTCGGCGACTTTGACGGTGTAGAGATCAAGGGTCAGGAGGGGCACAGGATCTGTGACGACGGCCTTCATGTCAACAGTGTCGACGAGGGGCTCGGTGAGAGCGGTGGCCCTGAGCGGCGAGTAATCGAAGCCCCAGACGTTGTCCCAGACTGTGAGGAGTGTCAGCATGCGTAGCTTGGCAGCCGGCGAGACGGCAGGACTTACAGCCAATCTTCTCCTCCTTGTACTCTCCATCCTCAATGCCGGCCACGAACAGCGTTGCCTTGTCGGGAAAGATGAGACCTCCAGGGGCAAGGTACTTGTCGCGGGCGTAGAGCACAGTGTCAAGCATGCTCTCGTAGAGCAGAAAGTAGCCCATCCACTCGGAGACGATGATGTCCACCTTGGGGAAAGGCAACTGGACCTCCTCCATCTTGCCCTGGAGCAGGGTTATCTTGTCGGCCATGCCGTTGACTGCAACAATCTCCTTGGCCTTCTCGATGATGGTCGACATGTCGACGCCAATGACGTGCTTCGCGCCGGCCTTAACGGCAAACCTTTCCGCCAGTATCAGTCTCCGTGTCAAGCGGTTGAGGGTATGTCTTTGAGGATGTGCTCAAGGCTAGGGAATGCGAACATGCTAAGGATACCTGTGCCGCATCCCACGTCGAGGACCACCTTGTCCTTGAAGATGTGGCGGTTCTGGTAGATGGAATCACGGTAGGATCGGGTGCGGACATCGTCTTTCTGCAAGGCCGTGGTCAGAAGTGTGCAGGGGGAAGATCGAGGGCATAAAGCTGCAAAGGTGGATGCGTACCAGCATCTCTTCGTGTATGCCTGTGGTGCGATTGAGGTTAGTGCAAGCCCATGCGACAAACCCCAAACGAGAAAGAAAAACTTGCCATGATGATTGTAGCTACACAGCGTAACCAGAGCACACGTTAGCGAACAAGATCCGTCATGCGACAGGTGCGCCTAGGGGCTGCACCGCCAGCACATGCCACGGACCTGTTGAAGTAGTGCGCCTCGGAGTAGGCCAGCGCAGGTTTTGCCTCGCCCGTGTGGTTTGTTGCCATGCTTGCACTGGCAGCTCTGCACGGCTTCTTCGGAGAAAGAAGAAAGGCAAAGGGGCGTGATGGGCGGGCAGGGGGGATGGAGCCCGAAACGAAAAGTCGCAGCTCTCGCCGCGATCTTTTGCGATTTCTCGTGCACTTTTCCCGCCCTGCCGCCGCCCGGAGACGCCAAGCGAAACAGCACCACCTGTGCCGCAGCGTCCCAAAAGAAAAACGAAAGTTCAACAGTGATGCCGTTGGCGCGTCTGAAATTGCATTGGAGAGTGCTTTTACTACGGCATACTGCGACGATATGCAGCCCACACAATTCTAGCTGTCACATACATGCAACGCTCTGCAAAGGAGGCCCTACGCGTAGACCTTATCTCCAAAGATAGACTTGACCATCTCGCCCCCTCTCGTCGCCAGAATCGACAAGAGCGTGTCACTGAGCTATCAAGGGCGCCATGTCAGCAAACCCCATTGTCGGTCATTGGAAGAGGAGCAGACTTACCCCGTGTGTGCCCTCGTTGCATCCCTGCAGCCACACTCCAGCGCTGCGGTCAAGGGCGTCCGTCTCGAACGCCACGCTGTAGTCTCGCTGTACTTCACACTTGCCGCTGGCCTGTGACTTCGCACTCATCAGTTTCCTGCACGGCTCCAGCATGGTCTCGTGCACATCGCGCATGTAGCCGGCGGCAACGATGATGGCATCCACGTCGAGCGTGCTGTTTGCTGCGGCGCCCTGGGTGTTGCTCAGGTGCAGGCGGATGCCGTCGGCCTGCACGTCCGTGTCGACGACGGCCGTCAAGGGGAGCACGCGGTGCTGCCACTGCGACTCGTCAGGCTGCTTGATGCGCTGCGTGTACAACGTCTCGTAGATGTGCTCCAGCAGGCTGATGCGCACAACGCCGTAGTTGGTGGCCTTGTCCTCAAGTAGCATCTTGGTCCGTTGCTCAATAGGCTGCGTGTAGAACTTGTCCACGCGCTCCGGATCGAAGATCTCGTTGACGAACGGGGAATCATCCGACGGCTTCAGCGCCGCGCCCTTGAGGATGAGTCTCGTCTGCGAGTTGGGATAGCGAGAGTGCAGGTCGTTGAACACTTCGGCCGCGCTCTGGCCGCCGCCAATGACAGCGATCCTGTAGGCGGCGTGAGTGTCTGGGAGTGCACTGTGAATGCGCAGGGCATAGCGAGAGGAGTGTAGCACGCGAGAGTGATCTTGCGGGAGGCTTCTGGGGATGTTGGGCTTGCCACCGATGGCGATGACGGTGTGACGTGCCCGGATGGTGCTCTCACGGCCATTCACAACATCGCGCATGGTGATGCCAAAGGCGTTGGCGGGGCCAGATTTTGCGGACAAGGGCGAAATGCTAGTGACCTCCTTGCCATAGCTGACCACATCGGAGAAGTGACCAGCACACCACTTCATGTAAGCCTGATACTCGATGCGCTGGGGGAGGAATGTGTCGAGGTTGGTGAACTGGACCAGCCGATCGTTGTTGTGGAGGTAGTTGAGGAAGGTGAAGTTGCTGCGGGGGTCGCGCAGAGTGGCGAGATCCTTGACAAAGCTAATCTGCATTTTGGTGCCGGGCAGCAACATACCTTCATGCCAGGCAAAGCGAGGCTGTCGCTCGAGGAATAGCACACGAGGCTTGCGATGCCGGATGTGATCGAGTCCTGGAATAGGCTTGCGTGCGTCCAGAGCGTCATGCAATGCAATTGCCAAAGCGAGGTTGGCGGGACCGAAGCCCACGCCGACAAGGTCGTATGGTTCGTCGGAGTCTTGGTGAGCGAGGTGAGAGAGCGAGGCTTCATTGGCATAACTGGTGTGGGCACTGACATGATCCGAAGGGGGGCGGGAGCTGGAGAAGGCCGGAGGATCTACTGGGGACGTGGCCATGGGAGAGTCTGGGTCGCGGAGCGCATGGGGGGCCATTGCGGCCAGGGTTGTGAGTGGTAGAGGGCGAGGGGGCCGGATTGCCGTTTCGGGCGATTGGTCGTCCAGCAAGGCGCAAGAATGGTCCAAGCAGATGGAGTGAGAGGGGGTGGTGGGGGAATTCAGCAGAACGCTTGAGGAGGACCTCGTTCTTGCGTGTAGCCTGTGCTCAGAGCCGTGAGTCCGACGTGGCTCGACACAGAAAAAAGAGAGATGGCCGATTCAGCGACGCAGGGGCGGCACGCAAAGGCTGGATGCGTGGACGGTGACGCAATGCAGAGGGCTATCTGATCAAGCGTCGCGCGCAGAGACGCGTTAATTGCCCGACCTTCTAGAGTGGCAGACTATCAGATCGGAAAGCAGTTATCAGATGGCCATCCAGGCCCAGGCGGGGCGGCAAGGATTTTAATCGAGCGTGGCAGCAAAAGCGTGTTGGAAATGGCCATTGTCAATTGACATTGTAGCCAACACCGGCTCCGCTTTTCGGCGCACGAAACGGACCGGTGCGCTTGGCGACATGGCGCCAGCAGGGTTGCATGACGAACAGAAATCGACGCGACGGCCAGCCTGGCATCATGCGCATCCGGGATCTAGCGAGCCGGCGACGGCCAGGGAGGGGTGGGCAGGGAAAGGAGAGGAGGAGGAGGTCATCGGGCTTGCCTGCACAACCACTAAGCCTCGACCACCGGCGTCATGCGCTAAACTTTAGATGTTCGTTCTTGTTTGTCTTATCAGATGGTTTCCCAAGCAGAGGGTGGGCTCGCGCACCGGCGATCATCCTCCTCTCTCCAGCTAGAGCGCTGCCGACCCCCTCGCCGCAGCCTGGTGCTGTCACCGCGGGTCGCTTGTGCAGACATATCCTTAGCCGCTACCGTTGTTCTTAGATAATCCTGCTCCGATCCCTCGGCACGGGGAACCCTCCTAGACCACGACCGTCTGCTTGTGACACATGCTTGGCTCCTCACGCGGCCAACGTCATGATCGGCGTGGCGTCTGGAGTTGCATCTCATGTCGAGCAGACGTCCCGCCCGGACAGACTACGTTCATCGCGTGGGGTGTCCGAATGGCATGGCATACCATGGCATTTCGCACGTGTCGCTAGATACAATCGTACATTGGAAGCCCTGTGGCTTGCATGTGCAAGAAGCACACGAAGGTAAACACCTACATGCGAAATGACAACCCAAGAATTTCCCCCCTCGTGGCGCGTCTAGCAAGGAAACCGCCTGCGCTCAGAAGCGACCAAGATTTGGCAGATTCGGTATGCTGATGCCTTGTACAGGGCTTCCAATCTCTCCCAGTCCCAGGCCTGTCCCTGCGCGCGCGTTCGCTGGCTGCACATGCATCACCATGTTGCCGCGTCGCACAAAGTGACCTCCACCGTTGTGACCCTCCATGTCTTCCGTGTCCAAAATGTCCTCAAGCTCGCGCCGTTGGATGGCGAGGTCGCCCCGAGCTTGCTGCATCTGCTGGAGTACCTCCAGCAAGTCGCTGTAGCCCCCGTTGGCTCCAGACTTGGCCGCCGCGAGCTGATGGCATGCCTCGCACGCCAATTTCCTGATGGCCATGGGCCGTGACGTGGATACTCGGTGCATAGGCGCTGCGAAGGAGCCTGCACTGCCCCAACCTCCACCTGGTGTGGCTGCGCTGCCCCACCCCCCTGGTCCTGCCATGCCGGGCGGTCCTCCAAACTGTCCAGCCGTTGGCCCACGCGCCACCCAGCTCGCGTCTGCCCCTGGCACTCGGCCACCCAAACCAGCAAAGCTGGCTGGCCCAGGGTTGAACGGCGAGCCGAACGCCGGCTGAAGTGGGCCCTCTGCGAAACCTTGACGACCAAGAGGCATGCCAAGGCCTGCACCAGGGCGCGAATTCTCTCGTGGCGTCTCGAGCGGTTCGTCGTCGTCGGCAAGCAAGGCACTGCTGCCAAGGTGGGTGCTCAAGTCGTCCACGTCCCCATCCTGGGGCTTCACACTTGCTGGTCGTCTGATTGCACCAGGACGACCAATCGGCTGGCCGGCTCCGGGAGGTCCAATTGGAGAGGATCCCGATGGCTGTCTGGAATGACTTGGTATTGAACTGCCCTGCTGAGATGGACCATACCCTGGTGCTGCTGATGCACCGTGCGGAAGATATGACGCTGGCCCGCTTTCTGGGTAGCCTCTTCCCATGCCAGGATGATTCATACCGGGGGGCGGTCCAGGTGGGGTGGGCATCGCGAACCCAGGCCGGTGGCCCATCTGCTGAGAATTTGGAGGATACATACCCAATTGTTGTCCGGAAAAGGTACGTTGACTCGCCCCCATCATAGGACCTTGTGCTCCAAAGGGTGACATTGGACCGGCCGAGAAGCCAGGCAAGGATGAGTTTGGTGGGTGCTGCATTCCTGGTGGAGGCGCGATTGGATGGCCGGGAGCATGTTGGGCAAATGGGGGCAGACCCGAATGGCTCGGAGCCCTTGGCACGTTGGCTTGCGGCGGGCCATTCTGCGGGAACGAAGGGACCTTCTGCGGCGTCGACTGTTTGGAAGAGGCATCTGACGACTCTGCTCCATGGCGTTGCGCAGCACTTTGCGAAATGTCCCGGGGCTTCACCGGCGTAGGCGCCTTAGGAAGAACAGGCGTGGCAACTTTGGGCTGCGGCGAGGGGATCCCACTGTTAGAGACGAGGCCTGGTGGTAGAGCGACCTTTGCAGGTGGGAGCACCCGTTTGCTTGGATCTGCTGTGCCGCTGGGCAGAGGATCCTGCTGAGTGGTACTTCGCCGGGTCTGCTCGTCTTTCATCCTCTTGTCGTGCTCAACCTGCTCGCGGCGCTCTCGTGCTTCCCTCTCCTTGGACTCACGTGCTTCGCGGTCCTTGTGCTTTGCCTCCTCTTTACGTCGCTTTTCCTCGGCTTTTGCCTCGCGCGACTTCCGCTCCGCCTCTTGCTGCTTCTCACGTTCCAGCATTTGACGTCGCTGCTTTTCGGCCTCTTTCCTAGCCTTCTCCTCCTCAACTTTCTTGCGGTCCTCTTCCTTCTTCTTGCGCTGTTCCTCACGCTGTTCCTCGCGCTTCCGCTTCTGCTCCGCAAGACGAGCTTCCTCATCTGCCTTGGCCTTGGCTTCCGCTTCGGCCTTTTGCTGAGCCTTCTGGTCCTTGGCAGCTTTCGCTTGGGCTTTCTTCTGCTTCTTCTTCAGAGCGTCGCGCTCTTTCTTCGCCTGGCGCTCTCTCTCTCGTTCTTCATCGTTGCCAAGCTCTGCGATAAGTTGATTCTGGCGGTCTACAGCAACTTTTTCTCGATAAGCTGTCAAGACACGTTGTTCAAACATGCGAGCTGCAAAGATCTGGAACATGCGCCGTCCTTCCTCCATGCGTTGTTCTTCTGTCATAGTGTCCTGATGGTTTGAATCAGTCACCATTCTGCATTTCATGGTAATGTGGGGACTTACCATTTCGTCCTCGTCCTCGTCTAGCTCATCTCCTTGACTATCGTACTCGTCGTCGTCTTCTTCATCAGAGTACTCATCGTCCTCCGGTGGGAGTGGAACGTGTGGGTGCTGGCCATGTACAGGCGGCAGCTGCTGCTGGTGCTGGGGCACGCGGTACGGACCCATGGCTGCATCTTCTTCTCTTTGCATGCGCCGCTCTGCAAGCTGCTCCATCATATCGATGAACTTTTGACCGTCATTCTTCAGTAGATCGTCCGCAACTGTAAGTATGCCGCCTAAGTACCGCGTTAGCAATTTGTGTGATGGAAATGTCTCTGGTGAGCTTAACGTACCCTTAACCGTCAGACTCTTGCCAAAGGAGAAAAAGTCGCTGGCTGGAGTGTTGTCCGGTGGAACCTCATCAGTGTTTGTGCTCGTGTAGTCATCATCGTACGAGACGTCGTCACTGAGTTCATCATCGTTGTCATCGAGATCCTCGTCGTCGTCGTCCTCTTCATCGTCCACGAGCTCTTCTATTCGACCTCGGGTCCCTTTACGACTTGATGGAAGGCCACGGTCTGGAGGGCCGCGTGATAGCGGATGCCGAAAATTGTTCGCCGACGGACGCGCTGGCGCAATGCCATTGTCCAAGCTCTGTTTGCCATGCTCGGCAAACTGCTCGAGTTCTTCATAGTATGCATCATAAAGGACCTCCAGTTCTTCTTCGATCGCGGTACGCTTCCTGCCACAAACGGTACAGCTGCAAGAGTGCTTCTGCTGTTCCTTCATCTTGCGAAGGACAGCCTCCTTCTCAATCTTGACTAGAGACTTGCGAGTATCTTCTTCCAAATTCAACCAGAACTCCTTGATGCGCAGACGCTCCTCGGATGAAGAGGTGTCCCATATGGCGTCCTTGGTGGCGCGACGCTGGACCGTGCGCAGGGCTTCCTCTGAGATGGAGGGTCGCGCCGTCTGGGTCGGAGGTGGGGGCGGTAGAGGTGATGGGTAGTGGCCCGGCATTCCAGCTGACAGAGGAGGAGGCTCTTGCTGCGGAGCTTTTGCTTTCTTCTTCTTCCTCGACTTCTTGGCCGTGCCGGAATTCGGACCGTTGCGCAAGTTGGCGTACGCCGCGTAATCGGCCTCTTCATCGGAGTAGACCAGATCGGCGTCGTTTTCGTAACCAAACCGTCCCTCCTGAGGTAAGCTCCCGGGAGGATAGGGACCATCATAGCGAAGGTCCGCGGGAGGCGGGTTGTGCATTGTGGACAGGTCGCCGTTTGCATAGTCGTCGTCATCGTCGGCATAGTCTGTATTGTGGCTGTCGAGATTGGCGTGTTGCTTGGCGGCCTGCTTCTGGCGACGTTTCGCTTTCTTGCGATTGATGGTGCCGGCAGGAGTGTTGGCTGTGGTAAGGACGCCGTTGGAGGGCTGGGGCTTTGGCTGGGCATCGTTGGGCGCGAGAGGCGCAGCGCCGGGTCTGGAAGACGGTGCCATGTGCAAAGCGCGGCTAGGCCAATCTCATTCTCTATCACTGCAAGGGTGATCAAGGCGTGAGGGCTTATGGCAAAGCGCCCCTCCACGAAGGCTCAGAATGCGGGCGCTGTTGTGGCGCGTCGTGGCGGCACTGGCGCTCTGCGGGGCCCGAAAAAGCGAGGAGAGATGGGGTGGTAGCTGCTCCACCGAAAAGTCGAAGCCTCTAGAGGGCGGGGAGGCGTGCAGCGTGTTGAAGGTGGGTGAAAGGCTGGCGTGTGTGTCCGCCCTGTGCTGCTTTGCGGGAGGGAAGTGGCTTGTCTCGCCGCCAAGCGCCGTCCACGAAGTCCGGATGGTGACCTGCTCCGCTGTGCTTTGCCCACTCTCCGTTGCCCAGAGCAATGCTGCATGCACACCGTGGCAGCAGTAGAAGCAACAGCAGCTCCTCCTCCTACAGCTCCTTCAGTCTGCCTTCTGGGCTACCAGCTCGTTGCCATTTCCTGCCGACCGCCTCGAAAGTGGGATACTCTGCTCTTCCGTGGCCGTAGTTCCGGCTGCTTCACTTCGCTTCGCCTGCCCGCAAGCGCCCCGGCTGCATTCTAGCCCAGCTCGCTCCTGAAACCGCGGCACAGCCACCACCAACATCTAGCCGCCGCGCCCTTCCTCCGCCTTTCCAGTGTTTCGGTCACACATACGTACAATCCGACTGCGCGCCGTTTTCCAGGACCCAAGAGCTCCCGACTGGGCGTCTTCGTGACTGCCCTGAGCTACCAGCACGACCCTCGACCCACGCCTTATCCTATGCGTCATAGCCTTCGCGGTATATACTGACCTTGCCAGCTGCTTACACCTCACCCATGGCATCCCAGGATCAGAGCGCCATTCGAAGGTGCGACCCCTCTGTGAGCTTGGACTTGCCCATGCTTCAGGCTAGACGACGACGAGGCCCTCAATTCACAGTCTGTCCGCTAACACAACCGCTGCAGAAAGCTAGTCATTATTGGTGATGGCGCCTGTGGTAAGACGAGCCTGCTGAGCGTCTTCACCCTCGGATACTTTCCCACAGTGCGTCGCTTTGCCGTCATTGCATCTTTTGGACATGCCTCGTGCTGACAAGCTCACAGCGATATGTACCCACAGTATTTGAAAACTACGTCACAGATTGCCGGGTGGACGGCAAGAATGTGCAGCTGGCACTCTGGGACACAGCCGGTCAAGAAGATTATGAACGCCTTCGCCCGCTGGCCTACTCTCGTGCACATGTCATCCTCATCGGCTTCTCCGTCGACACACCCGACTCGTTGGACAACGTGCGCACCAAGTGGGCCGAGGAAGCTCGTGAAAAATGCCCGGGGGTACCTATCATCCTGGTCGGTCTGAAGAAAGATCTGCGCGATGACCCCCTTGCTGCCGAGGAGATGCGGAAGAAGAGCCTCAAGTTCACAACACCCAAGATGGGCAACGACATTAAAGATCTGATTGGAGCAAGGCGATATTTGGAGTGCTCTAGCCTGACCGGCGACGGCGTGGACGACGTGTTTGAGGCAGCAACACGCGCCGCCCTGACGACATTCGAGAAGAGCTCCGGCGGCGGCTGCTGCACAATACTGTGAGATATCATATGCCTGGCGTTTTTAATACATGTTTTTCGAGCGACACTTAGCGAGATCATGATCCAGGGAGCATTCGGGAAGCACCCGCGGCTTCAAGTCCAGCGGTTCAGCGCAACAGGAAAAAGTTTGGGGAGGGAAATGAGAAATGTGACCAGTGTCTTGTGCCTATATAGTAGTACAGTATCATCAATATCTCGCTCTATCTGGTCCACGCGTGGTCCCAGCCCGCCCTGGGCGGTGTATCTGTCTGCGTTCGCGCGTACTCAATCGGAACTCCGTTCCAGACACCCTTCTTCTCCATGGCTATGCGATACAGGCGACCCACATCCCGCTGCTTCAGGGCCGCCGCAGCAACGTCCATCGTCATGTCCTTTCCATCGACATCTCTGACTGCAACAGTCTTGACATCGCGTGCTCCAGGCGGCGGCACAGCGCGGCCAGGTTCTCTTACGGCTAAGCCGTCCTCGCCAATCAAACGGAGGGCTTCGCAGGCGTCGCGCATGCTGTTGTATTGGCGCTCAAGCTCGAGTTGCTCCGTCTGGCGTTGATTAGCGCGAAAGATCTGCCAAGCCCGGTGGATCGTCCAGTGCCGCAGGTGCCGGAGGCGGGAGAAACGGAGAGGCCGGGGATTCTTGGGGTGGTGTAGGTGGTAGCGGATTAGGGCTATCGCACTGTCTGTTAGCAGGAGCCCGTGTGAGTATGAGTGCTCGGCGTGGCGCAGCACGTACTTATGCGCTCATCGGGCTTGTTGTGCTTGCCGCGACCGCTGCGCTTTGAAAGCGCAGCCGTGGTCGAGAAAGGTGTCTGATGAGGCTGGCGGAAGAAGAGCTGCGGCAGTATGCGGGCGGGTTGAGAGGCCGCTACCGATGCGACAGACATTTGGAGCTGCCGCCGTGCGGTGCAGACAGTCTGCAGGGATGCCATGCTGTGCGTGATAGGTCGAGGGTGTTGCGCTATGGTAGCGGGGCCAAGTGGTGGTCGAGGACGAAGGAGACTTGACACTCCTTCTGCGCGGCACTCCCAATTTCAGCCTAGCAACCGTTTTTAAATGGCGGGACCCTTTCACGCCCTCTTTCTTCCCCCGCGCCTATTTCTGTTCCCATGCGGCGTCAACACGCCGCCTTGTCCCCTTCCTCTTTGCGCTCTGCCCGCTTTTCCTGTGCCTGTCTCTAGTCCGAGACTGGTCTTCGCCATTGCTGCTGTCAAACATGTCTACTCAGGACGAGCTGATTCTCCAAGCCTCGGCCGCACACCCGCACCCGCAGCCGGCAAAGGTCTTTCAGTATGGCACAGCTGGTGTAAGTGGACTCTCTCCCATGTTTGAGTTGTACCACTCGAGTATTGACAAGTACCTTGCAGTTCCGCATGAATGCGTGAGGCCCCCTCCCTCCTTTGCATTACCGCCTCCAGGCTTTGCTTTCTTCTTCCGCAAGCTCTCTCAACCCACTGACTATTCTCCACAGTGACCTGCTTGATTCAGTTGTCTTCAGAAGCGGTCTACTAGCTGCTCTACGTTCCCGAAAACTCAATGGCCAGACCATTGGTGTCATGATAACGGCCAGCCATAATCCACCCAAGGACAATGGTGTGAAGCTGGTAGACCCCATGGGCGAGATGCTTGAGGTTTACCTCCCTGACTCCCAGCTATCACACCCAGACACTGACCACCAATAGGCATCTTGGGAAACTTATGCGACCGAGCTTGCATGCGCTACCTCGCATCAGGAAATGCTTACCATCTACAACAAACTTGCTACAGATCTCAAAGTTAAGACCGACACTCCCGCCCGGGTCTACTTCGCTCGCGACACTCGTCCTTCTGGACCTGCCTTGAGAGATGCACTTCAGCACGCTCTCACAGCTACAGGGACCGATTTCAAAGATTTTGGCTTCCTGACTACACCTCAGCTCCACTACGTCGTCCGCTGCATCAACACTCAGGGCACGCCAGCTCACTATGGCGACCCCACTGAAGATGGCTACTACCGCAAGATTTCAGCCGCCTTCAAGGCTGCTATGAAGCATCGAAAACCAGCAGGAGGTGTCATTCTCGACTGTGCCAATGGCGTAGGAGCCCCCAAGCTGCAAAAGCTCGTTAAATATCTACCTCGCGTTGATGAGGGTGGCGTCGACATCAAGGTCGTAAATGACGACATTTCCAAACCAGAAATGCTCAACGTGCAATGTGGAGCCGATTATGTGAAGACTGGCCAGCGTGCGCCGCCGTCCTCGCAAGCCCAGCCTGGCATGCGGTGTGCTTCTCTCGATGGCGATGCTGATCGCTTGGTGTACTACTACTTGAACCAGGATAAACAATTTTGCCTCTTGGATGGTGATCGGATCGCGACGCTTGCAGCCTCGTTTCTAGGTGAGCTGGGTCGTCAGGCTGGCCTGGCAGATTCCCTGAGGGTGGGCGTTGTCCAGACAGCCTATGCCAATGGGGCCAGCACAGATTACCTTGAAAAAACTCTGAAGCTTCCCGTTGTTTGCACTGCCACTGGAGTTAAACACTTGCATCATGCAGCAATGCGATTCGACATTGGCGTCTACTTCGAGGCTAATGGTCATGGTACTGTTCTCTTCTCTCCGGCAGCACAACGGGCCATTCAAAAGCATGAGCCTCAATCTCCAGCTCAGCAGACAGCATTGGAAACGCTCGCCGCCCTGAATGACCTCATCAACCAAGCAGTTGGAGATGCGCTATCTGACATGCTGCTTGTGGAAGTCATCTTGGCTCACAAGAAATGGACTGTAGCTGAGTGGACTAACACGTACAAGGATCTTCCCAACCGTCTAGTCGCAGTTGATGTGGAAGACCGGAATATTTTCAAGACTACCGATGCGGAACGGAAACTCGAGAAACCTGAGGGCGTGCAAAAGAGCATTGACGAAGCCGTAAGCAAGTACAAGTCTGGCCGTTCTTTTGCCCGTGCGAGCGGCACAGAAGACAAGGTCCGCGTCTATGCGGAGGCAAGTACAAAGAGCGAGGCGGAAGATCTAGCGAACAAGATAGTGCAGATCATTCAGAAGGCACACTAGGAGGTATCCAATCAAGTGCTGCGGGAAGCCGCTCTTGTCAATGATGACGAACCTAATGGGAAGGATAGCATTGTGAGCGCGGAGTTGCGGGTTTATAAGAAGCATGGGTCTAGAGAGCGCCTGTCACCCCAACTCGAGATGAACACTTTGCATCATCGGTGTCACATAGATGGCATCTGCGTCCAGTGATACTTTTCGAAGGAGGAGAGGCATCCATTCTTCCGCAAGTATAGATGACTGATCTGTACGCCCCGTGACCGGGACTGTGGTCTCTTTTCCAGCTCCCCTCCTCTTACTCCAGTATCATACCTTGCCATGTCACGCAGATAGAACTCTCTGGATATCCGTTAACGAATTCACGCTCATCCTCAAGTTTCAACACTTTCTCAGTCCACGTTGCTCTTACCAGTAGTCTATGATCGCTTGACTAAAGGGCTATTCTTGAGATGAGATGTCAAACCACAGCCATATTTTCATGAGCCCGAATCTCTACTTGCTTCCCAGTTAAAGACATGATTCTGAGCAAGGTGTGCTGATCTGGGTTACGTGGAATTAGCAGTTGATGTTATCTGCGCTTTCACAACTTCTCATGCGCGCCACATTGAAGTCGATGCTGTCACATCGTGGAAGCTTCTGCCACGCGCCTTCAAGTGAGTTTCTTGACTATGTATCACGCTTTAATGTTTTTGAGAATCGCTGAGTGGAGAAACAGAGGAGCTTAAATAAGCGCACGATTATTGCGATTGCAATATGGAAAGGTTTGGTGGTACCTTTCTAAGCTATGTACATGCACATGATGCACCCTACGTGATCAACATCTGACGCAGCTCCGAATCCGGAGCGCATCAAAGAAGATACAAAGATCCCCGTTGAGGAAAAGATCAATAGTCCAACAACCTGGCTACTCCAGTTTCGGTCTCCAGGACAAAACCTAGCACCTGTACGCCTTCCAACGCCGTCGTAGCCCTAAGAATGTCGACATTGACCTTGACACTGTTTTCCAAGTCTTGTTCCTTAAAGCAACCAAAGTGCATAGCATCAATTTCTGCTGCTGCTTTTGGAGTGCGTTCTTTTGCTTCGCGAGTGATTTGGTCGTCAGTGAGGTGTGTTGCGCCACAGTCTGTTTTCATGCATCAGCCGCTTGCAAGTCCAGACGAGGATCACTAGCAACAACGTACCTGTGTGTTGCACAACTGCAACAGTCTTGAAGTCTGAGAGGCTTCTAAATAAGACAAGACTGGCGATTGTGTCTGGGCGGGCATGACCGCCTGCATTCCGCAAGACTGCTGCACGAAGATCCGGGCCGAAGTAGTCCTCAGGTACGACGCGCGGGTCCATGCAAGTGATGATGGCGAGACCTGTGCCAGTGGATCTAGATCTTGCGCGCATATCTACCATCTTCGGAACTGCTGCAGGATAACTGGCTGCGAAAACTTCATTCTTGGCAATGATATCCTGAACACGCTGTGGGAGATGTTTGGTCGCAGCCATTGTCAGCACCGTCGCACGATAGTCTTTGAGCGAAGTAACAACTGTATAGTTGAACGAGGAATTGAATTACAACTTAAGCAGAAGTAGGCAAACGTCAGCATTTATGTGCAAGTCTTCGATGAGGTGGGCAAGCCCAAAAGCGGACTTAACCCATAATCATGCCGAACATTTTTTGTTTGAAGCTGTATTGATCACCTCAACTTCTTGAAGGCTTACCAAAGTTCTCAAAATACTCAACATAATCAGGATCAGTAATACGGTGGAAGTCGGATTAGATGATACCTCAGTGAGACGGAACCAAATTCACAATCATTCCAGCCACGGCTTATCAGGACATCACATGATTGGAACCTCCCAGAAGGTCGTCAGGACTTTCAAAGTAGGCAAGCCACTCATGATAAGAACTATAATGCTACTACTATAGTCTTCAGATCATCAATATTCAAACTGGTATCGACAAACTTGTCAAATGTAAAAAATTGCGAATAGAAATAATAACCACCTGCCAAGTGTCCTGAAAGCCGCGAACTACCAAGGAGAAGGGACTCATAGGTGTAACTCTATCATTGTCATGCCCTGGTGGTTCAATTACGCCAGGAACAATGACTACAAAAGTACCACCTACCTTTCTGTCGACTAAAAATCCAAAAGCCTTGATACGTACTAAGTTGGCCGTTGTATGCCACCATTTTCTAGGCAGGCAGGTTGACAGCAGCGCCAAAGACGCTGATCATGTTCGCCCTAAGGATGCGCGCGAGGCGCAAAGCTTGAATATCAGCGATGGAATGTTTGAAGATTTTCTTGTCTGATCATTCGTACGATTTTGATTTGAATCTATGATCTCGTTGCTCCAATATTTCCAATGACTGAAGCATGGTTCGTCTGTCACTGGCCCAAGTTAGTGATTCGAATGCCGGCATTGATTAACAGTAAATTCGACGCCCTGAAGTTGTCGGGGCACTCTTATGGTACCGGTGTCTCCGCCATCTGCGAGATGCCTCTGATCGTACGTCTCTAGTCCTAGCTTGCCAGAGTGCTCGGCAACTCTGCGCTAGAGTCTTCAGTGCGTAGGAGGCGAATCAGACGTATGTTGCTCGGACAGAAGATTATAATTTTGCAACAACACGAGCAATGACCTCTTGCGCCAGTGATATATTTGTTTCATTGCCATAACTGGATAGAGGCGATGTTGGGTCAAAGATGGACATTCGTCACAGTCTGAAAACTACATCGTGTATCAGCATGTCTTCTGCAAAAGGAAATCTGTGCAAAATATGGATATGCAATGCGAAGACCAGGCCAATTAGACCAAGGTATTTGTCTTGAGAAGACTCGAGAAAGCAAGGTAAGCCCAACTCTTAATCTGTCGGCTCTGCAAAACTTAAGTACCTGAGTTACAATCAGCTTATGAATGATCAAACCCACGTGTAGCGCCTTGTCTTTTTCGTAGATAAACCGTGTGGTAATTTGGACGGAGCTGTAACCAAGGGCAGTTTGTGGTGAGAATGAATGCAGGAAGAGACATCAAACTGCAACGAGGAGTATGAAGTTAACTTAAGTAAATTTTACCCATACCTGCAAATGGTGAAAGAGGATACTATTACGTACGTATGTAAAAGTGTGATCACACATATGAGGATTGAGGTTAGGATGTATGGTGTCAGTCGCTTCATCCAGTACAGGTGTGTCCCAAAGAACAATTTTCCAAGCTTGTTTTGGCATGTGATCTCCTTATGACATATGACAGATCGCTACATTTGGATGTTTAATCACAGACGGCTGAGGACATCTGTAACTGGCGCGAGAATGAATGAAAGCCGATCAACAGGGTACCGGGATTGAAATCCATAAAAACAACTGGACAATAAGTCGTGAATATTATCTCACGCAGTACGTCAAGGATACAACGACACATCAACGCTGCTTGTCCACATTTCTCAAACTCAAGCAAGATGGCGTTAAGTGGGTAGCGTGGTAGAATTTGCAATTAATCAGACGAGGGCAGCATCGGGTTTGCATCTGGTGAACGATCTGCACAGACTAGTGGGAAGATGGAGTCACTTGACCACGCGCCCGCAGAAGAATACTGCCGAGGAGGCTTGGAAGTGTGCCGTCGCTTCAACAGGCTATGTTGCAATTAGGTACTTACGATGCGACAGAGAGAAGCAGGAATTCGCCCGGCAATGAGCCGATGAGCCAATGGTCGCGGCGGGCCAGAAAGACCATGCGCTAGGCAGGTTTCCAGAAGATCTGGTGACGTGCAGGCGTTGCATGCATGCATCGCTGCCTGCCACTGCTCATAAGAGCTGATGGCGTAGTCCGAGAAACTCGATGCGTTGGTGCACACTGGGAGACTAGCTATGACGCTAGAGAAGTTTGTGGATTTGGATTTGACGGGCGCTGCCGTGCCGAGTTGCATCTGATTAACCGACAGGCTTTCCATGACATAATGGATGACTTGAACCAGTGGGCAACAGCACCCAAGACTGCGTCAACAACAAGTGCACTAAACTGAGTCAATATTGTGCCATTCGTTGGCGTGGGCAGGTAGGAGGCGACCTTTTCCCGATATCGCTCATTCATACGCGCGTTCGCGCAAAACAGTTTACAAACCATGTTACATGTAGTAACGCCTAGAGTCTATTATATGCATCCTCGGTCCATCTAGGCTTACATCTAATCTGATCCATTTCTTCGTCATCCGCGCCTTTGGCCACTGTCACTGCCTGCTGATTGGACCATTGGTGTCATTCTATCTAACGAGAGACGCTCTTTGCGACCACACCAGTATTTGCCTAAGACTGGAATACACCACGACACTATCTGAAAAACCACCCAACGGCGCTGTTTGTGACTGGAGAATAGCAAACTCTCGCCACCATGTCTCGCGAACAAAAAGTGGCCATTGCCAACCCAAACCCGCAGAAACTTCCGGGCCCACAGTTACTTCACGACCTCGCCCTGGGCCGCCATGAAGAGTCACAGTCTTGCGCGATCGACTTCTTAAGCGCAGATGGCTCCAGGAGTCATCTGACCTACTCGGAGCTGAACCAGCGGTCAGATCAGCTGGCAGCAGCTTTGCTTCGTCGCTTTGAAGATCGATGCATCTCAAACAAAGAGCACATCATTGTTCCGGTATTTATGCCTCAGTCTCTTCACTTGTACATCAGCCTCCTCGCCATTTTAAAAGCTGGCGCTGGATTCTGTCCCCAAGCTTTGGACGCACCAGCAGATCGCCTTAAATTCGTCTTCAAGGACGTTGACGCGATGGTGGTTCTGTCAACCACCGAGCATCAGCATCTATTACCTCAGATTGACGGGTTGGACACCATCTGCGTTGACCAACAACTACACACAGATCTGCCCTTCGGCAGAAGGAGAGACGTCACGCCTCGGAGCCTGGCATATGTCCTTTACAGTGAGTAAAACTCTTCCTGTACCCATATCATTCAGGTCATAACCTGACTCAAATACTAGCTTCTGGCTCGACCGGCACACCCAAGGGCGTTGTTTTATCCCATCTTGCAGTTACCCAGTCCCTTCTAGCGCATGATCCAGTGATACCCCCTTTCTCTCGATTTCTTCAATTTGCATCCCCAACCTTTGACGTGTCAATGTTTGAGATTTTCTTTACCTTATTCCGAGGTTCCACACTCGTTGCCTGCGACCGTCGAAAACTCCTGAACGATTTACCTGGAGTACTACATGAGATGCAAGTTGATGGTGCAGAACTCACGCCCACTGTAGCTGGAAGTCTTCTCGGCAACCGAGATCAGGTTCCAATTCTCAAAGTTTTATTGACCATCGGCGAAATGCTTACTCGACATGTAATCGATGAATTCGGTGCTGCCGACGACAAGCAAGGTTTATTGCAAGGCATGTATGGACCCACAGAAGCTGCCATTCATTGCACGCTGCAAACAGACTTCAGGACTGGAGATAAACCTGGAATCATTGGAATACCTCTATGTACTGTCTCAGCCTTGATCATAGCAGGATCAGCAGAGTGCGAGAACGATCCTTCTAAAATCAAGATCCTCAACGTTGGAGAAATAGGAGAGCTGGCACTTGGAGGATATCAACTGGCCGATGGATACCTGAATCGCCCCGAACAGACCACTGCGACTTTCATTCCAACTGAAGATTATGGCATGCTTTATCGGACTGGTGACAAAGCTCGCTTACTTGAGGACGGAAGGCTTGAGTGTCTGGGCCGCATATCCTCTGGACAAGTCAAACTTCGTGGCATGCGCATGGAGCTCGGAGAAATCGAGCACGCAGCAACAACTACAAAAGGTTGTCGTGTGGCCGTTGCTAGTGTGTTGAACCAGAACCTAGTCCTTTTCTGCCTAACCGATCATTCGGTCGAACAACAAACAATTGTTGACGCATGTAAAAAGTGGTTACCACCTTATATGTTACCTCATGCTATCATTTTAACACAGGAGCTTCCTCAACTTCCCTCTGGTAAAATCGACAGGAAAAAGCTAGAATCTCAATACTTGGATTCCAATCGGGAAGAGACTGGCCCTCCCGAGAAGGACCTGAGCCGTGAAGAGCAGGACGTGTCAAGGGCTATAAGGTCAGTGCTCGAAGTAGAGGTCGCATTAGGTACACGCTTGGTCCACACAAATCTCGATTCATTGTCAGCTATCAGAGTGGCTTCACAGCTTCGTGAGAAAGGGTACGATGTGGACGCTGTCAAAATATTAAATGCGGGAACTCTTAAGGATCTGGCAAGATCCTTGAAGCTCGTATCTTCTTCTGGTGCAGGCGATAAGCATAATAGCGAGTCAAGTTCCCAGGAAAAACTTGTCAAAGCATTGTCAGCCCACCCCCAACTAAACTCTCAGCAGGATAGGATCGAGCATATCATTCCCTGTACTCCATTACAGGCTTCGATGCTAGCTCAAACCAAATATCAGCCTGATGCTTACTGCAATTGGATCAAGATCGCCTTCCACCAATCAATTTCAAAAGCGCAAATTCGGGACGCTTTCCTGGCTCTGTTTCGCGAGAATGGAATCCTGCGCTCTGGCTTTATTACTGCAGAAGGTCTTGCCTATGGTTTCGCTCAAGTCATCTTCGATAATCGAGTATTGCCTAACGTTGATTACGTGGACGAGCTTTCGTATACATTTAGCATGACACGGGACCAGGACTTTCTGAATCCACTCAAAGTTCAAGTCCGAGAGGGGATTGCCCTACTGCATCTGCACCACAGTTTGTATGATGGATGGTCGATTGATCTTCTCCTCGCAGACTTTGACAAAATTCTTCGTACAGGTGCTGAATCGACATCTAGTCGTCCACAATTCTCGAAAGTAACGGAATACTATGAGAGACTCTCTTCAAGCTCTCAAGAGTTAGACAAGTCCTACTGGAAATCGATGCTCAGAGGTTATAAGCCTCTCTATGTTCCTAAAATGACACAAACGGACACTTTACTCCCAACTCTTTCCCTCCTTCGACATGTCTCGTCTTTGTCAGATGTCGACATACGAGCGAGTTTGCCTTTGGGTTGTCATCCCCAAGTACTATTTCAGGGCGGATTGGCCTATCTTTTAAGTGGCTATTTGGGATCCCAAGATATTGCATTCGGAACTGTCGTATCCGGTCGTACGATTCCGGTCACAGGCATTGAGAATATTATTGGACCGTGTATTAATACACTCCCTCTTCGTACCACTGTGGAGGGAGCTTCGAATGCGAGAGAATTGCTACAAACACTGTTGAGGTCGAACAGAACCATGTTGGAGCATAGCAAGACCCCATTACAACAGATCAAAACGTTTGCTGAAATCGAGCCTGGCCAACCTTTTCTTGATGTCTTATTCGTTTGGCAAGAAAGTCTCCTCTCTGGCAGTCGCAAAGACTCTATGGCCGAGGTTGTGGAATCAAGAGACTTTTCTGAGTTTAGTCTCGTTCTGGAAATCGAACCTCATTTACAAGGACTGGGTTTGACCCTGCGTTATAGAGAATCCTTATGGGCTTTGGAGCACGCTAAAACGTTCCTTATGCAGCTCGATGCGATTGTTCAGCTGATGCTCTCCAACTTAGACACAAGTTTTAGAAGTCTAGCCTTCAAATTACCAGGAACTGCTTTGTCGTTCAATGAAGGAGATACTACGATAAAGTATGACGAGGTACACGTATTGTCTCTCGTCCCACAACACGCAACTGCATCACTCGTCCATCATGGCCAAGGCACCGCAAAACCTGTCTTACGCGGGTTTGTTGGAGAGATCTACTGGACTGGGGATGATATTAGCGCAAATGGTGGTATTGATCTTGACCCTAAAGGCCTTGGCTCATTTGTTGCCACTGGACACTTTGGAAGAATGCTTACAGATGGATCAATTATCCTAGTTGATCATCTGGCAAAGGAAAAGACTACCAACATCACTAACCAGGAATTGAAGGAAATTGAATCAGCTGCGGAGACTTTTCCGTATAGCATGGATTCATTTATTCCTTTGATATATGCCAATGATGAAGAAACGTGTCTTATCACGTTCTGGGTACCACAGGACTCATCACAAGACAAAGTTGGTGCTATCGAGCTAGATTCACGTATCAAAGTTCTAATAGGACGTTTGTACGATCATCTGCTCACTAAATTACCTCAAAATCTTGTCCCGAGGTATCTCATTCCAGTTTATCGAGAGTCTGCACAAAGAGGTCCCGAGTCGCTGTTATCTGTTGTTTCTCAACTCGATATAGCATACATGCAATCTGTTAGACAAAGTCAATTCGAAAGCTTTGCAGCTGATGAATGGTCTGACACGGAACTTACCATTGCTACTGCGGTCGCAAGGGTGACAGGTGCTCCCTCGAACAACATCAAGCTGAGAACATCATTTTTCAGCCTTGGAGTCAATTCGATCACTGCTGTCTCGCTAGCTCGATCATTGGAAGGAGATCTTAACATAAAGATCGAGGCGAGCGATATATTTCGACACTCTACCGTCTCTCGACTTGCAGTTGCTATCTTGGATAAGAATGAATCCTGCGTTTCTGGAACTCTACTCGAACTTGACGATATATTCACCCAGGATACTCGAAGACAAATCAACCTAACTCTAAAAGAAAGAGCATTCACAGTGCAGAAAATTCGGCCTTGTACGCCATTACAAGAGGCAATGCTGTATGCCGAGACATCCGCAGACAAGAGCGCCTATCTGAATCACACTTTGTTTTCGCTCAGCTTGAAGCAAGAGACATTCATGGCTGCTTTTCGTCAATGCTGCTCTCGGCACGAAATTCTTCGTACTTGTTTCTTCACTACAGACCATCCTCGGTATGCTTTCGCTCAAGTGGTGCTTTGTACATATGAACCATCATTTGTGACTACTTCTGAAAGCCCAGAGCTATTCATGGATCGAGCAATCCAAGCTATAGATGCACAGGAGCCGCCATTTTCGATCACGTTCTTCGAAGGAGAAAACCTTCATCTACTCTTATCAATGCATCATGCTCTATATGACGGCCAAGCTATTGATGTCTTACTTCACGAGATTGAAATGATTTGCTCTGGAATAGAACTTCCACCAGCACCCTCGTATGACGATTTTCTTCGAATGTCTCTGGCCTATGACGTAGAGGCTTCCAATATTTTTTGGAGTCATCAACTTAGCGGCTACATTGCAGCCCCTATCCTTCAAAATTCTGATAACGAAAGCTCCAAAGGAATGGATGTTGTTTCCCACCCGCTCCAGGTGAAGCTGTCTCAGCTTGAAACGGCGGCAAAGCAGTATCAATCGACGGCACTCAGTATCTGTCAAGCTGCTTGGGCACGAACGCTCTCGATAGTCACTGATGAGCATGATGTATGCTTTGGCAATGTCGTCAGTGGACGGACTGTGGCATTACAGGACATCGATCGGTTGGTTGCGCCTTGCTTCAACACTCTCCCGGTGCGATTGAATCTATCAAAATTTGAGACTTCGGAACAATTACTCAAGGAATTGCACACCTTCAATGCCAATTCTTTGGAGCATCAGTTTACCCCACTAAGACGCATACAAGGCCAGTGGACGACTAGCGGAGAGCGCCTTATCGATACTCTTTTCCTCCTTCAGAATCCTTCAAGAGTGCTTGACAGTTCTGTCTGGACTATCAGAAAAGATGTAGGCGATATGGGATTTCCCATGGTCTGTGAAGTTGTCCCAGGGTCCGAAGAAAATGGTCTCCTCCTCAATCTCCATTTTGAACTTGCAACATTATCAAAGCAGAGAGCAGAGCAACTCTGGAGTCTGTATCAACATCTTCTGGAGCGATTGGTTGGTCTTCACGATGGACAAAAACGTGTCATAGACCTCTTCCCGGATCTTATGGATGAGATAAAAACAGCAAAGTTAAAGTCACTACAAGCTATGGAACAACCATCGAAGACAGAGCCTGACCGCGTGATTCGTACTTCGCCCAGTGGTCTGGATTCTAGGAGCGATATGATTCGCCCATTACCGCAAAATCAATCTTCTATTTCACCCGTGAAAACCTTGGATCAGCCTGAAGTCCTTACTCAAATGGAGCTTGTAGTCAGAAATATCCTAGAGAAGATCGTTCAAACTCATAACAAAAACATCAGTAGAACCTGTACTATTTACCAGCTTGGTCTGGATAGCATAAGTGCTATTCAAATTGCCAGAGCTCTTCGCGCGGAAAAATTCGCCGTTAACGCTGAGGACGTTTTGGCAAACCCCACAATTGGTTCCCTGGGCTCGATCCTGTCCGAGAAGGCTTTCACACATGAAGAAGACAAGAAAAAGGTTTTCAATTTCAGCGCATTCCAAAATGAGCATCAGGATCAGCTATGTCAAAGTCTTACTTGTTCTTCCAAGGATATCAAGTGGATCATACCTTGTACAGCTGTGCAATCTGGTATGATTGCTCAATGTCATCACACAGATGGCACTGTGTATATCAACGGCTGGACCTTTAAGCTGCAAGATGATACCGATGTTGATAGATTACAGATTGCCTGGCGTCAAACCGCAAAATGGCATGATCTTCTTCGTACGGTCTTTGTACAAACCTCATCTTCTGAGCATCCATTTGCGGCCATGTGCCATCGCAAACCATTTGAATCAACGTTTTCTTCTGCTAAAACCCAAGTAGGGTCGCAGAAGGCTATTCATGAAAGAGCAATACAGTCAATACTTAACGACAAGTTTGAGCCAGCATGGCGCGTGTGTATTTTCAACGACGGAGATCAGCAGTGGATGCATCTAACTGCACTGCATGCCTTGTTTGATGCCAAAAGCTTGTCAATTATCTTTGATGATTTATGGAGAGCATACTCTGGCGAATCATACTCGGCTTCTTCCGAGGATGTTCGAGCTGCTGCTAGTATTATGCTTATGGGAGGATCTGATGAGGATGGAAAGCACAAGGAGTTCTGGGTTCAGCATCTTGGGAATGCATCGCCGTGCAGGTTTCCTAATCTGACAACTCACAGGAGAAACGACAGGACAATGCGAAAAAGCAGGCGTGAATTCTCATACAACCAGGCGTCCGTTTCCCAAGCTTGTCAAAATCACAATATCACTCTGCAAGCAGCTCTTCAATCCAGCTTCACCCTTCTACTTTCCGATTATACCGGCGAGGCCGAGGTGACGTTCGGCGTCGTACTTTCAGGCAGAGAAGCAGAGGTCACTCATAATGTCGCCTTCCCAACCGCAGTCACTTTACCATTTCATTCAGTGTGTTTTGAAGATACAAAGGACTTATTGGATCATTCCATGAACTTCAACGGTTCAGTTCGAAAACATCAGTTCAGTCCGTTGACGAATATCCAACGCTGGGTTGGTGCTTCCAATTCCGCACTGTTTGACTGTCTCTTGGTCCTACAAGATGCTTCTCAGCTTAGCTGTGATGGCTGCATCCTCGTTGATGAAAAAAGCACTGCAGAGTATTCCATGTCTCTGGAAGTAACACCCAAAGCTGGACGTCTGGAGCTTTCGTTGGCGTTCTGGGATGACATTATTCCAGAACAACATGCTAATATCATCTTGAAACACTTTGATTTTCATCTCAGTGATATCCTTCAAATGAAGAATGCTGCTTTAGAGGACTGCATGTTGTCTATACAAGGTCCTTCACACCCTTCCCTGGACACGCAGGTGACGTATATGCACGAGTTTGTCGAGATGACAGCACGGAATACCCCCAACAGGCCGGCTTTGGAATTTAACTGGGAGCTCGAATCAGCCTCTAAACGGAAGATTTGGACCTATGCTGATCTTGATGTTCAAGGAAATAAAGTGGCCAACTACTTAATCTCACAAGGTCAACACGCTGGCAGCATTATTGCCATTTGTTTTGACAAGTGTCCAGAAGCTTCATTCGCCACTTATGGTATTCTGAAATCTGGTAGCGCTTTTGTCGCTATTGATCATCGAGCGCCCATCGCTCGGAAAACATTCATAATAGACGATTCAAAAGCTTCTGCAATTCTAACAACATCGGACTTGGCCATGGAGCTACGTCGAACAACAGCTGTTCCAGTCATTGCTTTTGATGAGATCGATCTCTCATCATTTCCGTCTACCAGACCCTACATCGAGGATCAAATCAACCAAGACTCGACTTGCTACTGCCTGTATACCTCAGGATCCACGGGCACTCCTAAAGGTTGTTTGATATCTCATTACAATGCTGTTCAAGGCCTTCTTGCGTTTCAACGCATCTTCAATGATCGATATACTGCAAACTCAAGATGGCTACAGTTTGCGGCTTTCCATTTTGATGTTAGCGTCTTGGAACAATTCTGGAGCTGGATGGTAGGAATATGTGTCGTCTCTGCGCCACGCGATGTCATATTTGAAGATCTAGCAGGAGCTTTGAACCAACTCAAAATTACCCATCTTGACTTGACTCCAAGTTTAGCGCGCTTGATTACCCCTAGAGAAGTTCCGTCACTTTGTGAAGGAGTCTTCATTACAGGTGGAGAACAGCTACGGCAAGAAGTTCTCGACGCTTGGGGCGACACCGGTGTCATCCACAACTTCTATGGACCATCAGAATGTACTATTGGAGTAACCGTCAACCCTCAAGTGGGAAGTGATGGAAAGCCAACCAACATCGGAAAACAGTTTGTCAATGTTGGGTCGTACGTCTTCAAACCCGGTACTACTGACCCTGTGGCGACCGGAGGCCCGGGCGAGTTATGCATTTCAGGCCCATTGGTCGGAAAAGGATATCTAAACCGTCCTGAACTGACTGCAGAGAGGTTTCCATACGTCGACCGTTTCAAGGAGAGAATTTACCGTACCGGCGATCTTGTGAGAGTTCTGTACGATGGGTCATTCGATTTTCTGGGCCGCATTGACGACCAAGTGAAGCTACGTGGTCAGCGTCTCGAGCTTGGTGAGATCAATAATGCGGTTCTCGAAAGCTCCATGTATGTCAAAGACTGTCACACAATGGTCATGAAAGATCGAATACGACAAATAGAGCAGATTGTCTCATTTGTCGTTCTGGATTCACGCCAAGTTCTTGATTCAGCAAGTCACGGTACCTCCGAACGCACCATAATGGACGGCTGCAGCCGTAGACTTCCACCTTACATGGTTCCTAGTAAGATCTACTGGGTCGAAGAATCCTTGCCATTGACCAGAAACAACAAGGTTGATGCAAAGGCTTTATCTGCAATCTTTGATGCTTCGTCAAAGCATCCATCGAATAACACCAGCGACAATGAGGTGGATACCAAAATTCGCAGTCCCCAGCAACACGCGATAGCAAATGCCCTTGCAAATTTCTTACGCATCGACAAGAGTAGTATTGGAGGGGCCACCAACCTGTTTCAAGCTGGCCTGGATTCGATTTCCGTATTCAATTTCGTCCAAGTCCTCCGCAAGGCCGGCTTCCAGAAAGCATCCACATACGCTGTTATGAAAAGTAGTAGTGTTCTAGAGCTCGCAGAAAAGCTTGGTAGCAACAAGGATGATTACGAAAGTTCTGTACTGGATGCAAGACAGATGATGAATGCTTGTCAGCAAAGATACATGTCACACATTGCTCGCTCGCTTTGTGTTGACCGTTCAACAATCGAATCTATCGCTCCATGCACGCCACTTCAACAGGGAATGATCGCGCGATTGTTGGAGAAAGCTGGGGTCTACTTCACAACGTTCGCCTTTGAGCTTTCCTCGAATGTTGATATCCGAAGGCTACAATCTGCTTGGATCACGCTTATCAAGAGGGTGCCGATGCTCCGTACCGAGTTTGTTGACACTGATGAAGGACATCTCCAAGTTGTGCTTGAATTCAATGATTTAGCCGTCCAAGACATTGTTCGAATAGATGATACTGAATCAGGCGATTCAGTGCTAACCAAACCGCTACGAGTTATACTCGGCAAGAGCCATATGACCATTAAAATCTTCCACGCACTGTACGACGCAATATCTCTACAGTTGATTTTGGAAGAACTAGCGTCAATATATCTTAGAAATGCGCTACAATCTACTCCATCATTCCTTGATGCGCTTCCTTACGGTCCATTGAAAAAGGATGCAAGATCCAGATCATTTTGGATTAGACACTTGACGTCTGCTCAATTCAGTACGTTGCCCGCATCTGTGGGACCAAGCAACGAAAAAGTCCAATCGGAATCGTTGACTCTGGATCATCTTGATGGCCTCGACAAAGTTCGACGCAATCTGAGAGTCACCCACCAAGCTCTCGTACAAGCTTGCTGGGTGGCAGTGCTTCAAAGTTATATCAGAGCTCCAACAACTATCGGATTGGTAATTTCTGGAAGATCAATTGATTTTGACAATTCGGATCGCATCATTGGTCCCATGTTCAACACTCTCCCCTTCTTTGCCGGATTTGACATAGAAGACACATTTGCAACTGCTGTCAAAAAATGCCATGATTACAACGTTGAAGCGCTGCCTCATCAACATACTGCGCTACATGATATTAGCAAGTGGACATATCAGCCTGGAAGACAGAATTTATTTGATACACTGTTCGTGTTCCAAAAGGCACATAATTCGAGTTTAACAGATAGTCAAAGTCTCTGGAAACAAATCTATGGTCGTGCAGCTGCTGACTATCCTCTTGCTTTTGAGGTCGAACAGACTGCGGAAGCAACCCTGCAGCTCCGGGTTGTAGCTCTTGCATCTGTAGCAGAGAACGGAATGGCAACCAAACTACTTCAGAATTTCGCCGGGCTGTTCGAGATCTTCTTGAAAGATCCTAATAAGCTTCTTCGGGATACTCTTGGACAAGACTTTGTCGAGAGCTGTTCCTACGCCTCGACGCCTCAGATGCTTCCTTTAGAAGAAATCAGCGATGTACCTACGGATTGGACAGACGCTAATCCACTTCAGCGAATCATTGCTTCTGAAATAGCTACTCTAGCAGGTGTCGATATGTCCACACTGACACTTGAAACATCTATGGCATCTTTAGGTCTTGACAGCATTGATGCCATTAAGCTATCGTCACGTGCCAAGGCTCACAAACTGCACTTACCTGTTAGCACGATAATGCGAGCTCAGACCGTCGCATCTCTAGCAGAACAAGGGAACATGGCCACCGATGGTAGAAGCTTGGAAGCTGATCAAACACCGTGGTACCGCAATCTCGTCATTGCTCTGCGCAAATATGCCTCAGATCATGTTGACGAACCCTCTCGAATTGAATCAGTATTCCCAGTGACGCCACTGCAGGAAGCCATGACAGCTGAAATGTATTCAACTGGACATGAGAATTATTTCAATCATGATGTTCTCGAACTGTCGTCTGGAGTTGACAAGGACCGCCTCAAAATGGCGTGGCATGCTGTTATCAAAGCAAACCCAGTTCTTCGGACGTCATTCCTGGAGATAGAAGACCCTTCAGTCGCAGCGTCCTTTGCTCAAATCGTCTGGAAAGATACCAATGACTTGTGGACCTCTCGTGAGACACAAGAGACTGAGTCTGAGAATACTTCCTTCAAAGAGTATTTTGATCACCATAGGATATCCGTATTGACGAGTAAATATAGTCCTCCGCTTCGACTTACAAGCCTTGAATTCCCGTCAGGTAAAGCCTTTTACATATTCTCCATCGCGCATTCACTCTATGATGGCTTTTCACTCGGTTTATTGCACGAGGACGTACAGAAAGCATACAATGGACTGATTCCTTCGCGACCCTCATATGAGCCCATACTTGCGCAAATAATATCAGCTTCTGATCCGCAAAGTGAAGCTTTTTGGAAAAACTCGCTCTTTGATGCAACTCCATGCAGGTTCCCCGAGCTTGCAAAATCGTGCCATGTCTACAGGTCAGAGATGAGCAGTCGAACTGCACTAGCAAAGGTACAATCTTTCTGTAAAGATCATCGAGTAACAGCTCAAGCTTTGGCTTATACCTGTTGGTCGTTCGTTTTGGCGACATATACTTCACGTCTGGACACGATCTCCGGTCTTGTGTTGTCGGGGCGCGAAGATGAAACTTCACAAAAAATTCTATTCCCGACCATGAACACTATAGCCATGCGATCGATCATGCACGGTACAAGGTCTGAGATGATTCAGTACAACCAGTCATGTCTTGCGGAGATACTGAGCTATCAGCATTTCCCGTTGCGCAAGGTTTTGGCATTGAACAACACTCGTGAACTGTTCAATTCAATCTTTATTTTCCAGAAACGCGCAAATAGTGCTGAAGTCGAACGAGAAAAGATCTATAAGTCCTTGGGGGGCGATTCAAGCCTGGATTTCCCCATTGCCGTGGAGATGGAAGTCCTAACAGATACAATGGTATGGAGAGCTGCTTGCAGTGGCGAATATCTTTCTGAATCTGATACCAACGAACTATTGGAAATGTTGGACGTTGTTCTTGAGCGCATCATGGATCATCCAGAAGCAGCCGCGTTATCTTACAATGAGATGGGGACAAGCATCTGTGAGCTTCCAAGTTTCCATGCTACACCTTCAATGCTACAAGCATCGCCATCCTTGAACGGAAGCTTCTCTGAAGCTGGAAGAGAGGTAAAGACAGCAACCGAAAAGATCATCTGCGAGGTTCTTTCGGCCTTGTCAGGTGTTGCTACTTCTGAAATTTCGAAGGATCACACACTTTTCCATTTGGGCCTGGACTCTATCAGTGCTATTAAAGTATCCTCGATCATGCGCAAGAAGGGTTTGAAAATAAAGGTTTCAGAAATGCTTCGAGCCGGAACTGTCAGCAAAATTGCTGAAAAGATAAAGTCTGCTGATGAGACTAACGAGCCAACCCATCGAGTACAGTACCGTCCTCGGGATACCATCCATGGATACTCGCAGCAAATCAATAGGCAACACATCGCTCAAGTGGTTGGAGTTCTGGAGACTGACATCGAAGAAATTCTTCCGGCAACGCCAGGGCAGACGTATATGCTCTCGATGTGGATCAACAGCCACGGCGCTCTATTTTATCCGACTTTTGAATACCAACTGTCAAATGCTAAGTCTCCTTCAGTTGTGAGAATGGCCTGGCAGAAGCTCGTGGCCTCCACGGCTATTCTTCGCACATCTTTGGTTTCTGCTACAACCAGTGACCAACTGGCAGATTTCGTACAGGTTGTGTTCAAGTCAGATCTAGAAACGCAAGCTAAGATTTACCCGATGCACTCGATGAACGCCATAGAGGCGGACAAGGGTGTCAAAATCTCTCTGCGTATTCACCACGCGCTTTACGATGCAGTCTCGCTGCACCTTCTCATGGAACAGCTCTGTCAACTTTGCGAAAATATCGAACATGAACTTCCTTGGACGCCATCTACATCAAGCTTAGCTCCCCTCATTCCGAAGAAGAGCAGCGAGCACAACAACGAAGTTCAAAATTCGTTTTGGAAAGAGTACCTTTGGGGGGCTAGCTCCATGCCTACTTCGATCACAGCACCAAAGTCTGACTTTCTGCCTCGATTGGCAACGTACACGCCGGGCTTATTACCATACGCTACTTGTACACGAATAATTTCCCTCGCCAGGTCTGAAGGTCTTTCTGTTCAGTCGATCTTTCTGGCTGTTGTCGCCAAACTATACGCATCTCAGGACGCAGCTGCATCCCAGCACCTGGTTATTGGCGTCTATCTCGCAAACCGCAGTACTGAAGAGACTGCGTCCCTCCCGGCACCTACGCTCAATCTTCTACCTATCGTAGCAAGGAACGCAGTGACAACTTCCACTTACAAATTGGCGAAACAGATGCAGGACGACCTCCACAGGATCGCTTCGGATGGCGAAGCCAGTTCGATTAGGCTTGCAGACATCATCGACCGTATGCCAGAAGTGTTTGTCAATTTCCTGCCTCTCCCCACGATATCTTCTGCTAGCGGAGAGACACCCGACTTGGCGACTGCAAGTGCTATTACATTTGAGCAGCTGGGAGCAGGGGAGACTGAGATTACTAGTGCATCGACTCAAGACCAGATACGCTCTCTAAGTAGTGATGATCGTCATCACATGGAAGCTCTTGGCAGCACAAAAATTGCTGGAAGATACTCGCCTCATATAGACATTGAGGCTGCCATCAGATCCGACAGCGGATTGGATGTGGGCATTTTCGGGTCTGAAGGTCTCCTCAGCACAAGCGACACCAAAAAGTTGCTTGAAGGAATCGAGCATCACTTGGGAAGGTTAACGAGTGCATGAAAGTTTGTGGTTGTAGTATATAGTCAGCAATGATCAACACGCATGCTTGTATGATCGCGGTTTATCCATTTATATTATCGCTCTAACAAGCTACAGCTTGCCCTGCCGCTGCTGTTTCAACTCCGTTTCAAACTCAGCACAGCGCCTTCTCATCTCGCCTTGCATGATTCCCCAGCACTCGTCATCGGTCGTCGTTACAAAGTCTTTACCCTGAATATCGACACTCTCTTCACCTCTTTCCAGTGCTTTGACCCAGATGCCACGACTCTGCACCTCCTGCGGCGCCTCGACGAATTGACGGACTGAATCGGTCCATCCTTTGAAGCAGCGCCGACCGCTGGGATTCCCCTCCAGTACCATGGCAAAACAGTGTGGCATGCCCTCAAACCCCTCCCATACCACCTTGACACCAGCTTGTGCCGCCCTCCGCACAACCAGACGCCCTTCATCGCTTAACATCTCCTCACCCATGCATACAAACAAAGGTGGACATCCCCTCCACATCTCAGCTGTACTGGCCAAGGGAGACACCAACGGGTGGCACAGCATACCACCGTCGCAAAAGAGATCAGCCCGCGCAGGGTTTGCCGGCCATGCATCGCATGGTGGTGGAGGCTTCTTCTTCCGTCCTGTGGCCACAACGCTTGAGTTGGCGGACGCTGCGGCTTTGGATGGCGGGGCGGTGGCAGTAGGCACACCGGGGTCCGGCAAATAGTCGTACTTTGCGTTGCGAGTCATGCTGGGCATGCTACGTGTAATATCTGTCCAGGGAGAGTTTGTGGCGCAGCCGCCAGGTAGAGGAACACCCACCTGTTTGCCATTGTATTGGACTGTCGGAGACGGGGAGTGGTGGAGATGAGCAAGGACAAGGAGAAGGGAGATGGCGAGGTTGCCACCGGCAGAGTCGCCCGCGAATACAATGTGCTCTGGTTTTACTGGGGTGTGGAAAGAGCCTGGAGGTGGATAGAGCAGGTAGAGGTAGGCGTCTAGAGCATCGAGGAGAGCTGATGGAAATGGATGCTGCGGCGCCAACCTGTATCTCACCGAAAGAACACGACCTTTGGTTTTCCTCGCGAGCTTGGCGGTGGTTGGGCGATGGGAGGCGGGGTCCATCAAGTAGTACGCACCACCGTGAAAGTACAAGACTGTGACATCCGACTTGACCTCATCCATAAGTGCGCGATACTTGGTTTCCTCGCTAAGGTCCGACGCTTCAGGCATTTCCTTGCCAGCAGCCGAGCGGTGTCCCGTCCACTCCGCCGTCAACGAAGCATTGGTCTCGCACTTGGTGTATGTGCCGTTGTCGCTATTCAGGGCGTCGATTGTCTTGAAAAGGAGCTGGCGAACATCGTCTTCGTCAGGGATGGGCAACTTGACGCGTGAAATCCACATAGGACCCTTCACACCGGGATCACGGAGGCCAAAGGATTGCTGCTTGGTGATTGACGAGGTCGAGGAGACGATAATGTCGCGCAGCGTGGTGACGATGAGCGCGGTCCGTAAGTCCCACTTATCGCTGGTCTCAGAAAGGCCCAGTGTCTGCCAGAGGGTTGTTTTCAGCATGCCAGGCACTCGAGGTGCCAGCAGCTTAACTATCGCCGAGGGTGAGGTCATCTTCGCAGGCGGTGGTGGGCAAGACGATGCGGCTGTGATGTGAAGGATGGGGTCTTCGAAGATAGACTTTGTACAGGCCGTCAGTGCAGGGACGAAAGCATCGCAATAGACAAGATGATGGCGGCAAGGGATAGAGAGAGAGAGAGAGAGAGAGAGAGAGAGAGAGAGAGAGAGAAAGAAAGAGATGCAAGCAGGTGGAATAAAGGCAAGATAGGAAAACTAAGACCTCCACAAGCACGAAAGCGAGATGGAAAGGGCAGTGAAGGCTGTTTCTGCCGAGCGACGTCGGTCTAGTATCCATGCAGCCGAGGCATTCCCTAATATGCATGCATTTTGCCTAGCCCAGCATTATATGGAGAGTCGGAGTCGGTGCATACTATTCTCAACGGTGATAGCTGATATTATTTTATTAAATAATCTACATGTGGATCGTACAGCTGTGCTCCGTGTGAAGCGTCATGTCTACAGAAGCTCGTCTATCAAACCAGTCCACCAACAGAAAAGAACCAGATGTGATCCTGGGCGTCAAATTTGACCACAGCCTGCTTTCGCTACTGCTTGATCGCGTATTGCCTTCGGAACATATCATCCACGCCTGTCAAGTAGTACGTGTCCTTGCAGATAGTGTCCGCGCTGCCTTTGGGCGTGAAGTTCTTCTGAAGGTGCGCCTGCTCGCGCAAGTTGCACATCTCGTCGTACACTTCTGGAGCAACGACACGTCTTGCATTCAGACGGGCCTCTAAGTCGACTTTGCTGGCCATCTTGGAGATGTCACCGACGACCTTGAGGGAGAAGAGCGAAGAGGCGAGTCCAGAGCCGTAGCTGAAGAGACCAATTCGCTTGTTGAGCAGTTGCTCGGGTGACACGAGAGACAGCAAGCCGACCAGGCCCCCATACACGGAACCACAGTACATGTTGCCACACATGGTGGGTACGTGAATGGACGGTTGGACACGCGCAGCGAAGCGTTTCTTTGCCAGCGCCATGAAAGCCTTCTCGACATTCTTGTCAGTCAGTGACGCTTCGTAGCCGACGTCTTTGATTTCCGCGGGAACGTCCTTGAAGAGCTCGTTGCTGGGGTCGCTGATATAATCGTTGTAGAACAGCCGAGCGTACGACTTGGACACGAGCTTGCACGTTGGGGCGTGGAAGCACATGTAGTCAAAGCGGTCGGCCGGAGACTGCTTCTCTTCGGTCGTCGTGACTCCGTTGGTGTGACCGTTAGTACCATTGGACCTAGCCTTGATGGTCTGTTCGCGCTCGTTGTATGCCTTGTAACACTTGTCGACCGCGCCAGTGTAGCACTGCAGGGAGAACTGGCCGTCAACGACGGGGTACTCGCTGGTGAGATCTGGTTTATAGAAGTCGTAAGCGTGAGCAACATGGGAACCGCGTAGACCCGGCTCGAACGCTAGGGGGGCGTCGGGGCCAATGAGCATGGCGACGCAGCCGGCACCGCCAGTGGGACGGGCATTGCCCTTCTTGTAAAGAGCAATGTCGCCCGTGACAACGACAGCATCGCGACCGTCCCAGGCGGACGACTCGATCCAGTTGAGGGTGTTGAACAGGGCGTTTGTACCACCGTAGCAGGCATTGACCGTGTCGACACCCTCGACGTTGGAGTTCCCCGACTGCTCAAAGAGCTGCATGAGGACCGACTTGACCGACTTGGACTTGTCGAGCAATGTCTCAGTACCGACCTCGAGTCGGCCGATTGTGACCGGGTCAATGTCGTATTTGCGAAAGAGGGAGGAGAGCGTGGTCAGGGCGAGCGAGTACATGTCTGTGAGGTGGGCTTGTTAGGACGGGCAGGCCGTTCAGGGGGATGGGCTAACGCACCCTCTCTGTCGTCGCAGAAGGACATTCTGGTCTGGCCAAGGCCAATGGTGTACTTGCCGGCGGCGACGCCATCGAACTTCTCGAGCTCTGCCTGATCGACGCACTGGCAGGATGGCGTGTTAGCAAAGAAGGGGTGCAAGCGATCACGGTGGCGCGGTGACGCTCAACACACCTGGCTGGGGAAGTAAAGCTCGATGGCCTTGATGCCGATGTTTTGAGGGCGCTGCATGATTGACTATTTCAATTGGGTTCTCTGAGGGCGTGCACAGAGGGAGAGAAGAGTGTGAAGCGTGCAGAAGCAATGCGCTGGGCGGAGGGGTATGATGCTGCCCTACTTTCTCGGCTGCCAGAAAAATAAAGTTGCGGAGGGCAGATCTCGTGTCGTGCGCGCGTGAGCTCAACGGCAGCACCAACAAGTTCGCTCTGCTGCTGCTGCTGCTGCTGCTGCTACTGCTGGTCGAGTTCCGCAATGTATGAGGCAAGCACGCAGAAAGTGGCGAGTGGGAACAGAATGCCACCAAAAAATTGGGCACAGCTCTGCGTTCAAGTCATTGCTCTCACCGCGTTTTCATCCATCCCAACGGGTCAAGGCTTTTCAATTTGCCGGACGGCGGTGGCGCATCCCCGGGCGGTGCAGCGGCCGGGACGCAGGGGAGGGCTGCAGAGTGGGAGCTGATGTCTCTCACTGGCTGGGCCTTCACGTCTGTCTGCTCTTGTAATTGCGTGTACCTGCGTGCATTCATGGTAGTAGTCTACGCGGCCAACACCGCCGGCCTGTCTATTCGAATGCCCATCCGTACGCCCCAGGCCCTGTCGGCCCAAATCACTGCCCGCCTGTGTGCGCCATTGCCGTTGTGTGTCAAGAGTTCGCCAGGTTCATCAAATACCCTCACTCCCGTCATGTGCCCTCAAGGTGGTAGATCCCCACCGTGCGCCAGTAGCTCGATTTGCTTGCTTCAAGCCATGAAACGAAAAGTACTACAGCGACGAAAATAAAACCACCAGATCTAGTTTCAGGTTGACTGCCATTGGCAGTAACATCCGGAGGATGGCAGCGCCCGCTTCTCCTCGGTCGGCGTCAACGCATCGCGCTTCTGGCCGATCACACTTGGCTGGTCCTGGGGATCGCTTTCCGTCAACTCAATTACCACCGGGTTGTCGTTGCCGTCGAGCAACACCCGCATCACGCCCATGTCGTCCGTGAACATGCGCTGGCAGTACGAAGTTGGCGTCTGCTGCCATAGACGTCGTTCCTCGATCTTGATCCGCTTTGGATAACATTTCTCAACCGAGGCTGTGCGCGCCCGATGCTCGTGCAAGACCGCAGCCAAGGGCGCTGGCTCGGAAGAGGAGGGCCGTGCTTCGTACGGTCGTGCCCGTGCCGCCCAGCTCGTCGGCGTCGCCTGGTCTGGCGTCATGTACGACACAGTGTAGTCGTACGACGATGGCGTGGGGTATGCGCCGCTGACATTCTCTGCCGTGGCTGCTGAGTACGCTTCATAGCCGGGCGTGGATGGAAGGCTCGTGCCTGACTTGAAGGCGGCCGTCGCCGCTGCTTCGGCCGCCGCCGCCATTGTGTCGTTTTCCACGTATATGAAGCCTTCCAGTAGTGTCTGGTTCCAATAGCAGAACCATGGTTGATCCTCACGCGCGACCTGCTTGCGCGCATAGCTTGGTGGTGGCACAGAAAAGTCGAACCCCCGCTTATTGTTACTCGGATTGGAACTGAGGTAGCTTCCGTCCACAACAACCAGTTTGTCGTAGAGGATCTGGAATTGGTATGCTAGACCCCAGTCCGCATTGTTCATATCACTCGCGAGCTTCAGCGTCTGGCCATATGCTTGCGGAGGTTGTGCCCCATACTGCGGGACGGTAGAGTTGAAGAAGGTTTCCATGCTGAGGTACGGCAATCCGGTGGATTTGTTGAAGCCGACTTCGAATATGAAAGTATCTGGGTTCAAGCTGCAGGACCACGCTCGACGCTGGTCTTGCTGTGGTAGGCAATTCTGACTGGTTGACGTCTGCTCTCCAACATCGACCTTGAAGAAGCCGGTGGGCAGAGGGGCCAGCGACGTCGGCGTCACGGTGACTTCGGCAGCGTCAATCATGGTTGTGGTAACTGTGACTTCAGCAACGCTACATCATATTAGTGGATGCTCTTGCTCTTGATCAGGGTAGCAGGGGTTTTCTTACGGAGACTGCTTGACGTCGCTTGGATACTTTTTCTCCTCCTCGGACTCGTCGGTTGCCTGGTGTCTTCCCAGAATGCCGCCAATGACACCTCCAGAGACAGCAGCGAAGATTGTGATGGCAAGCATGATCATCAGAAAGAGCCACAACGGAACACCGAGCACCTTCTGCTGCCTCTTCTCTCGCCAAGACATCTCTTTCCACATCCTCTCCGAGCCAGCGTAGCTGGGTTGCTCGTGGCCGCCCCGTCTTCGCATCTCTTCTACCGGCTCTGGTCGTGATTCATCAAAGTTATGCGGTCGTCGAGGAAAGAGCAAGGCGTGGTCCGGGGAAGAGGGTGACTCCGTGGAGCCTTCACCGATTGACGGCAAGAGAGGCTGGGCGGCCGCGACCTTTGCGGCGCTTTCCTCAGGGTATCTTGTGTATGGGGGCAACTGCTCACTGTGGCCGTCCGGACCAATAATGTCTTGAATTTCACCTTCCGGGCCCATGCGTTGCCGGAAGTCGCTGTTGTGTCCCGGGAAGCCAACGAGTATGGAACTCGGTTCTTCGGATGAATCTTCGGCGACATTCTGAGGATAGAGGGTGTAGGGGTGGGTGGGACCACGACCAGGGGCGGGAGAGCGCACAGTGGACGCAGTCACGACACTGGCAGATCTGCTCACACCGAGGCTCTGCGGGTACATGGTGTATGGGTGACTGGGTCCATTTGCGGCAGAGAGAGGACTTTGGGACCGCGCAAAGGAATGGGTGGACGCGTCGCTAGGTGATCGGCGGGCCGAAGAAGGAGAGGACCCAACGTATGTCCCGGCGGTACGAGAGGCCGTAGCGTTCGTGTTGTTGTTCGTGTTGTCCGGGGAAGCAGATGCGGTATTGGACCCCATTGACTTCCTGAGACTGCTCCTCAAAGTAGAGGAGGCCCAGGGGGATGGCAAAGACGGTCTTTGAGGTGCATCTGGGACGAGTCCGGCAACAGCAGCTGAGGAGGATGAAGACTGCGAGGAGAGAGCATCATCGGCGGGACTTCGGTAGTCGACCGAGCGGGCGTCGACCGAGTCAGCAAATGACTCGGCGATAGATTCGGCATAGTGGTCGCTAAAGATGTTTGGGTTATCGAGGAAGGGGTTGTCTGGGTTGTCGATGTCGTGGCCGGTCAGCGACGAGGCGGAAGCCCGCCGGGCGGCCATTTCGCGCGCGGCTCCAAACGCCCAAATGCTGGCTCTGGAGAGCGGCGGGCCAGGAAATGGGGACTGTGGAGGCTTAGACGGACGTTGGAGGGCGAACCGTGGGCGTAGACGGGGTGCAGCGAAGCGGTAAGTTAGGGCAACAGTGGGCAGGGTGAGGAGAGCCTGAGCGAGAGGCTGAAGCAAAGCCGCGCGCTGCTGCAGCGAATCGCAGAGCGTCGCCCCCGAGCGGAACGACAACTCGGACACCTCCATGCTCGCCAATGACGCACGCCGCGCTCTTGCTTCTTCGCGCCTCCCCCCTACCGTATGCGCCTACATGCCTATCCTTGCTCCTCGGGTGCACTCGCCCAGCCGTTAGAAGTGCCTGGTGGTGTATATTGACGACAGTATTCCAAGAGCCCGATGCGCCGTGTTGTCACGAGTGTGTCCTTGTGACTTTGGCCCTTTGAGCTGGGCACCTCCACCACGCGCCTAACCGCCGGGCCCACACCCAAATGCACAATAATAATCCACCTCTCCCGGCGTTTTAAATACTGTATGCACAGAAGCACGGTTGGCGTGAGGCTGCAGCTAGAATTTGTACTTGTGGACTAACGAGGCGAGTCCTGATGGGCTTTCTCTCTGCGCTCGACATGTCGGTAGTCTCCAGCGTCACTGCTGGCGTGCCCAAGAATAAACTGGAATTTCCCCTCCCCATCCCATTCGTTACAGCCGAGGATGCCGTATTTCTATCATCCGAAGATGCACGAGCGGGATTTCCCATGCGTTGCCAGTCCCCAGCTGTTGGTGCATGTCACACCTCCACCGTTGACGTGAGTAAAGTTCAATTCCAGCATAGATCCTCCACCACCACCAGCCCTGAGCCCATGCCTGCTGCTGCCCAGCCCTGAGCCGTTGCGTTGGGGTTCCAGCTCACCGCGCGCACGCCCGCCTCCTCCTCGTATGTCGTTGCAATGGTGACATTGTCGTCCGTGACGCGAGACTGTCTTTGCGACTCCGGTCCGTGACTGTTCTTGTTGAACAGCGCTGCAGCCGACGCTTCTCTAGCATTCTCGACCGCGTACCCGCTGGTCAGGCGTCCTAGGCCCTGCGGATAGTCCAATGAACCTTCATCTGTAGCCCAGCCTCTGCGCCAGTCATGGGTGAACCAAGTCTGCTGATAGTCTGCATTGTAGAACGACTTTGCAAATGTTCGTCGCATTGGATTCACAACCTGCACAGATCCGTCAGTGCAGCCAAGCAGCATGGCGCTATGATGCTGGCTTAGGGCAGCCGACTGCGCTGGTGCACCCAGCGTCACTACATATTCTGATGCCCATGCTCTCCGTAGATTCATTGCACGCACATTGTACAGATCTTCCACGTGTATGGAGTGCTGTGACTGATCATGCCACAGAAGTAGCCGGCTACCCATGCGCGAGCGTGTGCCATGCACCCAGTCCATTGCCGGGTTCGCAATAGAAGTGTAGCGCACGAATCCGTCCATGGAGGATGTTATGATCACGCCCGGCCTCGAAGGCAGGCACCTTTCGATACTCAAAACATAGGTAAGATGGATCTCGTGCCAGAACACAGGCGTCGTGCAGCCTTTCGATATGCATGTTTCCAAATCCCACACACCCACGTAGCCATTTGCGCACCCAACTGCAACAAGTGAATCTGACAGCCACGTGACGCAAGAGCATAAAGTGTTGGGTACAGAGATGTTGATAGGTACGGCTTGTACCTTCAGAGCGGCCGGTTGTTCCGAGCTGGACACACTTACCACTCGTAAGTGGCCGTCCGTGCCAACTACAGCCAGCAGTCCCAGATCGCCCGACGAGTGCGACGTCGTCTTCGGGCCCCATCTCATCTGTATCACAGGTCCAAATTCAACGCACAACACCTGTCTTCGACGGGGCGGCATCGTCATATTCATCGTGGCGGCCAAATCTGCTCGTGGTTGGGTTGCCGCTTGAAACTCCCAGATCTCGATTGCCGCTGGCGTGGGCGCAGAGGGCCCAAAGAGCTCGGGTAGCACTGGAGGTATTGTAGCAACGGCGAGAAAGTGCCGCCCGTCTTTCCTGTTCGGCGCCCACTCCAGGCATTGCACTGCCTCGCCAATGTTGAGCAGCCATGCCGGGCGGTGACCGGTTTGCGCAGAAGTGCTCCCGTCAGTGGTGCCGAGGCTATCGATGCACTTGGCTTCTTGGGGGGGCAGAGATGTCACCTTGACCTGCCGCGGAGGCCCAGTCAGGATTGGTTTGTGACAGCGCCCAGTTGTGTAGCGCTGGACGGCAGTACCATCAAGTGGGATCATCTGCTGCGATTGTGCTAACGTGACTTCCCACCCACCCCTGTCGCTGTTGGCGTCCTTCGTCCAGCTCGGCGGTTCCATGCCAGGATAGTCAACTGCGATCTGCCGGTTCGGGAGCGTAACCTCAACAAAAAAGGCATCTTTGGCTTGAACTAATGCGGCAGCCTCAGCCGGGTCGTCCCCAATCATCATGTTACCACCTGGATCGCGGCCAGGACGCTTGCGATCCAACGTGACGCCGCGCGAGTGCTTTTCGAGATCGGAGTATGAATCGACTTCACTACCCTCGGCTGCGGGAAACTGCTGACTTGGGCCTTGGTTTGAAATGCTTCTTCGGCGAGTGACATCGCCATTAGTCAAACCTGGCAACTCGTCCTCGTCTTCCAGAACATCCGAGAGACGTTCGTCATCTTCCCTCGACTGTGAGTCTACGTCGTCAGATGCCACTGACAAGTCGTCCCCTTCGATATCATCTGGCTCAGCATGTACATCCTCGGCAAAGTCGTCTCCAGAATCGCTATCGGGCAGCTCTACGTCTCCAATGGTATCTTCGAGACTTTCATATCCCACTAGTGCATCATGGGCATATTTCGGGTTTGGTTTGCGCTGTCGCGCAGGCCTACGAGAAGACATGCTTTTAGGTTGCGGTCAGCGGGGCCTGGGGAGGTACAGCCAGGCTCGTTGGTCTGGCCGAGTTCGGTTCGGATGTGTAGGATTTACTGTCATAGCTAGAATGCCACGAGATTGTTGAGATGGGTGGGAAAACGTCTCGCTTGCAGACGTGTCAAGGTGCAAACGGAGCTTCCGCCAAGGATCTTCGGGGCTGGCAACCAGGTTCAACCTCCATGACACTGAGGGAAGCCGCATGCTGCCTGGTTAAGTACTCACCTATCCCTCCTTCCACGCAGGATGGCCCATCACTCCACCCAACAATCTTTTGTGTAGACATCACCGTTTCGCCTCGACCTTCATGGCCTCGTTTCCCCAGCGTCAACACGTCTCTCGCCGAGCGTCGCCCACCCAGGCGAGTGCCTCGGCTGAGAGCACGCAGCAGCTTCGAGATTCTGATATCCTTGCACACTCAACCACATCCGTCGACTCGCAAACACTTTACCTCAACGATTCCAATCCCGAGCATCAGTTTCACAACCATCCTAATCAGTCGCATCCTCAACCCACGCCCGAAGATCAACCGCGCCAATGCTGGATCTGTCTCCAAGACGAGACTGAAGATACAGCACAATCCTCTTCGTGGCGCAGTCCATGTCCATGCACCCTCACCGCCCACGAGAAGTGTCTTCTAGAGTGGGCAGATGACACCCAGCGCCAGAAATCCAGCTCGAGCATTAGTGCGCCAGATCTTGTTTGCCCCATGTGCCAGGCTGAGATCATACTGGCCCGTCCTCATGCCCGCCTAACCAAGCTTGTTCATGCAATTGACGTACTCGCAAGCAAAGCAGTCATCCCTAGTCTCGGCCTAGGTCTTATTGGTTCCGCTATCATAGTTGCTTCTCATCATGGCGCTCATTCTATCAGAATGATCTTCGGTCCTAATGACGCCGAGGCCATCCTCGCTCCACGCTCAAGCTCGTCCTGGCTTGGAGACGCCATCCGCTCTCATCTGGCCATTCTTGATCTTCCACGGTCATTATCGTCTGGACCTCGCGGTAGTGCCCGGTTGAGACTCGGTCTACCACTTATTCCAGTTGCACTTGTCGCCTCACGCACGCCTTGGGCAGACTCAATTTTGCCATTTTTCCCCATAGCACTGTTCGCTGTGAATTCCGAAGACACTTCCATGATCAACTATCAATGGCCACCCAGCGCTGCTCTCACAATCGCAACACTGCCCTATCTTCGCGTCTTCTACGGCGAGCTGATGGATTGGATCTGGACGCCGCGTGAGCATGCATGGCTTCAGGAGATCAGACCATCTCGGCAAGCGGACACGTTAGACGCCCATGACGCTGAACAGGAGCCCATTGAAGGCCATGAGGCTTTTGAAGTCGAGCTAGAGCTAAACATAGAAGAAGATGAGATTGGTAGAGTTCCCGTAGTAGAAGACGCAGGTGGCCGTGATGCTCGTCGCAATGTTGGAAACATCGGTCATGCTCAAGCTGCGTTTGTTGAGGGACAGGGCCAACATGCGCATCAACCACGCCCCAGGAACGAGCGCCAGATTGCGGCAGACGCTGTCGTTGACCTAGCATCCATGTGCAAAACTGTAATCGGCGCGCTTCTCTTTCCTTCAATCAGCGCCGCCATGGGTGAGGTCTTGCGGCAGCTTTTACCCAGAAGTTGGGTGGTACCCCGTATAATGTCCGGCGCCGGCTGGGGTGGAGCAAGGAGAGAGGTGCCGTCTGGATTACTTCAGACGAGATGGGGAAGGAGCATTGTCGGTGGCTGCCTGGCAGTGGTGCTCAAGGACGCCGTGAGGATATACTGCCGTTGGAGGATGGCACAGAGTGTGCGAACGAGGACAATCTTGGATTTTGACAAGCAAGCAGGACGGACTGTAGGCCGTTAATCATGATCTACCTTGCAACATGTTGCATGGTTATGACTGTTACGACACAGCGGAATTCCATGGTACGGCGTCTAACGGGCCATGAAACAATAAGAATAAAAACATCATCAAAACGTGTGCCATGCATACATTTCCTCACCAATTTCATTAGCATAATGATTCGTGAATTCCCTCTAGCCGTGGGTCGAGTTCCCTGTATGACTGTTTCATGGAAGCCTTTAGAGCCAACACATCCGGCAGCTGTCGAGACTACTATCTGAAACCCATTCCCTCGCTCTTTGGAATAGTCGTTTCAGAGCAATTGAAGTTGTTCACCAATCTCAATCGTTCAAGGGCTATTGACGAGCTAATTCGGTCATCCGTATTGCATTGGGCGTTCCGTTCTCATTGTCAAAGCATTCAAAACTCCTCCTTTCTCGCGCTACGGTCTATGGCCAAGTGCAACCGGAACCAACAATATTCACAGAGGGTGCATGTATACACAAACCTGCATGTCACGGGCCTCTGTTTCTCCTGATAAGCCGGCGTGAGAGGCGTACTCAGCCTTGAAACGGCAGCCCAGTTGGTCTACTCTTTGGGCGCGTCAGGATGACCCTTTGCCACCAAGCGCCCCACGACCAAGTATTTCCCCAAGAATTGCTCCTCCCAGTTTCCCAACGACTCCATTTCTTCCGCTCCGAGATCCTTGAGACCATCCAGTGGCCCCTCGAGATCCTTGGTCAGCATGTCTTCATCGAAGCTGTGGCAAGCTAGGCCGCGGGTTGCGTCTCGACCCGCGAAGTTGGCATACGGTCCTCCAGGGCCATAGAAAGATGCACCTGGCGTTACGTCGAAGACTCGGCGCTCAGAATTGCGGCCGACGGCAAAATAAATAGGCTTGCCATCGACTCCATTATTTGGAAGCAGTGTCCCAGGGGTGAAGGTGCGGAATAGCACAGGTGGTGGTGCAGGCGGAAGCGTTGCTGGCTTTTTCACAGCAATAAAACGGGTGTATATCAAGACCAGGAGAAGCGACACAAGGATGAGGTTCAGTGGGGTAACAGGCGAGGCACTGGGTAATTCATGGGTCAGCTTTGAGGTCTGCTGATGCAAGACATGGAGGGCATTTGAACTGTACATACACTTCTGCTGCAGGCGGTGGTGCCATAGTCGATGAGTCAATGCAACTTAGCCATGAACGGTTTGAAGTATGTTCGTATTTAATATCGGGCACCAAGATGGACTGCCAAGAAGCGGGGCCCGTGCCATGGACGTATCTAAAACGCAGGGTTTATGAGAAGGGGGTCATTCTTAGTTGCGAGCTACCAAAGCGCTATACAGCTTGATCGCTGTCCTCGAGGTCGTGTTAAGACTTTGCATACAGTCTCAGAGCATTCGGATTCTGTGTCGCACTCTTCCTAGCTATTATTCGAAGCTATCTTGGTTCATTATATCGTACATCATCTGATCACCAAAGCCGTCATGTCATGCAAAGCCCTATCGGTAGCCTCTCGTTGATTTGCAAACTCGGTGCGAAGACTATTTCATAATGGATATAAATCCAGTCATTGTGACCTGTACACAGAAGCGTTCCCATCAAGTCTTCTTTGGCGCTGCAGCAGGCCTCGAAAACGCTGGCTTAAATTTGGGTGTCAGGCCAGCATGCATATTTCCAAAGAAATCATGCTGCAGGGCGTCTATAGGCCTTATCCTGTGCTCTGGGTTGGTTTTCAGGCACTTGTCCAACAAGTCAGCGAAACAGTTCAGCTCTTTGACTTTCTTTTCTTGCTCTAGTTTTTCGGTGAAGGTTGGCTTCTTATCCACCCTGGCCGTCAAGTCTGGATTGGCGGCCAGTAGCATTGCCCTGAGCTCCTTCTCTGGCCTTTTAAATGTTTGGATGAGTCTGGCCCTTTCCATGCCGCTCGTAGGATCCACCTCAACACTGCGAAACGCCAGGTGAGGGTTTGGTTCGAAATGCTCAAAGCTATGCTCACCCCTTTCAACGAAGCGTGCGGTGAGCATACCACGACATTCCATGATTGCACGAAGCATTTGATTGTTCGTTGAACCCGTGAAGAGAATGTGGCCAGTAAAGAGTTCAAAGAGTGTGCATCCAATCGACCACATGTCAATTCCAAAGTCATAGGGAATGCCCAACATGACCTCCGGGGCACGATAGAATCGGCTAGCCAGCTCAGGAGTGTCGCCAGCTTCAGAAGCATCAAAAGCAGATCCCAAGTCGCAGATCTTGATGATAGAGTGGGGTGCTGCGCATGCCAGAATATTATCCGGCTTGAGATCTGCGTGTATAATGTTGCTCTGCTGAAGAAGCTGCAAGCCGAGGAAAAGCTGCCGAGCATAGGTGCGAATGGCGCTCATATCAAAGCCTTGATCGCGACCAAACTTTTTGAGCAGCTCCCGAAGGTCTTGGCTTAGGTTTTCAAATACCATGCACAGATGGCCTTTGTGCATGAAAGATCTATGCAAGCGAATAATGTGCTTCTCATCGCCTGGATCCTCCTCAGCGAGTTTTTCAAGAATTCTCATTTCTTTCATCGCTGCTTTGCGCATGCTCTCGTTGTTGCGAATGATCTTGATAGCAACTAGAGAGTCGGTGCTGATATCAGAGGCTCGAACTACGTTGGAAAACATCCCCTTGCCGAGTCCGTGCGAATCCAGTAGCTTGTACCGACTGTCTAGGATCTCGTCTTTGGTGAAGCGGTAGTAACCGTTTGGATCATCCCAGTTGTCTGCTAAAGCATTCTCCATGTCGGCCATGGCCTCGATGCGCTCAGGGTCCGGGGTAAGTTTTCGCGATGTCACCTCTGCAAACATGTCATCGTCATTGTCACTGGCGAACATGTCGTCAAGGACTGGTTGCTCATTAACAGAGGCAGCCGCCTTTTCAGAGATTGGTGGAGCTACATCCAATTCATTCTCCAACATCAACCCAGTATTCAACGCATCAGGGACGCTGATGATGTGTTTAGCTCTGATGGCTTCCCTGCGCTTCCGCCGCTCTTCCACAGTGACCTCTACCGTAAGGACGTCTTCTGCTGAATCTCGCAATGAAGGCATGTCTGTCCCGTCCGCATTAAGCTGCTGTGGCAGTAGTGTTTCGACTATTTTGCTCCCTTCGTGCTGTTGAAGCCCCACTACACCCATTTTCGTCCCCTCTTGCTGCTCTTGACCCCCGACGGAAATGCCGCTAGATTGGCGAGCTACCGAGCCATTGCTTTTCGTGCGATAACCAGCGGGTCCCCTACGGCCGCTGCCGTGTGCAACTAATTGCATGCCCTCACGCCTGTTGTCGGGCGCATGATTGAGTCCATCATCCTTGTGTTGGTAGGAATGGTTGGGGCTGCGCTCGCGTCGAGAATGGTTGCGAGAGGGACTGCGGGAGCGGCGGGGAGACTGGGGTGGAGGAGTAGCTTCGTCTCTCAGGCGACGACTCATGCCGTGATTGCTAGACTGAAATCTGCCATCATTTTGCCGCGCATGGTGGACATCACGATTACGCGTGCGATGAAGGAAGGGTTCAGAATCAGAGTTTCGTTGAGAAGACATGGCGGTCAGCGCCCCAACGAAGGAAATATGCGAGATCTTGAAACAAACTCTCCACGAAAGGGACTTAGAGTGATCAGATCTCAAGGGGGAGGGGAGAAGATAATCGAGAGGGATTGCGAGAAGTGGAAAAGTCGGCGTAGGACAGGGATCGTTAAACCGACTTGCGCCAAGCGCTACAGTGGACGAGTGTCGTTTGTCCGAGGGCTACATTGTTCATTTAATCCTGATCTGTATCTCTCACCGGCCCAGATTTCCACCAGTGTCTCTGACCGAACTGTGTGGGCGCCTTGCATCATCTCGGGCTTTCCTCTTGTCACGTTTCTCTCTTATAGACACCGAAACAATGCCGTCCGGCCAAGGCAGTGTGTAATGCGACAAGTCATGTTTGCGTGAGAGAGACTGATATTTTGCCATAGGCGGCACCAACCCCATTCACAATAAAAAGCCCAAGAAAGTAACCAAGGAACTCGACGAGGATGAGATTGCTTTCAAGGCCAAGCAAGCAGCCGGTTAGTCCCTCCGACCATCTGCGAACCCTCCACGCTATCCCACCATGGGATTCGTTGGCTAGACTCTCACCCTACGCCTAAGACCAGCATTACTAATGTCTTAAGCAAACCAGACAAGAAGGCCCGCGAGGAAATGGCCAAGGGCGCTGCGGGCAAGAAAGGTCCACTGAACACCGGCTCACAAGGCATAAAAAAGTCTGGAAAGAAATAGGGTTTCCTGCCTTCAGAAATGGTTAGCTTTACGTTTCTGAGCATTCTGTATGGAAACGATCACGGTCGACGTGGGGATTAAGGAGAGAAGAGGGTCTCTAGAAGTCGCATCAGAGCATGTACGAAGTCTGTTGGGACGCAGTCGACGTTACAACCTCCACTGGTTCGTAGGGTCTAACGACGTCGCCACAACTCTACCAGTGCGTTTGCATTGCAAGTCTCGCTTTATGTGTGACTAGAAGGAATGTATGCCACTTCGTGGCGTCTCGCTAGTCCCGAATGGCTTTCCGAGCGCAAGACGACATCGTTACTGTCCAATACTTCCAAATCGCATTCCGCGATTCGCTCTTCCATGATGTGACGAGGGCAAAGAGCTTACTATGAGCAAATGAAAATGGTCGCAGCAGGGACTCTTGGCAATGTTTAGCAAGAAAGGCTCAGTCCTTTCGCAATACAAGGTGCCAGCTTCTGGAATATCGATTACTTAGGCCCGGCAGCCCTCCGCACCCACAAAGCGCTAGGAGCTTCGACGTTCTCCTCTCTCCTCTTCCAGGCCTTGAGTAGCCTTAGACCCACTTCGTGCTCCTTCATTCTGACATCCGCCAGCTCTGCTTCGAAAGTCTTGACTCGCTCCTTGTCTTCTCGCTTCTTTTCCAGGTTTACCTCCGCTATGGCTGCAAAGCTCATGGGTCCGGTCATGGTACCGACGTACCAGGGTCTAAGGGGACCAGGACTGACAGGAGACATGGTGTCTAGAGAAGTCAAGGCCGTAATCATCTTGGTAAGGTTAGTACGGCGATTTGATAGCGATTCAAGTTCAGCCTCCAGCGAAGTCAGAAGGTCAATCGAGTCCAGGGTCGGGGGTGCTGGAGGAAGGTCCTTGTCTGGATTTGAAGGCGTTGAAGGCGAGTGATCGCCTCCCATAACCTGATCTTGATCGCATTGTGCTACAGGATGTGTCTGGGAGAGCATAGAGGGCGTGGGTTTTCGTCGTACTGGCGTCACCCGCAGCTGGTTATCAGGTTTGTCCTTGGAGCGAGGCTGCGTGAGAGGACGTAGACGGGGATCCTGTGGCGCAATGGAAGAGTGGCTCAAGCCTGGCGAACTTGCAGACATCGTTCCTGCGGGTGGTCCCATTCCAGCCGTGGTCTCATGTATGTGATGACCGCTACTGGAAATTTCTTGACCACTTCTTTGAAGCGGCGTAAGTTGATCTGTTCCGCTAAGAGAGGCCATTGACGAAGAGTTGCCCCATGTCCAAGATTGCTTAGTTTGCTCAAGGGGCGGTGTGTCTGCTTCGAAGACGTAACGGTGGTTTCCCATACTATTTTGCCCCCGATGAGAATCTGAAAAGGTGTTGAGCTCTTTAGGATCTCGAGTTACGGTTCGGTTTTGCTGAAGGTCCGGGCACGGCTTGATTGTGGAAGCAATTGTAGACCAGCTATTCTCTGGCATTGGTGGATACCGAGCTTCAACAGCAGATATAGGAAAAGTGTCTGGAATGGCAGTGGTTGCAATGGTGGTCCAACTGAAGCGACTTTCAGGCTGTGGCTGCCGATCAAAAGAAGTGAGGGACGGACGCCCAGGACCGTCGATTGATGGACGAAGGCTACGGCTGGGTGTCGAGGGTGCTTCGGTATCTGCTTTGGTGGTCCAGCTGAAGCGACTTTTTAGATGCTCCTTATCCAGCTCGGCTGTGGCATGGAGTAAGCACAAATCCGAGCCGAACATATTCTCGGATAGTGCAGCGGCAGACCTGGCATTTTGGTCAAAGTTCGGGTTATGAGGAACAGGAGGAGGCGGTGGACGATGAGCCCAATGAGGATTATCGTCGATATCAGATATTGTGGGACCAGCGGAGAAGTGCTTGTGTTCACTAGCAGGAGAGACACTACGAGAGTGATCTTTGATGCTCTGTACTGGTTTGTCGGCGATTGGCGTCATCAACGCAGTGCCGCCACTGGCACCCTGCCACTCATGGGGCAAGGTGTAGACACCCAATTTAGAGAGGCTAACCTTTGGTGGCGCATACACAGCAGGCTCAGCTATCATATTGTTGTGCGATTTGTCTTGCTGCTTTGTGGGCACAGGGATTGAGGACAGGCGACGTTTTGATATGATATTCATCTTGTCCGGTGAAGGCTGCGACCGGGCGTAGGGTGTGAAAAGGGGCGCAACTTTGGAATCGTCATCAAAGTTGTAGCGTTGCTCCGGCGATTGTGTGTAAATAGACGATACGGTTGGGACTTCAGAAATGCGCTTCTCATGCGCTGTGGGAGGATCCGCCTGGAGCGTGTGCGCCAGGAAATGAGGTGGAAGGGAAGGCTGCTGCTGCTTCTTCATTCTCTGCTCCTCCATGTGCCGCCTTAGTAACAGAGCTTCTCTCACATGCGGAAGAGTTTCCAATAGCTTCTCGTCGTAGCTGGTATCGTGCAGAATTGGTTTACCATTTGGAACGTACTGGGTTTGGGTAGGAGCTGCTCTGTACCGCCACATGACTGGTGATCCGACAACGTGCTCTACCAGCTTGACCGCTAGAAAATTGACGTCGATGACCCAGCGACAAGGTTACTATGCAAAAATTGGATTACACGAAAGATGCAGTGAATAAGTGAGGCTCACATCGATGGATGATGGGCAGAAGCAGAGTGGTAACTCATGCGCAGAAATGGGGACACGGCGGTGGCAGATCAATAGTTCCAAAGACACGGCGACCGGGGGAAACTAATAGGCGCAGTCAGGCGTCTAGAGCATGTTTCTAGTCGCATACTGTAGGCGTCTCGACGCCATTAAAAGGTTGGCCCTGGGTCGGCTGCCGTGTTTCAGGTTGCGTCTGTAACACGGAGATGTTAGCGCGTAGATGGCGACGTCGGAACGGCCAGTCGTGGCCTCGCATGTGCAGCACATGATACACCGGCTGCATTAGGTTTGCATAATCAATTGAGTAATATTACAGCACTTTATGATTGGCCGTTCAAAGGACGAAATACTTTTAGGTGTAGCCGGAAACATACGAGGGTGGAAACTCTAGTGATGAAATCCCAGACTGCACTTATCCCAGTCACTAAATGCCATTTCGCAAATGTTTTTTTTAGGTGCAGCTTGTCGTGACGGGCTATGGGCCAGGACCAGAGGATTGTTGATGAATATAACCCCAGACATTCTTTAACTTTCTGGACAACACACATGCCTTAGGCAATACTCGCTCGTCGAACGAGAAGTACTCTATCTATGATCATTGCAGCATTTGGCGATACTGACCTTTGCTCTAAGTAATACTTTTTTAGTGCGGCACAGGTCATTGAGCTCCATGACTCCTCATACAGCAAGCGACAATGACATGATCACGTTGTAACACCAGTTCCCCGCCTCGCTCGCTCAATATCTTCGCCAGCTTATGTGATTTCGTCCCATCAGACTCTTATCAAGAGATGCTAAATGTCTTCAGCGTTGGTGGCAGAGCCCTGGTAACATCATGTTCAATCGTTGATGATGTTGCTGGCGCAAAGTTCCATTGCATGTCGTCCTTTATCGCAATACACTCATGGGACTAGCATTTAATGAGGTAACCCTCCTTCCTGTCCCCAGCAAATAACAGATATGCGCGAAACCCCCCGTTCGGCTGAGCGGCAGTCAGCAAAGGCAAAAAGCCGGCGGTAAGTAGAACATCACAATGGTTCTACTGAACCCGTAGCGCGGCAGAGGCTGAACTTGGGCAGTCAAGTCGTTTCATATTAGCTAAGCTAATACCAAACCATGCCCAGAAAAAAATGCCGAGTTGACCGATATGGTTTTTTTGACCTTATTCAAAGACTGCCATCTCTAATATACCAACCTGAAGATGTCGTTGTAGACATAGTAGCTGCCGCTCTCTGGACGAAGCTGGAAAGTCTGTGTGTAATTCATTGCCTTTTGCTCTTCATCGACCTGGTGCCCCAAGAGTCAGCTTTGTAAATGGGCCCGAAGGTTTGGTTTGTGGGTTTTGTACCAAGAGCTTGCCAGAAACAAGGACGAGAATACCGCCCTCGTCTGATGAAGGTTGCGCATCTTTAGTTTCTACTTGGTGTGCAACTTTTTCGAAGGGAAGAGACTGGCCGAGAAGCCTTGTTAGCATACGGATGAACTGAGCCCATGGGCAGAGGAAGGCGGCAACGGACGGTGAGCTTCTCGACAATGGCGGTGGTGCCCATATACGGCTGAGCCTCGAAGGTCAACATGGAATTCGGACGCTGGTCGACACATTAGGATCCGTTCCAGCTAGAGGATTTGCAAATAATCTCTGCGTACATAAAGTGCAGCAAGATCTGCTCGATTTTTGTCGAATGTTTCGTAGTAGAAGTTGCAAAACTGCTCTGCAAGGAGTCAGTCAATATGTGAGCCAGGTGAGGCTAGGGCGATCGTAAACAAGATGGGGACCTGGGATGTAGAGTGCAATCCATACCTGCAACAGCAGCGAAGTCTGTGAAGAGTCAATCATCAGTAAGGCATGGTCTTTGAGAAATGCGCTTGAGGACGTTGGTACCTGCAGCCATGATAAAAGCGGCAGCTTCTGCAAGGAGTCAAAAATCGTGCGGCAAGCAACGGCGTCAGATGCTCCGAGATTCGATCCAAGGACGAGCACCTTGTAGGAATTCTTTGAGCTTCTAGCCTGCCTTTCAAGTTGGGTCGAGCAAGTCGGCGGGGTTGTCGGTGTCGCGAATCGCCAAGCGTCAGCCCTACAACTCACAAGTTTGCACCCGTTGTCTGCGACAATAAACCTCTCACCTTGTCTCTGAAAAAGTGCACGCGCCCCCCTAGTACCGCGCGAGTGAGAATTGATGGTTTACAGCATGTAAGTTACGTCATTTTTTCCTTGTTCCCTTCGCAAATCATGCTCAATGAATGATGACTACCCTTTCTTTCAAACGATAACTTCTGATGTCCCCTGAAGTAACATATCAAAATTCAAGCTCAACAGTCTGACACCTCTACCTACATCTAAAATCTTCGTGTACTTGTGATAATCAGATCCAATTCGGCTAATCCCCCGCACAGGTTCTTTCAAGCACATCAACATAGGCACGAGTGGATGGTGTGCGGCAACAAGGAAGTGATGCTAGGCTTGGAGTCTTGAGGCCCTAGTTTTCAAGCCTACTGGCACTGGTGGCTGAGATTACAGACCGTCTGTATTTTATTATATTAAACTTGTGTAATATGGTGCGATCACCGACTACTAGCTCTCCATATTTACTTCCACAACCTCGTACATTGGTCCAACAAGCTCGGCCACAGCTTCAGCACTCGTGAAGAGAATCCCTCCGCTGAACACGGTTCGGCCTAAACGCATCACCGTACCTTTCCAGAAGCCCCTGATGCCGTCATCCAGCAGTATTGTCTTGATGGCCTCCATGGTCGTTGTTGCCTTTGCACTCTGACTCCGCGTCTTGATCGTATCAAATGGTTGCGTACACAACGTCGTGATGATTCCAGCCATGGCACCGTTTCCAAATGTCACTAGTGTGTTGTCCTGTGGCCAACCTTTCCTTGCCTCCAAGTCCTTGAGGATATTGTAACTGCCCATGCGGAAGCTCGTTGCGCTGGCCTGTTTCAAGGTAGTCCCTGCGAATCCTCGATACAGTCCAAGCCAGCCATCTTCGGCAATTATCGTTCTGACGGCATGAATCGAGTTTTGGAACCTCCTGGTATTGACATCTCGCGCATCGTCGATAAGTGCAGTTTTGATACGCTCTGTCGGTGTCACGGCTGCCACGCTAGCCACAACTCCAGCACTCATGCCCGCCAACATGCTTCGAGTCGGGCTTAAAGTACCGTCATCGGGATTTTTGAAGGCGTTCTTGACACTGTCGAAAGTCAAAAAGCGGACACCGTCCTTGGCGACTGAGCCGATGATGAGTGCGCCACAGCCTTTGTATAGGGCACGCAAGCCTTCTTTAGTGTAGACATCGGCGACAATTTTGAAAGGATTGCGTGGCTGCTTAGCACCAGGGACGTGAGCACGCAGCTGAACACGGGTTTTTGCAAACTCGAATGGATACGTGGTTGCAGCTTCGATTCCGCCCGCGACACCTCCACTAATCAGGGAAACCAGGGGCGGAGTGGATTTGTGCCTCTCCGGCATGACCTCTATCTTGTGCCTATACTGCTCCCAAGACAGCGCGTCCAGACGCTGGTCGCTTGATGCTATATGTTGGGAACCCGAAACATATGTCCTGTGCGGCACAGACACATCGGACGTCGCTGAGCTCGGCATGAACCGGGGAAATTGACAAACTCTTCCAAGTCTAATCCCAAGCTTGTAGACAGCCACTGTTATATAAAAATACATATTTGCTTGCGGGTAGCATTTCGGCCGCAATTTCAGTATAATTGTAGAATACAAGACGGAAATCAGCTATGTGGCCGTCACTACTCCATATGCTGGTAACCAACCACCAGTTTTTCAGCCGCATGCGCCAGGATATCAGCAATCCTGTTGATCCACACCTGAGCGCCCTCCCAATCTCCATCCGCCACACGATCTCTCACGGCGGGAAAGTACGATCCTTCTTCAACCCCCCACTTTTGAGGGCCGAAAATTATATGCTTGAACTGTTCGCGCCCCGGAATCCCTCCTTCACCTCGTCCTTCGTCTGGCTGGGGAAGATCGAGAAGGTGTGACTCGAATTCGAGCATCCGACTATTGTGCGAGATCCGACGGATGGCAGTTTCTTGGCTCTCCATACCATTGTGTGCTAACGTGTCCATCTGCCACTTCTCCTCCCAGAACATGAAGACTCCAGCATTGCGTGAAAATGTCGCACTAGCGTCCTTCAGAGATTTGAAGTCGATAATGGGGATGGTTCGACTGTGGTTGGATGACGCCCATTCCTCAGTATGACGTTTAGTATCCGCCTCAAGGTCAAGCACATAGGTATTGACTTCCTCAGCGTACCGTTGAAAGTCATATGGTACGATGGGCTCATCCGCAATTTGTAGGATCAACAATGCCCAGATTTGAGCGAGTGCGACGTGGTAGGCGAAACCAGAGTCACCTTGAGTCCGCATCCAATCCAGATTATCGTAACAAGAATGAGACGGATACGCACCCGACTCGCCTTCGAATCCAAAATCGATCGAAGACATACCTGCAATGTTTTGGAAGGCTACATAGTCGCCACGTCGATCAAGACCTCCAAGACGGGCGCCTGTATCATTCCATAATTGACGCAGGGTGCTATTGCTGGCAGGGTCACTGACACGATCCAGAACGCGAGAAATAGATCGCGCGAAGAGTGGTGAGGATGATGCGCGGAAAGATTTTCCAGCAACCCCTACTTCGACGTTAAGATAAGCTAGACCATACTGACGGAGGTGATCAACACGATCCTCAACATGCTCAGTAGAACCGATGAGGTTGTACTCCGCACCATCCCACGATGCGAAGACTATTGAACGTCGAGGTCGCCAGTCAAGTTTGATGAGCTCGCCAAAGATGCGGACGACTTCCATGAAGACAGCCGTACCGGAGCCCGGATCTACTGACCCGAAGCACCAGGCATCACGGTGATTCCCAACGTACACTTGCTTCTTGAAGTCCTCGTAGCCATCAATACGGCCGAGAACGTTTCGTATTGGTTGCATTTCCTCCTCGTCCTGAATGTTTTTGAGGTTAACAGTAGGCGATGATAGTCCACCAGTCCAGTATGTAATATCAGGAACACCACCCTGCCAGGTGTCAGGGACCTTGAGACCAGCCTCCTGGGTTTGAAGAGAGGCAAGTAACACCTTTGCATCCCGCCAGCTTAGAGGTATGCTTGGGATGCCAACGAGGCCAGTAGCGTTGTCTATTGAAAGACGATCGGCGGTTCTGACAGAAGGATGTCCGGGGGTCAAAACATCTCCAACAACCCAACTCATTAACGACACTGCTCCTCTCTGAACACTGCCTTCCGGTCTCCATGGGCCGTCAGGATAGACTTCACCCTTCCTAAAGCCGTCTTCTGCTGGATCCGAGTAGATGACGCAGCCAGCTGCACCTGCTAACTCTGCTGCCTTGACTTTCAAAGCGCTATCGATCTGAGAGCCATAATGTCTTACTAAGACAATCGAACCATTCAAAGGAATACCCTGCTGCTTCAACCATGCGAAATCCTTCCTTGCGCCATAGTTCGCATAAATGAGAGGTCCTGTTACATCTCCAGATCGCGAATGGCCGTGAAAATTTAGTGATTGATGCTTGTGGCCATTTGCATCGAGGTCATCTTCTTCTAGCCCTGCTTGCCATTCAAGCTCCGGGGGCCCGACAATGGCGACTCTGCGGCCGTCAGGCTTAGGATAATTCAGATAGACATAGTAATCTTCGTGAGCAACCTCGTCGAGATTTGCAGATCGCAGGTGTTCCTCAATATACTGAGCTAGGAAAAAGTCTCCTCTTGTCCCAGCAACATGGTCTTCGTATGAAAATTCCTTGAGAAATCCCTCAATCTTGCTCCGATCCACTGCGCCTTGAACAAATGATCTTATAGATTCAGGAACATACTGTTGTCCCAGCATGACACGTGAAGAACCAAATACCTTAAGCGCAACCAAGGAGTAAACAGCACCCGTCAAAAACAGCAAACCGATGACGCGAGCAATGATTGGCCATGTAGGTTTGTATTCGCTGTTTGGGTCGATTCGGAAAGAAGGAATCCCTGATCTTATTGATTTGAGCCAGGGAATGTGAATCGAGGGTAAATGCAGAGAGGATAATGTACTACTGAGCGTCTGTAGGCTCTGGTGCAGACGACTGCGTATGCGAGCTTGATGCCGCGCTTGCGCCTCGCCTTCAGAATCAGCGAACTCCATTTGCTCCATGTCTTGCCGCAGAGCCTCCTCCTCAGTGTCATCCACGCTCAGAGATGTGATGCTGTCATAGCTGTCCCGTGTCGACTCTACTCTGGGAGGGCGATAGCTGCCATTCGAACGCTCCTGTTGTGACGTCTGTTGCCGGTCTAATAGTCGCTCTCTTTCAGCATCATCGCTAACTTCTTGTGGGCCTCTGAAGGACTGTGACGAATGCGGGCGTGATGATGTTGCTTCTTCGTACGTTGGGATGGGCAATGTATTGTATTTATGCTCGTCATCTTCTGCCATGATAGCGGACTGTCGCCTGGTTGGCGCTAGGTTGAGATGTTAAACGAAGGAACGCCCATATCGTCTCTGTGCTAACGGTAATCGGCGTCTACGTCAGGTAGATTCGGCGCAGGATGGTGAAGTCAACCAGTAGTCGTGAGGCAGCGGCAGCCACAGCGGCAAGGCGTTACTTGCGAATGAAGGAGCGGTACTGAAGTTATTCGAGACTACATAAAGTCAAAAAGGAAGAGTCATGTAGGATTTATTGAACAAGGTAGATGAGAGGCTAGTGCCTCTCCGCAAGTCGTCATGTTTCTGCCAAGACAGAGCCCAGCGTGTCTGTATGTGTCCTTGACCACAGCTTCCAAACCATACCTTCCCATCTCATCTACATGAGAATGTCGTCACGCAATCACATACCTCGGGTCGGGTCAGTTCTTCATATTTGCTGGCTGTTCTCAAAAGCAGACTCAGCAGATCATGTCTGATTCACACGACGCGAAACAGTTCCCAGACGTCTCCACAAAATTAGCCGCTCCCAAAAAAGGTTCCCTTTTCGAGCGCCAAAAACAAGAGGCAGAAGCGAAACGTGCTCGCGAAGAAGCAGAGACAGCCGCTGTTTTCGATGATTTTGTCAAGAGCTTCGAAGAAGAAGGCGGATCCTTTCCTGCAGATCCCTCGTTCAGTCGCACTTCGGTTTCCACAGCTTCTCGCCAGCGTTTCCTACGAGGTGATGAATCCGACAGACAACCGGCTCCTGCGCTAGTCAGAAAGAGTGGTCCAGGTACCCTTGGGCCCATACCTTCTTCCCTTGGTCGGAAGAGAGCGTTCGACGAATCTCATGGACGAGACCGAGCAAAACGCTTACCTACCTTTGACGGTGGCATGCGTTCTGACAGTTCCAATGACGAGACACATGACACGAAGTTCGGCGCTGCTGAGCGTGCGATTACCAAACCTACCATCCAAATGTCCTCTCTCCCTCTTGGCACCTCGCCTGCCGTCATCACGAAACTCCTACCAGACAACCTGTCAGTAGATTCGGTTCGCTTGATTCCCCCTCAGCAAAATACAACCGACCGAAAGTCGCAGTCCGCCATTGTCACCTTTGCGAAGGACACCCCAGCCTCGACCATCGATTCCGCTGTGAGCACCCTTCAAAATTACTATCTTGGGTGGGGGTTCTACTTGTCTTTGTCGCGACATTTATCGTCTGCCGTGCTTGGGTCAAGCAGCGATCCTCCAATGATTCACTCGACGCACTCGACCTTACCATTTGGAGCACATAGTTCAGACTGGGATTCAGCTGCGTCGGCGCGCAACGGCCTCTCATCAAGCCACTTCGCTCCGCCCACATACTACAGCAACCACATTCCTCATGGCTCCACCACTCACATTGATGTGAAGGTACCTGCACCTCTACACCAAGTTCGTCTAATAAATAAGACAATTGAGGCGTTGCTGCAACATGGGCCAAGCTTCGAAGCCTTGCTCATGGCACGTATTAATGTGCAACGGGACGAAGCCTGGGCGTGGCTATGGAATCCAAGGAGCCAGGGCGGTGTATGGTATCGCTGGCGCCTATGGGAGATAGCATCGGGCGCCCACAGGAGACGTGCGAGGCCTTCACGGCCCAAATCACGCATGCTCTTTGAAGGCGGCGCTCCCTGGCTGGAGGCAGATGGGGCTGATATACCATTCGAGTTCGAAACCAGCTTCGAAGAGATCGTACATGATTCTGATTATGACTCAAGCGAAGAGGATGACTCTGGGGACGAGTCTGGCTTACCTCGCATTCGGCATCATTCGCGCCACAATAGCCAACGACGACCTACAGAAACCAGCAGTCTGCCAACAAATGATGATGAACACCCATCCTATCTCACCCCTCTTGGGCGCGCAAAGCTTATCCATCTCCTTTCTCGCTTACCTATCTCTACGGGAAAGTTGCGGAGAGGCGACGTTGCCAGGATCACGTCTTTCGCTATCACGCATGCCGCAGCTGGAGCGGACGAGGTCGCCGAGCTCCTCGTGCTCAATGTGCTGAAACCTTTATCACTGCAGAAAAGGTTGCGCCCCTCAATGTCACCATTCGAACACGATGGAGGCAGGTCGAGCTCGTCAATCAACGAAGGAGGCGTTGACATGGCAACCGAAGACGCGACGCAGCCGACCCTCATTGCTTTGCACTGCCTGTCGGATATACTTTCTGCCTCGTCAACCAGTGGTGTTCGACATTCTTGGAAGTATCGTCAGCTCATACAGAACGCACTTGCGCAACACCGTACTTTTTTCCGTCTAGGACTATTGGAGCGCCATGTGTCCCAAGGGAAAGGTCGCATTAAAGCTGATAAATGGCGTAGGAGTGTCTTGCAGGGTGTGTTGGGGCTCTGGGAAGGATGGGGAGTGTTTCTAGGAGATGAGCTGAAAAGCCTCGTTGACGAGTTTGAAGTGGGGGCGAGCAGCGCGACAAAGCCTGGATCGGGCGCGAAGACAGAAGATCGAAAGGCAGGGAGTGCAGCGGGGGAAAAGAGGGAAAGTAAGTGGAGAAGGGTTGATGTCGCCAGCATGTCTCCTCATTCTTCGGCTCCATTCCAGGTCTCGGTTATTGGTGCTGAGGCAAGTGAAAGATCATTGAGATATGATCTATAGGTAGCAAGCTACCTATGATGGTGCGAATGACGATAGATGAATTGTGGCCGTAAGAAATGACATTGCTTTTTTCTCTCCTACCATATATGCTAAGATCCGTCCCTGCGTGCCGAAAAGCCTCCTGTGGCGAGAAACACCCCACGGAGGGACAAGGGCACCCTTCGATGTGGCTGTACTCTCACGTGCGCAGCGCCATCACGTCGTTTGACGAGGCCACCGCGGCACGTACCGCCCATCGTGAAATATTGCACAATTCCGTCGGGTTCCGCAATCTCTGCATGCTGACCCATCCAGAAGGTCTTCGGCAAGCATCTTCTGAACTTTGACCATATACTCGAACGTTTGTACTGCTTTATCGACTTGACGGATAGCTCGTGTACGCCCACGAGAGCGTGCTGCGATGCTAGTCGATCTGACGATCTTCGGCAAGCTTTTCTTTGACCTTCAACACATTATTGAGGACACTGATAGCGCCTTCAGCTTGCCGTTTACGCATCATATCTGTAGCAAACAGTCTCTGCATGTGGAGATGTGAAGCATCGGCCGCGGACGCGCTTTGGGGAAATTGGATCTGGTTTTTATTGAGCCTCGAGCATGGCTCAGAACCACATCGACGCTTCCATCGTCTCTGATAGCCAGAAATTTCTGGTAAATCTTCAATTAGCGCTACAGCAGGCCGGCGAGAACTCCCTTTTCTAGTTTCGTTGGCGATAGCTCAGAAAGCGGAAGCAAAGCCAGTCTCTGATGAGCGTCCTTACGACCACACTGTCTCATAGATACGTGCTTTTTTGTCGAAGAGAATGATTTGGTCGTAATTCAATCGCAAATTGTCGCTCTTACGCGTCCGTCGAAGTCGTCCTGGAGTTGATAGGTTTGGAGTCTCTATTACTGCATAGTTGGACTCCGTCGAAGTCTGTCGAATAATGTCCCCAGAAAGATCTTGGTCAAGAGATCTGGTCGATATATCGATTCCTTTTCTTCCAAATATTACAGCTCCTTCATCAGGCAGTCCCCGGGAGATGCCTCGGCTAAAACTATTCTGTCTTTTCCGTCGGACTTGTTGGACAGGAAGACAGTGCGCATCTTCTGGGCATCGACACTCCTGAAAAAGAGAGTCCGGAGAGCACCAAATACAATCTTCAGTGATATCCTTGCACTTGGTATCGCCAAATCTTATTGACATTTGCCTCAAGCAACTGACTGTTGTGCAAAGAAGATCGTGCCGAGAAGGCACGATAGGCCAGCGACGACAATGTCCGTGCCCAGGAGCATGGGGCAAAATCACTTCACCTAGCCCTCGACAAAATAGCACAACCGTGACATCTCTGGCTAATCGTGTCCAGCCCCCTGATGCCGTGACAAACTCAGCCTTGACACGCATTGGGTACACTCCTGTAACGACATCCATCAGCTCGCATCCATACATGAGGGCTCTGCAAAACCTAACGGCTCGTCTCTGTTCTCGTCACTCAAAAGCCGTAGGTGAGCCATATGGTATAGAACGCTGAGTAAAGGAACCAGCCAATCACGCCTTTCAACGGGATCATAGAGAATAGACATTGAATGTCGAGTAGTTGTCACAATCGACTCGAATCGGAGAGGTAAACGCTTCGGCGCGTTTTGCCTGCTGCTCGATATTGTGAATTGTGCAACCGCTGTTGGTCCTCCAAATCCCAAACCTCCAGATCCCAGACCAAGATTGAAAGCATTGAGATGAATGATTTTACGTTTTTCGCGCACTTTCGTATATCCATGCGAACTGTAACATCCTCCATTGCTAGGACTTGTTCCAAGAGTGACCTTTGCCATCTGACACCAGCCAAGGAAATGTCTTCTTTCTAGAAGTGTCGAAAGCAGGCTTGTCACGAGATCGTGACCAAGTCCCAATGTTTCTTTCAGATCAACGACGTCCAGGGGGAGATCGAGGTTTTCAAGGTTAAACCCAGTCGGAGGCAGGAACATATGCCATTGAATCTACCGGTCTTCAAGGATCCCCATTGGTAGCAGTAGCAGAACAACATCTGTCCCAGCCAACACGATTTTGTTCTCCAACATGACGGCAGTGTTGACCTGACACAGATCCATGAGAAGCTCACTCGACAATTCCAGCCCCACGCCAGCTTCGCGGGCTTTCGTGTGAAACCCACGAACCACTATGGTTTGACGGAATAAGCGCCTCCAGCATGAACCCTCGTTGTTAACATGTAACTTGGGACTGGTTAGACGCACATCAAAAGCTAGGTAATTGGCGTCAACGAAAGGTTCTAATCGAACTGCAGAGTCGACGATTTGTTCTTGCGACGCGCGTCTGAATGTGGCACTGAACCATGCAAAGAAGATACTGAGCTGTATCACAGCTTCACTTGGTCCGAGAGAGAGACCAGTGCAGAATGGCTCATTTCGTTGAGAAACTTGAAGGTAACAGTCACCCCCAGGTATAGCACTATTCATAAGTCACTAAGTGTCAGAACCAACTTCTAGACATTACTTAAATTGTACGTTTCCAAGATTGCTTCTTGCAGCACTAGCCAAATCATCGATAATACCTGGTTCAATTTGTGGCCATTCCTGCTGAAGGTACTCCGAGCAGGTAGTTGCATGGAATTCGTTGTCCTTACCCAATAAAACAATAATTGAGCCAGGACGCTGGTTTTTTGAACATTCCTGTCGGATGAACCCAGGCACATCCCAGTGCAAGCGTAAACGAACCTTTGCCTCCGCATCAATTGCCAGATGCTCGGCCAGTATCAGCGTCATTTGTTCTGACGTTGATATGTCTCCCGGCCAATATCTTTCCTCATGAGTCTTCGTTTCAACTCCCCTTATATCGGAGGGTAATGCAATTGCAGACAATGTATTGACCATATCCGTATCCGTAGTGAGCATGGAGGATAGTGTTGTACTTTGAGAACTCCGGGGTAGTCTGATGTGCTCTGTTGCAGCTGAAGCGCTGGATGTCGCTTCGAGCGCGTCATCAGCTTCCCCCGCCATTCCAACGTAATCAATTGTTGGTTCGTCTAGGATTTCTTGGTTTATCTGGAAGTTCGATTGAGCCTTAGGATATTTTAACTCCATTGATCTCTTCCTGTACGGTATTCCTTGCGTGGGAAAAGTGGTGGACAATATTTGTTGAGTCGAGAGTTAATGGTCTTTCATCGCTGAAATGGGGTTTGGACGCTCGGGTCCCAGTATACGCTGCCTCATCTCAAGGACTTGCTGCTGCATCGACGCTGCCTCTTCTGTCTTGCCTTGATCGCTAAGCGTGACTGCTAGATTACTCATTGCCGAGATAGTGTCTGGATGCTCAGGTTCGAGTTCGGAGCCAGGAACAACTTTGAGGAGCTCCTTCGCATAAGCAGTTGCCACTGCCGCGGCGTAGTCTTGCCAGTCCTTGTTCTTGTGCGAGTCACAGTAATCACAGACACCTCGTACCACCAACCATCCAAGGCTTGTCTGCAGTCCCGCAGCCTCCATCTCAAAGCACAGTACGCCTGTCTCATGAGCCATTCTGTCTCTCTCAATGGCATCCCTCATTACTTCATTGCCCGATGCAATCAGGCCGGCATGTATCCGTGGATACGCATCAGATCGTAAGGGTCTGTTCACCACGTTGACCGCATCGCAATTGCACTTGTCGCATGCTAAATCATCATCGAGATGCCTGTACGAAGCAGCAAAGAGCTGATCCCGACGCGGTCGTCGTACAGACTGCATCTGCGGGAACTTCTCGCCTAGCATTGTTGTGTAATGGTGTAATACCTCCCCTATTGTCTTGCCGTCACTAGACTGAGTGTACCTGGTATTCATTGCCGCTATCGCGGTGACAAGCAGCTCAGACGGTCGACCGAGAGCCGAAGGACGGATCTCCAGATGCTCCGTTTGAAACTTTGTGCCGTAGTCGTATTGCAGGACTCCACCATACTTCTTCGTTGGCGCGCTGACGATGACATCGCCGAGGCGTATGTCTGTCTTCGTCGGTACACCGCCGCCAATACCGACTAGGAGAATGAAGCGAAGAGACTTAAAACCATCTTCTAAACGTGCAACACAACGGGCAGCAGCAGTAGTACCCATAGTGGGCAGACAAGCCACTACGACGTTGTGGACATCGATTCGACCAAGGATATAGGTAGTCTCATGTGGCTTGCTCTGCAGCTTTTCATGGACATCATCAAGGACTAGAGCAGCTTGTTCTCTTGGCAGGGCACATATCCACGCGACAGTGTAAGCTTCTCGGCGGTGCTCTTCTGTCTTCTTCGTTCCTTTGTTTGAAGAGATGACGGGGCTGGTGGCATTATTGTTAGCTACAATGTCATGCGTTAGAATGATAGAGAGCACCTTCGGCTGAGCCTACCTTGTCTTATGACAGAGTCGTTGAAATTGCCCAAAGCCGCTTGGCCATGGGAGACCGTGGTATTTCCAAAGTTGTTGGAGCCCTGCTGAACTTGAGCTTGACCCATTACACTGCTTTTCTGATGCCAATCGCGAGGATGTCAGGTAGCATAGGCAATCCCGGGCCTTGTCTACTTATCTTCCACGCTGCGCCCCCCTCAGCCTCGCTGACGACTGACACTCATCATTGGCTGCCTTGCAGCCGCCTAGAACGCCATGCAGATTGATCATGTGGCATGGTCGCCCCGCATCTAGATAAGGATGGTGTGAGCGTCACACGCAATGCTTTTATTCATCTTGCCTCTACTAGACTTCGCGCATGGTCCGATTAAGGAAAGCCCAATAACATGGGCCAAGCGGTTGCCAAGCAAGGCCCAAATACGATCGGCAACACTTCTGTCTTGAATGGTCAGGCATTTCTAGGAAATTTTAATCACTGCACGATCAGTAAGACTAGCCTCATTGCTTCGTATGATGTTCATGACTTACAACGATAGACTCCGCAGCAGCGGCTCGAACTGACTTTACTGGCGACTTCACGCCTACCTCTCTAAAGCCTGTCCAAACATACGTCCAACGCTCCCACCTCCTCAAGCAGCTTAAAGCTCAATTACACACAAGCATCGAGAATGGCGAGACAGACCCGAAATGCGTGGTTGTGCGCGGCCTGGGAGGAGCGGGCAAGTCACAGCTCGTACTCGACTACATCCGTCAGTACAGACGAGACTACTCTGCTGCTATCTGGATATCAGCAGGCAGCCAGGCGTCTATTGAGCGCGACTTCACTCAACTGTACCGACTGCTTTATAGCGCTATCACTTTGAAAGACACCGATCTACCGAGGATTGAGGACATCGTTCTGGCGGTCAAGAGCTGGATTAGTGGGCAGGATGGACGATGCCTGTTCGTTTTCGATGGTGCAGACGAGATAGGCAATGAGGGGGAACACGCATTGATTATCGAAAAGTATAAATTCGACCTTCCGGCGACACACACCATCATTACAACGAGAAGCTTAGTAGCCAAAGATATGTCCATAGAGACGCCGATCGAAGTTGGCAAGATGGAGGAGCCTGAAGCCATCGACTTATTCACCAAATGCGCAAAGCTCAAAGACGACAGTCAAGCAAGCGAAGTTGAGCTTATTATTCAAGAGCTAGGATGTCTTGCGCTTGCGGTTACACTAGCTGGCTTCCATGTCAGCCAGACTCCAGAGCTTGCGCTTGATCTTAGAGACTACCTACCGATATATCGTCGACAAAGAAAAGTGCTGCTAGAGAAAAGACCGCGAAAAGTACTGCATCAGTACGGCGAGAGCGTGCTGGCGACCTGGGAGACGTCTTTCCAGTCTATCAAGAAACGATCACCTGTTTCCGCTCACTTCTTACCGCTCTTGGCGTGCATCAGCCCAGATGATATCTATACGGGGCTCTTTTGCGATCTGAAGGACGCCGACGATCCGAGTTTCCTTTGGAAGAGCCTGTTATGTTTAAAAGAGCCCGTGGACTTGTACACAGTCCAAGACTGTCTCAGACACTTCGCGGAATACTCGCTTGTGCAGTGGAAAGACGAGCAAGGAAGCTACGTGATGCATCAGCTTGTGCATGCGTGGGGATTCGAGCGTCTCTCGCTACAAGAGCAACAAAAATATGCGCATGCGATGATTGAGCTGTTAAGTCGGTGGACATCTCTTTCGGAGCTTAGTCTTGCAAAGAAGGATCGCATCGTTCCGCATATTACTGCAAGTCATGAGGCAGTAGATAGCACCTTGAAAGATGTCAATAAGCACTCGGATGAAACAACTTCCGAGATGCTCGCTTTGTACCTGGGGACTACAAATTTTCTCCACGAGATGGGCAAGTATTCTCAAGCTTCAGCAGGGTTCAGAGCTTGTTTAGTATGGTACGAAGCTATTCATGGGCCAGAGCATCCAGACACTATCTCGGTAATAAGCAGTCTGGCACTTACGCTCGGCGATCAAGGCAAGACGGACGAGGCAGCGTCGATGAAGCAGCAAGTACTCGAGGTGAGGCAGCGCATCCTTGGACCTAAGCATCCAGACACTATCAGGGCGATGAGCAACTTAGCAAACACGCTTAGCGATCAAGGCAAGACAGATGAAGCGGCATCTATACTAAAGCAATTACTCGAGATAAGGCAGCGGATTCTTGGATTGGAGCATCCAGACACTATCATAGTGATGAACAACTTGGCACTTATGCTTTACATGCAAGCGAAGATGAACGAGGCGGCATCAATGCTGCAGCAAGTACTCGAGATAAGGCAGCGGATTCTTAGACCTGAGTATCCGGATACTATCTCAGCAATGAATAACCTGGCTATTAGTCTATTGGGTAGCGGTGAGATTGACGAAGCACTGTCAATACGGCAGCAAGTACTTAAGATAATGCTGCGGATCCTTGGACCAGAGCATCCAGACACTATCTCGACGATGAGTAACCTAGCAAACAATCTCGACGATCAAGGCAAGACGGACGAGGCAGCGGTGATGCAGCAACAAGTACTCGAACTAAGACAGCGGACCCTCGGACCTGAGCATCCAGACACTGTTACAGCGATGGGCAATCTGGCTATCAGTTTAGCCTATATTGGTGAGATTGACAGGGCGTTGTCGATGCAGCAGCAGGTTCTAGAGGATAGGCAGCGGATCCTCGGTCTGGAGCATCCAGACATTACCGCAGCGATGAACATCTTAGAGATCATGCGCAACATGCAGCAGAGGACAAGTGAGTGACTTTAGTCATAAATATAGCCCTTGATCCCTAGTACAAATGAGTTGCCCAATCAGATAAGATTCGCTTCGCTGTTCAGTATAGAGCACTAAGAAGCCTAAGCACGTGATAGCACCGCCACATCGGAGGGTGACCCTAGTTCCGCCGAGGGGTGTTTCTCGCCACGGAGGGCATCTCGTCACGCAGGGACGGACGTTAGTAGAGAAGGTGAATGAAGCGGCATTTTTTTGAAGTCATACATTCGACCGGCGCTGTAGAGCGTCGTGCGAATTTTTTGTCTGTACACTGCAAGTACCCACTTCCAAGCCAATTACAAGGAGGTTTCTATAGCCGGTGTGGCTGCAGCAAAACCCGGCTGTTCAAGTTTCAGCCCTCCTAGCGTATTACCACTCTCCAGTCTTGCACTATTCCAGCCGCAACGAGGCTGGATCTGTTCTGTTCAAATTCTGTTCAGCAGAAGCCAAACGAGCTCGAACTAGCCAGCCCAGCCAAAGAAGAAGATCTGTCGACTCCAGACTGCCAAAGTAACCAGTGAGCCGCTTCCTGGTTGGGAACTATATGTGGTTGTGTCAATTGGGGGAATCTGCTGTATACATCGTCTTACACCACTAGTGTCTCCAAAACACCCTATTCATCGACGGGCTCGAATGTGTCGGCTTGTACGTTGCCGAATTGTGCCAGCAAGTCGGTTCTTCTGAGGAAATACGCGGCCTTGCGGAGCTGCTCGGGCTCCCCGATCATCTTATACCAGTCCTGCGGCTGGCCATTCACCCAAATAGCGCGCCGCAGTTCGTCAAATAAAGGGCATTTACACACCACATGCCGGGGGGTTTGAGCGCTCTTTCCATCATTACAGCCACAAGCTGGGGAGTCGACTAGTTCCATTGTCCAAAGGAACGACTTGAGTCCAATCTTCCCAGTCCGCAGATGAATGAACACCGACGATACAGCTTTCGGCAGGTTCTCATATAGATGCAGGGCTTTTCCGTCTGCTAGGGGCTTGCCCGCATAGAGAATGCGGCCAGTCGACTGGCCGTCCCATCTATTTTGCCACCTTCTGGTGATTCTTTCTTGCAACGACCTCACTAAGGAGGCTATCAACGTTCTGGGCTGGTGAACGGGGCATTTCTTTCCCAGTGCTGCCTCCTTGGCCAGCTTGTCGACTAGCTCGTTCCCTGGAATACCGGTGTGCGCTGGAACCCATCGGATCTCAACCTTGATCTGCTTCCTGGCAAGGTGAGGAAATGCATCCATGATTCTCCGAATAAGGTATTGGCCGGGCTTCTTGTTGGGGTTTCGAATAGCTTTCACAGCCGATTGATTATGAGAAAAGATTGTCAATTTGTTAAACCCCGAAGCTGGCCCCCTATTGTGGTTGATGGTCATGGCGATGGCAAGGAAGATACCTTGCAATTCCCCAGTATATACACCCGACGTCTCACTCGTACCCATATACGACCAGGCTGACCAACCCTGCGAAGGAATTGCAGCAGCTGCACCGACCCGGCCGTTGATTTCGCTGCCATCCGTGTATGCAATATAGTGTCAGTATTCTTCCTTGGAGTGCTCGAAGATGACAGAATGGTTAAAAGCAGCTACCTCCTGTGAAGGATCGACGACGGCTAGGGGGGGAACCCACCATGGATCGACCGCCGCCGCTACATGGTCTTCCAGTAGGGGCATGTTTTTGGGTAGTTCTTTTTGTAGGGACGTTTCCAGCTTGTGAAGGGGGCTGCGAAGTCTGGTGAGCCGGAGATTGTCGATCGATTCCCGAATCTGTTGAATCTGCGGCCAGAAGTTCGAGGCTCGAAGCCGAGGGTACGTCTGGGTGATTACTTTCTGGAGGCGGAGGTCGGTTGGGAGCATTCCCATTTCGACCTGTAAAGCCGCCCTGGAGGTTTTTCGTAAAGCCCCCGAAATTAAACGGAGGGCATTGTGCCAATACAAATGATAGACATTTTAAATTTATTTAGAGTGCTTTGGTGAAACCCTACCGTCGC
>CM017328.1:35560070-35614808 GCA_006937295.1 Carpinus fangiana | reverse complement strand
TCAAACTTTCGCGATCCACGACCGCTTAAAATTCGAAGTCCTACTTTTTTTTCTTGCTGGGAAATGAAATTACTTATCTTGTTCGGTTTCGTTTGACCGAAAATCAAACATTCGTCGAAACTCTGTTGAAATCTCAACTGAAACACCGTCGAAACCCCAAATGGAAAGTCCCATTTTCGGAACCTTGAAAGGGTCAGAATTGAATGTCAAGTTTTGTTTTTTGATTGTTTAGCTTGGAAAAAGTCAAATATTTATCCCATTCATGTTCTTTCGGCTGAAAATCAGTCGAAATTCGTTGAAACTCTGTCGAAATCTCGAACGAAACCTCGTTGATACGCAAAATTAAAAACCAAATGGAGTTTCAAATTTTTGCGATCCATGTCCGCTTAAAATTCGAATGTCCTACTTTTTTGTCTTGCTGGGGAAATGAGAAAATACTTGTCTCATTCAGGTTCGTTCGACCGAAAATCAAACATTCGTCGAAAATCGATTGCAATCTCAACTGAAACCCCGTCGAAACCCCAAATGAAGAGTCCCATTTTCGTAACCTTGGAAGGGTCAGAATTGAATGTCGAGTTTTTTTTTTTTTTTTGATTGTTTAGCTTAGAATAGAAATTCAAATATTTATCTCATTCAGGTTCTTTCAGCTTAGAAATTCAAATATTCGTGAAAAACTCAATCGAAATCTCAAACGAAATCTCGTTGATACCCCAAATTAAATACCAAATGGAGTTTCAAATTTTCACGATCCATGACCACTTAAAATTCGAATCTCCCACTTTTTTTGTCTTGTTCAGTTTCGTTCAACCGAAAAGCAAACATTTGTCGAAACTCGGTTGAAATCTCAACTGAAACCCCGTCGAAACCCCAAATGAAGAGTTCCCATTTTCGGAACCTTGAAAGGGTCAAAATTGAATGTCGAATATTTTATCTCATTCAGGTTCTTTCGGCTGAAAATCAAATATTCGTCGAAACTCAGTCGAAGTCTCAAACGAAACCTCGTTGATACCCCAAATTAAAAACCAAATGGAGTTTCAAATTTTGACGATCCATGACAGCTTAAAATTCGAATCTCCCACCTTTTTTGTCTTGTTCAGTTTCGTTCAACCGAAAAGCAAACATTTGTCGAAACTCAGTTGAAATCTCAACTGAAAATCCCGTCGAAACCCCAAATGAAAAGTCCCATCTAAGAACCTTGAACGGGCCAAAATTGAATGTCGAGTTGTGTTTTTTGATTGTTTACCTGATTGTTTATCTCAATCAGGTTCTTTCGGCTGAAAATCAAATATTCGTCGAAACTCAGTCGGAATCTCAAACGAAACCTCGTTGATACCCCAAATTCAAAACCAAATGGAGTTTCAAATTTTCGCGGTCCATGACCGCTTAAAATTCGAATGTCCTACTTTTTTTGTCTTGTTCAGTTTCGTTCAACCGAAAAGCAAACATTTGTCGAAACTCGGTTGAAATCTCAACTGAAAAACCCGTCGAAACCCCAAATGAAAAGTCCCATTTTAGGGAACCTTGAACGGGTCAAAATTGAATGTCGAGTTTTGTTTTTTCGTTATTTAGCTTAGGAAAAGTCAAATATTTATCTCAATCAGGTTCTTTCGGCTGAAAATCAAATATTCGTCGAAACTCAGTCAGAGTCTCAAACGAAACCTCGTTGATACCCCAAATTAAAAACCAAATGGAGTTTCAAATTTTGACGATCCATGACAACTTAAAATCTCCCACTGTTTCGGTCTTGTTCAGTTTCGTTCAACCGAAAAGAAAACATTTGTCGAAACTCGGTTGAAATCTCAACTGAAACACCGTCGAAACCCCAAATGAACAGTCCCATTTTCGGAACCTTGAAAGCGTCAAAATTGAATGTCGAGTTTTGTTTTTTGATTGTTTAGCTTAGAAAGTCAAATATTTTATCTCATTCAGGTTCTTTCAAATCGAATATTCGTCGAAACTCAGTCGAAATCTCGAACGAAACCTCGTTGATACCCCAAATTAAAATCCAAATGGAGTTTCAAACTTTCGCGATCCACGACCGCTTAAAATTCGAATGTCCTACTTTTTTTCTTGCTGGGAAATAAAATTACTTGTCTTGTTCGGTTTCGTTTGACCGAAAATCAAACATTCGTCGAAACTCGGTTGAACTCTCAACTGAAACACCGTCGAAACCCCATATGAAAAGTCAGAATTGAATGTCGAGTTTTTTTTTTTTTTTTGATTGTTTAGCTTAGAAATTCAAATATTTATCTCATTCAGGTTCTTCCAGCTTAGAAATTCAAATATTCGTCAAAACTCAATCGAAATCTCAAGCGAAATCTCGTTGATACCCCAAATTAAATACCAAATGGAGTTTCAAATTTTCCCGATCCATGACCGCTTAAAATTCGAATGTCCTACTTTTTTGTCATGCTGGGAAATGAAAAAATACTTGTCCTGTTCAGTTTCGTTCAACCGAAAATCAAACATTTGTCGAAACTCGGTTGAAATCTCAACTGAAACCCCGTCGAAACCCCAAATGAAGAGTCCCATTTTCGGAACCTTGAAAGGGTCAAAATTGAATGTCGAGTTTTGTTTTTTGATCTTTAGCTTAGAAAGTCAAATATTTATTCTTTCGGCTGAAAATCAAATATTCGTCGAAACTCAGTCGAAATCTCAAACGAAACCTCGTTGATACCCCAAATTAAAAACCAAATGGAGTTTCAAATTTTCGCGGTCCATGACCGCTTAAAATTCGAATGTCCTACGTTTTTGTCTTGCTGGGAAATGAAAAATACTTGTTTTATTCAGTTTCGTTCGACTGAAAATCAAACATTCGTCGAAACTCGGTTGAAATCTCAACTGAAACACCGTCGAAACCCCAAATAAAAAGTCCCATTTTCGGAACCTTCAAAGGATCAGAATTGAATGTCGACTTTAGTTTTTTGATTGTTCAGCTTAGAAAGTCAAATATTTATCTCGTTCAGGTTCTTTCGGCTGAAAATCGAATATTCGTCAAAACTCAGTCGAAATCTCAAACGAAACCTCGTTGATACCCCAAATTAAAATCCAATTCGTCAAAACTCGCGATCCATGACCGCTTAAAATTCGAATGTCTTGCTGGGAAATGAAATACTTGTCTTGTTCAGTTTCGTTCAACCGAAAATCAAACATTCGTCGAAACTCAGTTGAAATCTCAACTGAAACCTCGTCGAAACCCCAAATGAAAAGTCCTATTTTCGGAACCTTGAAAGGGTCAAAATTGAATGTCGAGTTTTGTTTTTTGATTGTATAGCTTAGAAAGTCAAATATCTATCTCATTCTGGTTCTTTTGGCTGAAAATCAAATATTCGTCGAAACTCAGTCGAAACCTCGTTGATACCCCAAATTAAAAACCAAATGGAGTTTCAAATTTTCACAATCCATGACCGCTTAAAATTCGAATGTCCTTCTTTTTTGTCTTGCTGGGAAATGAAAATACATGTCTCTCATTCAGGTTCGTTCGACCGAAAATCAAACATTCGTCAAAACTCGGTTGCAATCTCAACTGAAACCCCGTCGAAACCCCAAATGAAGAGTCCCATTTTCGAAACCTTTGAAGGGTCAGAATTGAATGTCGAGTTTTTTTTTTATTATTATTGTTTAGCTTAGAAATTCAATATTTATCTCATTCAGGTTCTTTCAGCTTAGAAATTCAAATATTCGTCGAAATTCAATCGAAATCTCAAACGAAATCTCGTTGATACCCCAAATTAAATACCAAATGGAGTTTCAAATTTTCACGATCCATGACCGCTTAAAATTCGAATGTCCTACTTTTTTGTCATGCTGGGAAATGAAAAATACTTGTCCTGTTCAGTTTCGTTCAACCTAAAATCAAACATTTGTCGAAACTCGGTTGAAATCTCAACTGAAACCCCGTCGAAACCCCAAATGACCAGTCCCATTTTCGGAACTCAAAGGGTCAAAATTGAATGTCGAGTTTTGTTTTTTGATTGTTTAGCTTAGAAAGTCGAATATTTATCTCATTCAGGTTCTTTCGGCTGAAAATCAAATATTCGTCGAAACTCAGTCGAAATCTCAAACGAAACCTCGTTGATACCCCAAATTAAAAACCCAAATGGAGTTTCAAATTTTCACGATCCATGACCGCTTAAAATTCGAATGTCCTACTTTTTTGTCTTGCTGGAAAATGAAAAATACTTGTTTTGTTCAGTTTCTTTCGACCGAAAATCAAACATTCGTCGAAACTCGGTTGAAATCTCAACTGAAACACCGTCGAAACCCCAAATGAAAAGGTCCCATTTTCGGAACCTTGAAAGGATCAGAATTGAATGTCGAGTTTAGTTTTTTGATTGTTCAGCTTAGAAAAGTCAAATATTTATCTCATTCAGGTTCTTTCGGCTGAAAATCGAATATTCGTCGAAACTCAGTCGAAATCTCAAACGAAACTTCGTTGATACCCCAAATTAAAAACCAAATGGAGTTTCAAATTTTCGCGATCCATGACCGCTTAAAATTCGAATGTCTTGCTGGGAAATGAAGTGTCTTGTTCTGTTTCGTTCGATCGAAAATCAAACATTCATCGAAACTCGGTTGAATTCTCAACTGAAACCTCGTCGAAACCCCAAATGAAAAGTCCCATTTTCGGATCCTTGAAAGGGTCAAAATTGAATGTCGAGTTTTGTTTTTTGGCTGAAAACAACGAGGTTTCGTTTGATATTTAGCTTAGAAAGTCAAATATCTATCTCATTCAGGTCTTTTGGCTGAAAATCAAATATTCGTCGAAACTCAGTCGAAATCTCAAACGAAACCTCGTTGATACCCCAAATTAAAAACCAAATGGAGTTTCAAATTTTCACAATCCATGACCGCTTAAAATTCGAATGTCCTACTTTTTTGTCTTGCTGGGAAATGAAAATACATGTCTCATTCAGGTTCGTTCGACCGAAAATCAAACATTCGTCGAAACTCGGTTGAAATCTCAACTGAAACCCGATCGAAACCCCAAATGAAGCGTCCCGTTTTCGGAACCTTGAAAGGGTCAAAATTGAATGTCGAGTTTTGTTTTTTGATTGTATAGCTTAGAAAGTCAATTTCTTTCGGCTGAAAATCAAATATTCGTTGAAACTTAGTCGAAATCTCAAACGAAACCTCGTTGATAGCCCAAATTAAAAACCAAATGGAGTTTTAAATTTTCGCAATCCATGTTCGCTTAAAATTCGAATGTCCTACTTTTTTGTCTTGCTGGGAAATGAAAAATACTTGTCTTGTTCAATTTCGTTCGACAGAAAATCAAACATTCGTCGAAACTCGGTTGAAATCTCTCTACTGAAACACCGTCGAAACCCCAAATGAAAAGTCCCATTTTCGGAACCTTGAAAGTTTTAAAATTGAATGTCGAGCTTAGAAAGTCAAATATTTATCTCATTCAGGTTCTTTCGGCTGAAAATCAAAATATTCGTCGAAACTCAGTCGAAATCTCAAACGAAACCTCTTTGATACCCCAAATTAAAAACCAAATGGAGTTTCAAATTTTCGCGATCCATGACCGCTTAAAATTCGAATGTCCTACTTTTTTGTCTTGCTGGGAATTGAAAATACTTGTCTTGTTCAGTTTCGTTCGACCGAAAATCAAACATTCGTCGATACTCAGTTGAAATCTCAACTGAAACCCCGTCGAAACCCCAAATGAAAAGTCCCATTTTCGGAACCTTGAAAGGGTCAAAGTTGAATGTCGAGTTTTTTTTTTTTGATTGTATATAGAAAGTCAAATATTTATCTCATTTAGGTTCTTTCGGCTGAAAATCAAATATTCGTCGAAACACAGTAGAAATTTCAAACGAAACCTCGTTGATACCCCAAATTAAAAACCAAATGGAGTTTCAAATTTTCGCGATCCATGACCGCTTAAAAATCAAATGTCCTACTTTTTTGTCTTGCTGGGAAATGAAAATACTTGTCTTGTTCAGTTTCGTTCGACCGAAAATCAAACATTCGTCGAAACTCGGTCTTCTCGAGCTTTACGAAGAATTAAATACGAATTTCCGAAATTTGTTTAATCCTTAATATACATAGCAAGTGTTCTTGTGTGATGTACGTTGGCAAAAAAAAAACACGAGTCCCAATGTCCTATTTTTCTCATAATTCTTTTGAATGAACTAAATATCAGACTTTTCGATCTTTACGAAGAATTAAATAAGAATTTCCGAACGTTCCCCGTATCGAAAATGCGAAATTTTTTTAATCCTTAATATACATAGCAAGTGTTCTTGTGTGATGTACGATGCCAAAAAAAACACGAGTCCCAATGTCCGATTTTCCTCAAAATTCTTTTGAATGATCTAAATACTGGACTTTTCGAGCTTTACAATGAATTAAATACGAATTTCAGAACGTTCCCCTTAGCGAAAATGTGAAATTTCTTTATTCCTTAATATACATATCTATTGTTCTTATCGCTGTAAAAAGGCCAAAAAATAAAAACACACGTGTTTTTTTTTCCTAAAAATTATTTTGAATGAACTAAAAATTGGACTTTTCGAGTGAAACGAAGAAATAATTTCAAATTCCTAAAGTTCCGGTTAGCAAAAATGCGAAATTTGTTTAATCCTTAATATACATAGCAAGTTTTCTTGTATGATGTACGTTTCCAAATCAAACACGAGTCCCAATGTCCGATTTTCCATAAAATTCTTTTGAATGAACTAAATATCGGACTTTTCGAGTGAGTGGAAGAAATAAATTCGAATTCCTAATGTTCCGGTTTGCGAAAATGCGAAATCCATAGCAAGTGTTCTTGTGTGATGTACGTTGCCAAAAAAAACACGAGTCCCAATGTCCAATTTTCCTAAAAATTCTTTTGAATGAACTAAATATCGGACTTTTCGAGTGAGACGAAGAAATAAATTCGAATTCCTAAAGTTCCGGGTAGTGAAAATGCGAAATTTCTTTAATCCTTAATATCCATAGCAAGTGTTCTTGTAGGATGTACGTTGGCAAAAAAAACAAGTGTCCTAATGTCTGATTTTTCAAAAAATTATTTTCAATGAACTAAAAATCGGACTTTTCGAGTGAGACGATGAAATATATTCGAATTCCTAAAGTCCGGGTAACGAAAATGGGAAATTTCTTTAATCCTTAATATCCATAGCATGTGTTCTTGTAGGATGTACGTTGGCAAAAAAAAAAAAAAAGACACGAGTCCCAATGTCTGATTTTCCTAAAAATTGTTTTGGATGAACTAAATATCAGACTTTTCGAACTCTACAATGAATTAAATACGAATTTTCGAACGTTCTCCGTAATGAAAAAATGAAATTTCTTTATTCCTTAATATACATAGATATTGTTCTTATCAATGTAAAAAGGTCAAAAAAACACGACTCCTAATGTCTGATTTTTACGATAAACCACAGGCATGGCATTTATTATTATTTCTAAATTAATTATTTATGGCAATCACAGCGCCGCACCCATGCTTCACGATCACTGTTCTCCACTTCCCAATGAATTTCTCATAATAAATTAAATAATTAAAGCAAGAAATAAAGGATGGAACCTGACACATTCCACATGGTCTGCATCCTGGAATGGATGCGGACTTTCCACAAAACCTTCAGAATCCTTGAAATCAAAATACCGTGTATATATATATATATATCCAGTAGAAGGCATCTTTTTGCACATCTCTCGCCAGAAAGTCCTTGCGATATCCATCCGTCCGTACCTTATCCTTAATTACTTGGGTTTACCTCATACGTCCCGCGAGTTTCTCACGCAAGACGTTCAAGTACTCAATCAAAAGATGAATTTAACACCATCTCAATTACAGTTATTTCCGTAACTAAAAATGAGTAGTACAGATTTCGCAGGTCGTTACCTTACAAGTCAAATCGGGACTCTTACGAAACCCACACCCCCCCCACCCCCACCCCCCAACCGAAATATGATTCGCACTGACAAATTAATTGATTCATTTGACACAGAGGTACACAAGCACAATTAGGTCTAAAAAAAACCGACAAAATAACAACTTTTATTCATAAAACAGAGAAGTGGGTTCCATGCAGTTTTGTCACACATCGAAATAGTAGTAATTTACTGGTTTTCTTCAAACATGTAATCATACGCTATAATACATGAGATTAATATTACATAGCGTCCTCAGCAGAGTGGGACTTGTACGTGCGTCTCCTCAGTTGAGACTCAGATGTGGGCTGCTGTAAAAAAATTCTTGTTGGATCATTAGGATCAACGTATCTGCAAAATTACCAATAGATATTCAATCAATCATCCCTCTGTATTCAACTTGACTAGAGAAAAATTCAAAAGAAGCGATTTCACTTACGCATGTCTCATCATTTCATCAACAGGAGTTTCTGCTGCTTGCAGAGGATCCAGACGAGGTTGTCCCCCGGAGTTAGATTGTTGATTGTGTTGTCTCACTGAAGAGATCAAGTTAAAAAAGAGTGGAACAAAGGTTCCACAGCCCCCTTCCTTGAACAAAATCTTGAATGAATGAGTGGAGTAAAGTGCCCTATTCTGGCTTTCTGGAACTACCTGAAAGAAGTTAAAAGAGATGGTCAGGATCTTGGAAATGGGAAGGGGTCATACTCCTATCCTATAATTGTAGACCTCTCACTGTTTTCTTACAGGCTCCACATGACCAGAAATATTGTTGCAGAAAAATATTGGTTGATTGAATTTTTCACCATGGACATAAAGCTGCAAAATAAAACCATCCATGAATCTGTGAGACATCAAAACATGGTTATAGATGAACACAGCCCGACATATCAGAATACAACCCAATCCCACAAGATGTGTCATCACAACGCTTGAAACAAAACACAGCAATATTTGCAGGACCCCAACAAAGTCATGAATGAAGCTCCATCTGTAACCAAGTTCCCTGTTACATTGTCAATCGTATAATTTCCTAAAACAATGGTCTTAAATATCTCTATCAATGCTCACAAAATCCTCATCTTATAAGATCCTACCTGCGATTGCATTATAAATTACTACAAAAGCAACTGAGATAGTGGATGATATGACCTAGAAAGATGAATGACAATCTTCTCTACCTCTCCCCGATTTTTTTTTTATTTTTTATCTTGTGTAAGTCTCCAGGCTAGGGTAAGGGATTAAAGTAGCCAGATCAATAAAGTTGGAAACCAGGACGCAATGCTTCCATATCTACTGCACCCCTCTCTCCATATGTTGAAACTACTTCTCTTTAAAACCATTTTCATATGCTGACATTACTTATCGTTAAAACCTTGGGACTAACAATCTTTGATACGACTTGAATTAACCGAGTTGAATTAATCGAGTTGAGACAATTCAATTCGACTTGAATTAACCTTTTTAATAAAGGGGTCAATCCTAGTCAACTCATTTAACCCCTTAAATTGGGTTTTTTTTACAATAAAAATAAAAATAAAAAGAGCAAAAATTCATATAAATTCATTTTTACATAAAATTCATAAATTCAAATAAATTATTATTATTATTTTTAAATTCATATACAGGTCAAAATGGGTCATGTTTGGGTCGACCCAACACGACCTATTTATAAAATAAGTTATGTGGGTCAAATCAACACAACATGACCTATTTATTAAATGGGTTATGCAAGTCGTGTTACGTTAGGGTTGAGGGGTTTAAAGTTGTGTTTGAATTGACCCATATCAGGTTGGCCCGTAAGTCAACTCGATATTAACCCAACAATTGCCAGCCCTATAAAACCCTCTGCATATATTGACGCTACTTTCTCATTAAAACCACATCATTTGTCCTAAGCTAGCACCCAATTTGTTCCTTAGATCTTACATCCCAAACTAATGTCAACATAATTTTTTTTTTTTTTTTTTTTTTTGACAAATAATGAAAATAATGCCAACATAAATAAAGCTTCAGAAAAAAAACCAACTAAGCCCATGGAGTGTTATATTCAGACATCCTTGAACCAACTCCAAGAGAGATAACTGAAAGGATAAAAGGATATATTCTGAAGCAAAACCAACCACCAAAATTGAAAAGGGTAAAGAGCCAATCTCAAACAGGTCATTAGGGTCATAGCAACTTCTTTAGCTTCAAGCAGAACTAAAAAATCACAAGACATTGCAACAAAATGCACGCAGGAGAGGAGTATACAGGTACATACCAGAGGCATATCAAAAGCAGTTAAGTTCCCAACAGGCTTATTTGCAACAAAGACCATGCGTATATTGGACAAGTAGATCGTTCCCTTTGCTTTAAAGTGACCTCCATGAGATCTGATAATTCAAGGTGAGAGTTGGTTTAAAACTGGAATATTACACCATTAACTACCTCAGCATTACTAGTCACTTGGTTAAATGAGACTCAAGATAACAATAGCACCATCATCCCATGACAAGGACAAACCAAATTAAGTCGTACTACAGAAGGCGAAATCACAAAGCTTCACTCATTGTACCCTTTCATTACATATCATGCTTGAATTTGGTCCATGATGATATGAACTTCACAACCAACCACACCCACACACTTCCTTAGGTTCTAGCATGAAAGATGTTTTCCAAAATTACACCTCATAAAATTATGCAACTGAAGATGATTTTTCATGAGAATTGTGGCACAGGCAACATGAATGGAAAAGGAATTGCAGGTTTTGTTGCCTTTGGCAGTGATTTTTCACAGGGAGGAACAAAGGTTTTTGTTCAAGAACAAATTGGAGGTTTCTCTAGGAGGTGTTTTTGGGTGATGCGACATCAGGTAGTTTTAGTATTCAGAGTGAGGATCACGCAGCAATATTGGTTTTGACAGATTTTAGTAAGTAAAAGCAATTTATTAAAAAGAACATGAGGTGCACACATGAAGGAAGTATACAAGAGAAACACCTAGCTAACAAAAGAAAAAAGATCAAGAAAAATATGAAAAGTAAAAGAGTTTTAAAGAAACAATCCTCAAGTACTGCCACCGTCTGTTCATAGTTTTCAAAGGCAAGATAAGGCAAGATAGAACCATCTTCCATATAACATTGCCAATCCTACCAAAATACTCCAGTCCCCTGCTTCACTCAACAGAAGAGTTTTACTAGGAGTAGCAATTTCAAGAGGGAAGGTTGTTCCAACTTCAAGGGATGAATCAGTTTTGTTAGCCGGTATTGTTTTTGTCAAGTTACGGTCGTTTGTGGTGAGATAATATTTTTTCTTAAAGAGTTTTCAACTTACTGGGAACTCAAGTTTTGGGCATAACCTTAAGTGTTGTAATCTCTATTTTATAATAGTGTCCCGTAGTTTTTCCCTCAACACGGGAATGTTTGCTATGTAAATTTGGCGTGTTCATGTGTTTTGTTCTCTTGGCGTTTGATTAATTGCTTATGTGTTATTTATCTTCTACTCGTTGCTTGGGTTATTAATTTAACTCAGTCAGAGAGCAGTTTGACCTAACACAGGCCATGAGTGGTGGCCAAAGCCGGTATTTCGGAGGGAGCACTCCAAAACGATTAAGTGCGTGGCCTAACCACCCCTCAAACCATGAAAACATTTTTGACAGTAATTTTCGAATGGCAGCAGAATAGATTCCAAAACCATTCCTGTTAAATTCGTCCAAAACAACATAAATATTTTTAACAATATCATCATGTAATGAACGACAGTTAAACTCGTTTTCATTTTCAAATTAGAAAATCCTGCTCAGAAAAATGCATCCTCTAAAGCCAAAAATACCGCCAAAGAGAGATCAATTCCTCACGCCAGTCCCTGAGCGAAACCTCTAATTGAATCGGGAATCGACGAATAAAGGAGGAGAAGGCGCAGGCGCAGTATGCTCCGAATTTTTGTTAATAGCAATCCAGATTGCATATAATCATAATAAAAGAAGAAGATGATGAAGAGACTGACCCGGGAATCTTATCGACCTCGAATTCGACTCCGTCTCTGGTCAAGACAAACAGCTCGTTGACGAAAGGAACAGGCATCCCGTTCGGGAACAGTTGAGGGTTTAGAGCCATCGAACAATAACGAGAAGAAGAAGATCGCGAACGCTTTACCAAGAAACAACCGCAGGAAGAGGAGGATCTGATTATGCATCGGTGGCACTGTCCCAAAAATGATGTTAACACGTACTTGACACGTGTCCAACCCGCACGCACGCGGAAAACCCATCTGCATCCTCAACCTTCTGGACGGGTCGGTTTGGAAAATGCGCGTAAATCATGTTTTTTAATTTTTATTTCTTTCAATCAGTTAGGACCACACTTAACGAAGTAGAGGTTATTAGTTTGAATCCTCTTTTCCCCTATTGTGTAAACATGTCAAAAAAAAAATAGTAATAAAAAAAGACAACCACAAAGAATGTGGTAGTTGACCGGGTAAAGTAGTAGAGGATAAAGTCAATTTCTTTCTCTTTTCTTTCTAGTAGTCACGGGTTCGAATCCGTTTGTGGTAGTAATCCGCGAACAAGATTCTATTAAAAATGGGTTTTACCAACTTATATTTTAGTAGGACTATGGTGACGAACTCGCATTCTTAAGCAGTAAATATAACTCAAACCAAGCATTCCACAGTAGGTGGAAACCCCGATTGAGAACGACGATGGTCACACTCAAAAGGAAAAATTACACTGATTAAATTTTTTTTCCCAAATATTTAATGCCGGTCAATTCCAAACTAAACGTATCATTTTATTATATCAGCATACTAATTTTTTTATTAATTTAAAAATTAAATATAAAAACAAATAAAAAATATTTTGAAGGGGTGGCTACCCATAGAAAATATACACAAAACATTAGTGGAGAAGAATATATTTATCTGTATCTCCAAAACTCCTAACCCAACGATTAACACACCCACAATCACATGTGTTGGGGAGAAAATCGAACCCACAAGAGGCGAGGCGAGCCGAGGGGTCGCCAAGAGGATGTCATTCGCCCTTTCTTTTCCACGTGTCAAGCACATTTTGAGGGACCCACAACGTACGCACCAACATTGTGCATATCCCCTGTTTGCAGTGCATGCCACCCACAAACCTGGTCCAAACACCCACAAACCTGGTCCAAACATACTTGTACCAGGAGTATGGGTCACTCCACTTCGTGTGCGATGGTATACCCATGGCAGGGCAAGGTCACATCAGTATGGCCCAAAGATCAGTCATACAAGAGAAGATGCAGATCTGACCAACTCATTTTCTTACAATGTCAAACGAAAGATATCGGCCATCCCCTGTAGGATATTCCTCTATACACACGCTTGCCAATGGCACTGTAATTGTTCACATGTCTCTATAAATTATGTATCCACTACTAATGAGAACAAGTTGATTCATAAAACATAAGCTCTGGGTACTCCTCCTCTCTTTCTCCTCTTTTCAAACCCTAAACAGTAGTCTAGCATACGGTTTCGAGACAAACCCCCAAGGTGACTGGAAATTGTATTAACAACATGTAATTACAAGAATATTATAGATCTTGCAAGTATGACACGTAACGTTAGTTGCGTTCTCCTTTCCGGAAGTGAGATTCCAAATTGGATTAGCCATCATGCAATGAGTTCCTTCAGTATGCCTCTGTTTATGGATGGTAAAATGGGCAAGGTGCTTTTATGTATTGCTTATCCCTTCTCACCCTTCCGCCCTCTCTCCCTCCGCCACCCTTCCCTTCATGTCTCTTTTGAGGTTAACCTTGTCATTCGGGAGACTCTATCCACCTCTTCGAAGGTTCTACTCACCTTTTTGGAGGCTCTATGATACGTTTTTATCGCTTTTTTGTTCAATAACTGCATCGATCGTCCCCTCACTGTAAATCCACCGCTCAATAGCATCAACGACGGCTCCCTTTGCTCTCTTCCTGAAATTTTTAGTTTTGATTTTTTCAAAATCAGATCTACACATTTCGGGAAGCCATCTCCACCCGCGCGCCCCTCCACCTTGTTCCTGGGGATCACTGCTTTCGTCCGCCGTCTGAACCACCGCCATCCGACATCCACGCGCCTGAGCGTGAGTAACACGCGCTTGTTGTCCATGCACCGCCCTCTCCAGTGTTGCATCTCTGGTGTTGCATCTCTGCCTCATCCACCTCCATCTTCGGCATACTTCCATCAGTCGATGCTCTTGTCTAATTTGTTTTGGGTTTTGTATTTTGAATTTATGTTCCTTTTTTTTTGTATTTTTTAGAGCTCCTTCCGCTGTTTGTAATTACTTGATCTATATGGTTTGGGAGGATTCTAGAACCTTTATGGTTTTATTCTTCTTCTTAAATCATTTGATTGTGCCATCGTTGACACACCAAGTCTTACAGCCTTAGTTGGCAGCCAATTTTCTTAGTCTTCGCACCAAGAAAGCATAGGCTTGCGCCATTCATTTAATGCAATATTGCCTCTTTTATTTTCTATTTACTTATCCTGTTTTAGTGGTTTTAGGAGATTTTTTTATTTGGGTTGCCTAGCCCTTAGTTTGTAATTTGTTGTTGCTTATCTAAAAAAAACTAAACAAGGAAGCACTAGAGTTGGGTCTTGGCCCTCTAAGGGGTTTGTTCAGATGGAGATTATGTAATAAAAGTTCAGATGGAGACCAATCCAACAACTGGGCGACTGGGATGTCGTGGGACTAACTTTGGCTTATTTTGATATCTTTGAAATCATATAGTTGCACAAGGGAGGGCTGACTCACTCTAGAGTGGTGGCCAGAAAGCCACCCCAATCCCCCTCGGTGACTTTCCAGCCACCGCTTTAATTTTTTATTTTAAATTTAATTTTTAAATTAAATTAATAAAAAAAAATTAATATTAGCACGTGGCAAAACAATGTGTTTAATTTGGAACTGATGGGGGTTAAACATTTGGAAGAAAATCTAACGGTATAAGTTTTTTGCATTTTCAATTGACTAAGGGAATAAAAATTCAAAGATAAAAAAATGGGTAATTTCACTTAACCCCCCTGAACTTTCGCGCCTTTTGCAAACACCCCTTAAAGTTTATAAACTCTCAATTTGATGTACCAAACTTCTAATTGCTTTCAATTTGCCCCTTTCGTTAGGATTTTCTGTGAAATCCTAACGGATTCAACAAATTACCCATTTATCCCTCATTCCAAAACTACGTCATTTTGAGCTTCAAAACTACACAGTTTTGGGCTTCAAAACGATGTCGTTTTGGTCATTTTATCATTATTTTTAAAAAAAAAATTATAAAACTAAAAAAAAAATTAAAAAAAAAGGTTGGGGGGGGGGGGGGGGAAAACAAGAGGCATGCCAAGGCTAGTGTGGTAGCGCCTTTTAGGAAGGATAATTTTTTGCTTTCAAGTGAAGGAGTAAAAATATTAACAAACAACTTAAAACACAAAATATTTAAAACTATTTTTACATTTTAAGTCACCTTAATTACAACTAAAAAAACAAAAAAGTACCCTTTATATCTAGGGAACTTGGGTTCCTTTGAACACTGGTAGAGCCACGTTTACCTTTGAGGGTGCCATTAATTTTTTTTCCCCTAATTACTGCACTCCAAAAATAAATAAATAAATAAATAATCTTTTTACCTATGGATTTGACTTTTTTTTTTTTTTGCTGAGAACACTAGAAGAACACCTAAAATTTTCCATTAGAAAACGATGTTGTTTTGGATTAGGAATATGTTATGTTTTAAGTTTTTTTTTGTTTTTTTCAAATTTACTCAATTCATTTGGGCAAAAAGGCAAAAGTAATGTGAGATTAATATATTTTCAAAACNTTTTTTTTCTTTTTTTTTCTTAAAAAAAAATTAAATTTTTAAATTTTTTTACTATTTTTCATTTAAAATAAATAAATAAATAATAATGGTAAAATGACCAAAACTACGTCATTTTGAGGCCCAAAACTGTGTAATTTTGAAGCCCAAAACGATGTGGTTTTGGAATGAGTGATAAATAGGTAATTTTGGCTGAATCAGTTAGGATTTCACAAAAAATCCTAACGTAATGGGCCAATTGAAAGCAATTAAAAGTTTAGTACATCAAATTGAGAGTTTTTGAACTTTTGGGGTGTTTGCAAAAAGCGCGAAAGTTCAGGGGGTTAAATGAAATTATCCCATAGAAAAAAAAAGGATTTTACAGTTTTTGGCACGTTGACTCAGGGTTTATAATATATTTACCCCTTTTTTTTTATAAGTTTTACCTAATTAAAAACTGGTCAACTCTTTCCGCTATCTCTTTAGCCGTCAAAGAGAGGAGTGAGATTTGAGACGCCATAGGAGGAAGGAGCTCCTTCCCTTTCCTTCTTCTTTCTTCCCTTCTCCTTCTCACCTCTTTGGATGTCTTTCTATCCGCCTCTTTCGAGGTTCTATCCCACAAATCAAACCCCTCATCACAATCAACACCAATTTCACCATCTCTATAGCAGATCTACTTTTTTACGTTAGGCCCAGCATCAATGACGGAGATAGGGGGGGACCGGGGTGGGCCATGGTCCCCCCCAAAATAAGGAAAAAAAATAATTAGAAGTAAAAAAAAAAAAATGTAAAATTTGATTATAATTTTAGTTATATGGCCCCCTCCCAAAATCATTTTGGCCTTATTTTTAAATATTATGGCCATATCCAATAAAATTTTTTGTTTCTATTCTTAATTTTTTGGGCTATATCCACTAAGTTTTTATTTTTATTTTTGGCTCATACTTTCAAATGCTCACTTTTTTAGTCTTTTGGTAGTCTTTAGTTTAAAAAACAACAAAAATAATTTTATTTAATAAAAAAATTTTAAGGAACCAAAATTTTTTTTGGCCGGCCCCCTCCCATAAAATTTTCTGACTCCGTCCCTGCCCAGCATAACACGCATCTCCTCATCGGTCACCTCCCGCCTTGCCATTTGCTAATGTTTTATGTTCTATAGGTTTTGTTTCTGTTTTATTTTCTTGTGTATTTTACTTGGTCTTTGTGTTTCGTTTATGGGTTTGTTTGTCTTCTCTCTATATTTGATTTAAGTATCAATCTATGGGGTGACAGTTCGGTCGTTTCCTAAAGTTTTGTTTATACGAATCCTTTAAGTAACGATATTGTTTCCAATCTATCTTTTGTTTTATTTTTGTTCTTTTATGGGAGTAAATCATTGACCGAGGAGGAGTCTTTCAAGAGACTAAATGTATGATTCGCCGGAATTCGCTAAGGGTGAAAAGATGGATGGTTATTAACTGTCCCCTTATAGGGGTGGGAGCGGGTCAATGTAGGCGGGTTTTGGGCTGTTCGGCCACCTGTCCCAAACTAAGCGAGTTTGGAAAAACCATACCAGAAACCAGGATACAATGTGGGTTATCCGCCCGTTTTTTGGGTTGGGCAGACGGGTCAGGTATCACTAAACTTGATTTTTTTGTAATTTTAAAAAAAAAAATTGGGTTGGACTGATTTTTTTTCCTTGAAAAAAAAAAAAAAAAAGAACACACACTTAAATCTAAGGGGGCAGGGCAAGTTAGTCGGGTTGGGTGGGTTTTTGCCCACAAAAAGGGGTCATGACAACTTGTCCAAATTGTCCATTAAAAAGTATTATTGACAACAAATTATTTACATTTAATAGTAACAATGATCATCCAATAGGTAGCTCAATTAACTGAAGATCATACCTCGTAAAGTGGAGATTATTGGTTCAAATCCTCTTTCACCTTCCCCCTTTGGATGGCTTTTTCACCCTCTCCCTTTGGTTGAATACTATATAATTCACTTTGAACTTTTTGCTTTTGTTTTATAATATTGATTATATGATTACAAAATTTTTTTTTCTCTAAATTGGATTAGAAGAATTTTAGTCTGTTAAACTGATATGTATTTTTAAAGCATGCGAAAAATGTACTTTCGAGTATTATTTTTGTACTATATTTATCTATCTTTTACTAAAACAATTTCCCATTACGTTTAGGAATTATCTTTCTTTTACTTAACCACCTAGTTCTCCTCCAATTAGGATCCCCCTTCCTTATAAATAGGGACTTCTTCACTATATGTCTTCACTGCCCTTTTTTCTCCCTCTCTCTCTCTCAATTGTTTGCATTAATTTTACATGATTCCCTTGCAACTTGCAAGTGAAGCGGCGACACTCCTACTTGGGGCACTTTTTTCTTTTTCTTTTTCTTTGAACCCTTTAATCTTTCATTTTTATTTTTGCAATTTGGAAAAAATTATGAGTATTTCAGCCCCTCCTTTTTATCCAATGCTGAATCGACGACCTATGTATAAATTAAGAAGAATTCTTTGGATTTGAAAAAAAAAAAAAACAACGTTGCTGACAATTATTTGTTTGGTCAAAAGAGTGATCAGTTTTGAGATCTTTTTTGAATATGAATAGAGAATGGAGGATAGGCTCATTATATTCAAAAAAAAAAAATGGGAATTTATCATAAATAATTGAAGTAATTGGACGCGAGAGCCATGACCCCTTTTTAGAGCGTATAAGGAGAGGTCGAATTCCAAACTTTTCTCTCAAGTATACCCATTACCAAAAAATGGACGTCACTCATGCGGATAGCCAGCCGCCTCGCGTGGCTAAAAGTAAGCCAAAAGAGCTTAAACTCTTCTCTTTTTTTTTTTTTTTTTTCTCTCTCTCTCTCTCTCATTTTGCCTTTTCTGCTATTCGGCCACCGTAATAGTATAAGGAAGAAGTAAATATGGGTTACTAAACAATGAAAGATTTCAAAGGTATGCATATATCAAGTGGTTGCCCCATGATTATTTATTAGTTATTGCCGAAGTCGTTGAAAATACAAATCAAAGGAATCACAATCTTCTAAGCAAGAAAGACTGATTAAAAATATCAAGTAACAGCAACAAAGTCAAATCATTATCTGTCTTAGACACTAATCATTTTAGTTATTTACATTTGCATCAATATCACCAAAACTACAAACAACACACTTACACCATGAAGTTACAGACTAATTACGAGATGGATGCTGAATCAGACACTTGGGGACTCCTATCTGATAGATTTAATACAAATGGATTTCCAGAAGCATCCAAATCAATGACTGCAGTATCACCAGGCTTGTAATCTCCAGAAAGGATCGCTTCACTCAAGACATCCTCAATTATTAAATTAACAGCTCTTCTCAGAGACCGGGCACCATACATCTTGTCATAGCCTTGTTGGCACACGAGATTCTTAACTGATTCAGATACCTCTAAGCAAATTCCTAGAGAAACGAGCCTTTGCTTCACCTCTTGCAGCATCAGATTAAGAATCTCGAGCATCTGGAATAAACGGATGACATGAACTCAACACTAAGAAGTTTAGTATCAATCAATACCAATTCAAGAGACTTATTCATATAATTGTCCTCGATGAGCTAAAATGTATGCAACCAGTTTCTTTAAGTCAAATATGATGAATATTACTTTATATACTTGGAGATTTATCGGAGTTGCTCTTCCAATAAAGAAACTCAATATTGCAGGCCATAATTGTCGGGCCCTGCACACGAGGCAGTTGGTGACCTCCCATGCATGTTGGCGAGTAGCTTTGTCGCCAAGTTGAGTAAGGAAAAGAAAAATGGAAAGAAGGTGTCATGTTTTCCCAGTGTTTTCATAGTCCATGTCTAACATGGCGAAAGGATGAAACATTATTAAACCCTGTTGTTAAGCCCATGCGTATGTCTACAACTGTAAAGACAAGTCAGCATTCATAATTTGGTGTATTTGGATTTAGGTTTCAAGAGTTTGCAATTGAGAGGCTTGCACTCATAAGAAGTATTATTGTTGAAAGTAGAATTTTCTTCTCTAGAGACGTATCAGACTTGAACCTACTTTAATCTCTTTCTTCTTGTGTGTGTGTGTGTGTGTGTTTTGTTTTTTAAATTTTCTTTATTGCATGATTTTCAAAATATTGAGCCTACATACGCATGAACAGCACTGGAGCTAACAAACAATGGAAGGCCACAAACCTGAGCCCTTTCAAGGGGACGAAACACAACTACTTCATCTATCCTGTTGAGCAACTCCGGACAAAAATATGCCTTGAGGTCTTCCATTACCAATGCTTTCATTCCAGCATATGAAGTTGACTTATCATCAGCAGTCAAGAAACCAATGGAGCTCTGTCTACCTTTAGCAATGGCAATAGAACCTACATTCGAAGTCATCACCACCAATGCATTCTTAAATGATACTCTTCGTCCCTGTCAAACCAAGTTTTAAGAAAATAAGAGGCTGAATACTGAAAGACTATCTAATCAAGAAAACCCTAACACAAAACTTGATTAAAAATATATTCCATTTTTTTTTAGTTTTTTCTCTTTTAATTCATTGTGCAATCATAGTCCTCTTTTTTCCTTCTCTCAATCAGAGTCCACTGTCCACTCTTCATTTCCACCATTTTCTTAGTGTATACTAGTGCATCTCATTAGGCACAAACCTGAGAATCAGTAAGGTGGCCATCTTCAAGCAATTGGAGCAGAATGTTTAGTATATCTGGATGGGCTTTCTCTATTTCATCGAGCAATACCACTGTGAAAGGTCGTCTTCTAATGGCTTCTGTAAGAGTGCCTCCTTCTCCATAGCCAACATAACCTGGGGGTGAGCCTATTAATTTGGTCACTGAATGCCGCTCCATATATTCACTCATATCCAATCTTATCATGGCTGCTTCCTGCAATAATGATGCCAGGGATCACAGAAATTAGACTAAGCATTTCAATGAGAGGTGGATTGGAATGCAAAACCACAATGGCATCATTTGAAAAGCCCCAAATGGTTAATTCAGACCCCTTGTGAGATTGACATCATAGAACTACATTAAGTTTTGACCACGAAATCAACTCTGATTTCTAATATTTTCACTGTCAATTCCTCAATCTATTGCAGTCCATCATCCCTTTCATCCATATTCCCATTGCTTGTTGTATGCAGTATTTAAATTAAAGCAGACTCCTAGAAGCTCTAGGAAAAGCAAGCTTAAAGACCAAGATTAGTTAAAATTACAGTCTAAATTTGGTGTCAGGTCTAATCAGAATCCACCCCCCCCCCCCCCCATTTTAATATTTTTATGGGAGGAACCCCTTGGTTTAGCATTATTTGTATTTTAAGTGCTAGTGTATTTCTGTAACTTCTATATCCAAGTCAATAAACAAGGGGGTCTTTTTTATTAAGGGAACATCATCTAGGCATGGGAAAGGCGAGGCCCACACATGTTAGCGTTTGAGGGTTTTGGGCTTTGATGTCTTATGGTGTTGGGTTTCCAGGCATTTTGGGTTGGTTGGGTTGTGGGTGCTCTTCCTGTTTTATGGGTTTTGGGCTTGTGGGAACCCCTATGTATACGGCATGTGTACTTAGCGGTGCACACTTTTTCAATAAAGTTTTTTGTTACTAATTAAAAAAAAAAAAAAAAAACTTTTCTATACTCTTTAAGTTTGTTAGAGTGATGGGAGTTTCAAATCCTAGGTGTGATGCTTAGGGATTATAGGTTCAACATCTAGGATAGAAACCCTAAACAACTCATCTGACCTTCAAAACCTATCTTACCTTTGAATCTCACCATCAACCCTTAAATCCCTAGGACACAAATCCTAAACAGCACCTTTGACTAGCTCCCAAATCAATCAAATTAACCCATACCAGCAACAGTTCTCAGTTTACTATCAACAGCAACAAACCAGAGGTTATATTCTTCCCTTCCTCACCTGTTTCAACCCCAAATCATACCCATCTAATTATACCACATAAACCCAAAACCAACATATTTCCTAGCCCTTTTTCCACCTTAAGACCCACTAGACTTTGTGACACCCCAAAAAGTTCGCCCGACATTGGAATGAAGAATTGTCCAAATTGAGTAGGCGGATTATAAAGGTATTCATAAGTATTAAGTCCCACATTGGTGAGACTCGGCTTTATAAATGATTCAAAGGAGCTCTAATTACAACTTGACTAGTCAATTTGGAATGATAGCGCAAATGTAACTAACATTTTCTCTAAATAATGGTATCAAAGCAACTTTTATGACACCCCAAAATTTAGTTCTATATTAGGAAGATGAATTACTCCCATTGAGTGGGTGAATAAGATGTTCATAAGTACTAAGTCATGTGTTGGTTCCTTATTAGATGAGTGGCTATGTAAGTGATTCTAAAAACCTCAAATTGCAACTTGACTAGTCATTTTGAAGTAGTGGTAGTGCAGATTTGACTAGCGCCTTCCCTAGGTTATTACAGCCTTAATGCTTAAAATACCTGCTGCCAAAAGAAATCCTGCAGTTGCTTTTGATTCCAGCCCTTAAAACCTTTCAAAATTCAATCTTTCCTAGCCTGATCTGAGCCATAAATCGGCTACTTCCTCTCCTCACCTTTAGAACCTCATATCCACAATCTTCTCCCTAAGATTTACCCTGATAAGACAAAGACAAAATTTGATTTGCTGCCGTACTACATCAGATTTGGTGCTAGAGCCCTTTGTCCTCTAAAATAAGTTTTTAAATTCAAGTTTTCATACATACTTATTATACTCCCTCCATCCTACCAAAAACAAATTTTAAGGAAATAGCATCAAATTGTTTAAATGCTTGTCATATGTAAACATTCCATTTTTCCGCTTACTTTTGCAGTTAAAAAGTTAAAATATATATATTGATAATTGATCAAGATATCATAAAATATGCAAATGAAGTAATGATAGTGGCTATTATGGATTTTGTTTGCAATGCTTCAATTTAAAAGTGGAATGTGTAAAACAAAGATCTGTAGCTCTATTTTATACCGACTTCATGAAACACTTCAATTTAGAAAGGCTTCTTTATTTGCATTTTAAGGAAAAATATTGGAGTTCATGTGTGGCTCACTGTGGCTGTAAACTACCACATCAAATAAATGGTGAAAAAATAGGTGATATTACCTATCAAAAAAAGGGAAATTCCTTTATTTCCCTTCTTTTTTTAAAGGCTTGGTGCTGGAATGAGAGTGGGATACACAATTCAAAGAAATCCGTTCACCTAGAGAGATTGGAGTGATCTCAAAGAGATCTCTATATTAATATCAATCTCCTGACCAGAATATGACCGTGTAGAGATAGTGAGAGAGAGTTTGAGGCCTTACTGATCCAAAATAGCAAGCTGCCAAAGCTTTTGTTAATCCAGTTTTGCCAACCCCAGTTGAACCACAAAAGAGCAACACAGCCATTGGTCTATTAGGATCTTTCAGGCCAACTTGGAATCTCTTAAGAGCTCGAGAAATAGTGGCAACAGCCTCATCTTGACCAATAACTCGTCTCCTAAGTTGCTCATCAAGACCCACCAAAAGCATTCTATCATCAGCAGTAAGCTGAAGAACTGGAATCCCAGACCACAGTGAAACAACTGCAGCTATATCATCCGGTCCTACCACCATAGGTCTGAGAAAAATCAAAGCAGGAAAGTTAGTTAAGTATCAAACTGATTCCTAGGGCAATGCAGCCTACTGTTTTCATTACTTCATACATATTTTTGGGGCCAAATGTCATACTCATCGTCATTTAATGTGGAAGGCAAAGTGAATTTTGGAGCGAATTCAGTAGTATCATCCATGCTAGAACCACCACCATCTTCCTTACTTGCCAGGACCTGCTTGCATTAGAGACAAAACTTGTGTTATCAGCACATCATCAGAATTTTTAAGCAATCTATTTGGAGACTGTCATTACCACTTCATGCATAGCCTTAACAGTTCTAATTTCTTGCCAGTAATCATCTGGGGACTTTGAAAGTATACGTGTTTGCTGTTCTCTCTTCCTCTTGAAGGCTTCAATACAAGCTCTACTTCCAGCCTCATCAATGAGATCAATAGCTTTATCAGGAAGATACCTATCAGATATATATTTGGCTGACAGATGCACAGCTGCATTTATGGCTTCCAGTGTAAATCTGCAGTTGTGATAAGCCTCATATTTTTCACGCAGACCCAACAATATTCTCACTGCATCATCCTAAAAGAATTTGCATATTTAATCAAATTAAGTACCAACTGGCCCCTTAAATATCAAAAGACAAAAATACAAATATCGAAAACAACCTGGCTAGGCTCACCAATCCACACGGGCTGGAATCTTCTTGCTAATGCTTTATCCTTCTCAAAATGCATCCTGTATTCATCTATAGTTGTGGATGCAATGCACTGCAAGCAATGGGATGTTAGTGCACCTTCAATATGACAGAACCAATCATATTTATTTAAACAAATCCCTTGTTACCAAGCAGCCTTCTTTATACATTGTTCACGCTCATGAAAACTTTGGAAGATATTATAAAGTTTTTCCACTGTTCACGCTCACAACAACTTTCTAGGAAAGAGAAGAGATATCTCCCTGGCAGTGAAGATTATTGGGAAAGGCAAGGATAACTAAATTACAATCTCAAGGGGAGAAGGAACTTGAGTTGAATGTTACCATTTTATCAAGTAATAACGAGTATTGGCAGAAGAAAAATATGTTAGATGGGGTCATTTCACAATTTCACTAGACTCAATTTAACAATCCTAAAAACCAGCAACTAGGGTCAGCTATATTAGTCTTGATTTTGTTTAATTCTTGCTATTTCATCCCGGCCATATAATGTCTTTGATCACCACCTCTGGCTACATCCACTTTGACCTTCCTCTTCTCCTTCAAGTGCATTTAAATTATTCCCTCGTGTCAGTACATTCAATAGATTTTCGCTGCACCTAACCAGACCATCATAACAATTATCAATTGAATACGACAAATTCTAACGGCATCATTTTAACAAACTTACATCAAACAGAGCCTTCTTGAGTGACATATCAGTTTTATTCATTTGAACCCTATGGGGATGCTGGTTAGACAATTGGTATAAAGCAAAATAGTAGATTTGTCTGATGAGGCTCTTTCTATGAAGGATTCCCTGGGTCCAGCTGCAACCCTAACACCAGAGGCCAAGGATACAATGGCATCCTGATTGTCTGTGAGGACCACTTAGTGACCAATACCACCAATGGAATCTGGTCACCAATTATTGATCCTAACTTCATTATCTATAACTGTTATTCAGATAAGTGGCAGCTTTCACAGCTATTTAACAAAAAATAATATAAATTCAATTTTAGGAGTCATGCTTCAATGATCATTCACAGATGGAATGCCTATATATTACACCTTCAGGGGCCACTAACATGACTAGTTATGAGGAGCAAAATTATATGAGAAACAGTCACCTGTAATTGACCCCTCCCTAGTAACGGTTTCAATAAATTAGCAATGTCAAGACCAGACCCCTTATTTCCTCGTCCAGCTGTTCCAAATTCAACAAGTATGTGGACTTCATCAATAAAAAGAATGACATCACCTGCAAATGAAAGCATATCAGGACTGAGCAACAGTAAAAGCAGTTCCATTTAGAAATGGAACTCTAAAATTGTGTCCACCTGCTTTCAGTACTTCGTTGATTAATTTAGTAACACGAGCCTCTAATTCTCCCCTCTCCTTGGCACCAGCCATTAATAGTGCTATATCCAAGGACATTACGCGTTTTGTCTATGGAAACAACAATAAACTCATCAAATTAGTAACATAAAACATTTTTTTTAAAATGAAAATATTGTAGATTCATCTGGATGAGTACGGAAGTAGAAGAATTATAGCACACCAAGAGAAAAAAGGGAACATCTGCATGTACAATGCTAATTGCCAGTCCTTCAGCAATGGCTGTTTTTCCAACACCACTTTCACCAAGAAGAATGGGATTATTTTTGGTTCTGCGGCAAAGTATTTGAATAACTCTTTGAAATTCAGTATCTCTGCCAATAACAGGATCAATGAGCCCTCCACTAGCTCGAGCAGTAAGATCCACACAGAACTTTTCTAAAGCACTTCTCTCTGAAAATTCAGTTGAGATACAAAATATTACTCTTCCGATATTATAATCGAAAAACCTTCGGCCCGTTTGGAAGTGCGATTTCAATAAATATGATTTTAAAAATTACGTTTTTGAAATCGCTACTTTTTAAAATCGTATAGACGTTTGATAAAATATGTTAAGAAGTATTTTTTTATCAATTAAGTGTTTGGATAACATTAGCATATAATTGCGGTTTCATGGCCAAATAGGTAAATATTGTCCCAAATATATTTTTAAGCGAAATCGTGATTATGGTTTAAATTTGTACCTTTTCAAATAAGCACCTTCTAAACAGCAGATTGAAATCGCGGATTTTTTCACGATTTTAAAATTTGCGTTTTTAAAATCGTAATTTCAAACACTCCAAAATTGTAATTTTGTTTAAAAACGCAAATTATTTCTTTAAATACACACCCAGGACATGGACTTATTACCTCTCGGCTTTTCAGAGGATCTCATAGCAGTGGATTTTCTAGAAAGCGATTTTTCACGTATTCCTTTAAATACCAAAGAGGGGTCTGTAGCATCTTTGGCAAGCTCCCCTTGAAGTCTAGAGAGTGCCACAGCTGCCAACTGATTGACATTTGCCCCCAGTCTGAAATTACACTTGATATAGCAGAATTAATATGAATGGCAAATTGGCACTACATTCTGTTCCAAATTCCTTTGTGCAGATAAAAATTTGACCAATCACAACCATGGTATAATAAGCAGTCAGACACATCTTATCAACAAATTAATAAGGTTGTCTATGTGTTAAGGATATAAATTCTTTGGAATAAATGTTGATTTTGTATTCCCTAAACCAAGAGATTTATATAATATTAGTTAACCCTGATTTAAGGGAAATAAAAATTATCTGGTTGAAGAAAAAAAAATGCCCAAAAGGCAGATGTTTTGGCCATGTGGCCCATTTTAAGCCAACAGTTGGCTCATTCCGGCCATAGTAGCCAATGTCAAGATTCCGACCAAAAGTTGCCAATGTCAAAATTCCGGTCAAAGTAACTGATGCCAGCAAAAAAAGTTGTGGATGTTCAAATCCTGGCCATAGTTGCCAAAGTTCAAGTTGTACTTGAAATATTTCAAATCACATGTAAAGCTCAATAAATAGAGTTATATACTCAGATCAGATATAAGGAAATATGTAGTCTATAAGGCTTTAATATGTATATGTAGGTTTTTCAAAAAAAATAAAAAATAAAAAAAAATGTATATGTAGGCTATATGTCGAACGTTTATTCTATTTCCTTTCATTATTATTGTTTCGCTTTTATATTAATCATATTATGTGTTTTTATACTTTGAGACCTTGCTCCTCTACAAAAGAGAAAGGGGATGAGTACCTCATGAGCACTCGAGCCGCACTGCCATCATCAAGGGTGAAAAGTGCTATGGAGATGTGCTCTGGGGCGATGAAATGATGAGACATGGTCCGGGAGTAGTGGAGCGCAGCCTCAAAGGCGCGCTTTGTGCTAATGGAAAAGGGGACAGCGGCACTATTAGTAGGAACATTTACATCATGACGATGATGCCAAATGGTGCGAACAGAATCTCGTGCCTTGTGGAGGCTGATGCCCGACCCAAGAAAGCCATGCTGAAGAGAATGGAAGTGATGCTCCTCCTCCTCGGCGATTAAACCCAGCAAAAGATGCTGGGGAAATACCATATCCTTGCCAAGTGCTTTTGCTTCTCTTTGGGAATAGATTACGGCCTTAATTGCTCGTTCCGTGAATGGCTCCAAGCCCCCAGCACCTGCTGAGACCACGGAAAAACGCCTTCTCCTCCTCCTCCGAGTAGTAGTAGTAATATTACTAAGAGCGGAGGAAGGAAATGAGAAGTAGACCGGAAGGAGCTTGAGGTGCCCATGGCCATGGGCATGAGATTCCAGCACACTACTAACACTGAAACTAATGGCATTGGAAGAAGAAGAAGAAGAATGATGAGAAAATTGAAGCGGGAGGGAGTAGCAATGATGATGACGGGTAAGGGTGAAGGATCTCAGCGGCGAACAAATGGACGACACTTGCATACTTTTTGTTCTTCTTCTTCGGATCAGAGAAGACAAAAGCTATTACAGCAATCATGGGGTTCATGTTTATTTGTTTTGTCTGATTGGAGTTTGGAGTCAGGGGCAAGGAAGCACGGAGGTACAAGAAAGGTATGGAGTAGAGTAGGACTACACGTCAATCAAACCCAACTGCCTTGTGGGGTTGGGAAGGGCTCGGACCTCGGTTTATGCGTTATCATTTTTCAGGTAGCAAACTAGAGGAAACTAAATATGCTTGCCCCAAAATACTTTTCTTCAAATTCAGGCTTAAAGTCAAAATACCTTAAAATTGGAATTAAAAACTTCCTTAATTTCTAAAACAACTATAGAAGCTTAATGACAATGTTTTCTCAACACAATCATTAAGTACTATAAATGAATTTTAATAAACATTAATATTTCTGGGTGTTACAACAGCTAATGTTATCTTTCCAAACAACCAAACCTTTAAAATATTCCTATGGGCCAAAAATCTGTTAGACAGTCAATTTTTTTGCCCACTTTTACTTTCTATTGTCTTTGTTTAATAAGTATTAACTAGGAGAGTTTGCAAACATGCTATTGAAAAAAAACAAAAAAACAAAAAAAAACAAAAAACTAGAATCTAAACGGAAGTGTTGGGGATTCATTGTTTTGGATATTTACAATGCTTTATAACTAATATCGAAATGATATATATGATCAACATAATCCCAATATCCAGAGGATATATACACCCAGCTATAAAGCATACGGTACTGCCACTTGATCACTATAGCTTTCTGCTCCCCAGCAATGAAACCTTTCCTCTCGGTAGGTGTTCAACAAGTCTGTGATGAGTCAACCTGGCTCCACAACATCTCCGCATAAGCCTTCTCCTCTTCCTTCTCCTCTTCAAAATAATGGGTTGCCTCAATTGCTTCCTCTTCTTCATCTGGGATCTCTTCCATCATCTCTTCTGCAGCAGCTATTTCTACATCTCTCTCTCTCTCTTGCTCAGTAAGTTCAGATAACGCCTCCCTCATAGCCTGCCCTGTTGCTGGCCTATCTCTAGGCCCATATTTTGGAGCAGGCACAACAAAAGGCAAAATAACATCATCCAAGTTTGAACAATTTTTGTCAGAGCCACCCTTTGTCTCTGTTGGGGGAAAGATGAATATGATCCCAAGTTCGTAGTTGCATATGTGAAGCCTCCTACCCAACGGAGACTTGCCTTTCTCAAATCCATTATCCTGACAACCAAATGGATAGGAAATTGGTCGTCCCCATGCAGCTGCACTGAAATTATGTGACCCACAATAAACCCAACCAAAGCTTCGCGCATCCTTCTTAGACTGGAAACGTCTCCGTGCCACCTGCATACAACATTATCTTTTGGGTTTCATATGAACAATGTGTCCAAGCATCGGCTGATGTCAACAAGGATGACCACGATATAGTAAACAGAGACAACACTTGGGACATAAATTAAAATTTGAAGTTGAAGTTAAAAATGCAGCTCAATTCAAGTATTGCAGTTACAACCGAACAAATAATCGGCTGAAAAAGATGAATTCTTTCTGCACTTCATATCATTGCACTGGCTGCAGTGTCTGACATGCAGGTGCTTTGTTATTCTTCGTCACTTACACATTAATGAAACCCTTGCATAAACTTAAGTAGACAGTGATTACTTATCTGCATCTAATTTGATGTTGTAAACTAAAAATGAGGACAAAATAAAGAAGAATGGCAACATGATGACGCCTGAAAGTGAGTGACGAAATCAGAGCCACACAAGCAAATTGAGGGCTCCTGCAATTTCTAGGAATTGCAAGGGGCTGCAATTCAAAGGATCCAGGCTGTTCATTCAAAATGAAGTGTCTGAATTGAGCCACGACAGCAATAAAATAATGAAAAAAAAAAAATCTAAAGAAATTAACGGGTGTTCGGAATAGGACTAGCAATTTGTGTTGGTGTATCAAGTTCATGTTAGGTCGACTTACAGATACTAATATGGGTCAACCTTGACATGACCCATTTAGTTAAACATGTCAAAACCCAGCAACCTCAACACGGCCCATTTAAATAAGTGGCTAGTTCGACCCGGCCCGACCCATATAACCCGCTTAATAAACAGGTTGCATTGTACTAGGGTTTAGGGTTGACCAACACATGACCCGCTTCGAACTATATATGAATTTAAATGAAACAAAGACATTTAAGTTATTACTATGAATCTCCACAAACTTCAAGTGGAGATTCAAAATTGTTCAGATCATTTATGTCACCACTATGAATCTCCACAAATTCAAATAACAGCTTTCATAGGTGACTGATTTAAAAATTGCTTTTGTGCCTCTAACAACATCAAAATCTTAAAAAACGCAAGCCCATGCTCTTAGATCAAAAAAGATATTCCATTTTCCATTATTGAATAAAAGTTGGGCATCACAAAGACTTGAGCATTTCTACATATTTCACTCAGCAACAATTCAAGTACAACCTCTTTATGTGTGTCCCTGCCATAAACATGAGGTTCAGTCACTACAAAAGTTGGCGCCAGTATCCCGTTTTCCTATATGACCTCCCGTTGTCAGTTTCTTTCAATCTGAAATCCACTTCTTGCATTACAAGATCATCGAATCGATCAGTAATTTTTGTGATCTTTGACCCCAGCCTAACATTGATCTAAATATGAATCTCCATATGTCACTGTGGGTCAGCCATCAGTGGGTGTTTGTTTCAAGTCTTAAATAGAGTGGGAGAGAAGAGTTCAAAAGAGAATGAGAATCACTCTATTAGAGAAGAGTTAGAGTCTTAGAGAAGCCGAAGTGGCGTTGTGGTGGTGTCAAGTACTTTAAGGTTTAGCTTTTTCTCTTTTAGGGTTTTGTTTTTTAATTGTAAAAAATATATGTATAATTTTATTTATATTTATACAAGTTATGCAGGTCATCCATGGGTTAAGCGAGTTAAGCCGAGATTGACCCGTTTATTAAACGTATTAATTTGGGTCAGTCAAAATTAACCCCGAACCAAAATATATAAAACTATAACCCGTTAATTTCATGTTGGGTTAGTGTCGGATTTGCAGGTTGTGTCAAGAATTTTCAGCTTAATCCGGATACCCCTTACAGTGGTCATGCACCTCCCTGAAGATCACCCCTTCACCTTCAAAGGGTGGCCAGTCACCAAAGGGTGTGGTTGGGGTAGGCCGACCACCCCCTCCTTGTTCACCATCACCACTTCTTCTTCCGCTACAACCATTTCTACCTTGGATTGACGGCTCTTGATCATTGGATTCTCGTTCATTCGCAATTGCCCTAGCTTTTGCTCCTTCCCCCCCTCGCTGACAAAGAAATTGACCGGAACATTTGGCTTGGCCTTACACTCTGCCATTGGCTCAGTCCTTGAATTCTCAATCTTCTGCAGCCACCCCCACTTATACTTCTCTCCACCACCACCACCAGGAACAATGCCAATCGGCACATTTTGCAAGCTTGTGCTTGACTAATCGGAAGTGCCTCTTCAAGTTCAACTCAAACAAAACTAGGTTATCGTTGTCATCGATGATGGCATGACTTTCAGCGATGAAGAGTTGTTTAAAAAGGGGAAGAATTTGAGAATTTTATTTGTCGAGCAGTTCAGACATTTGGTACAAAGTGAAAAGGTGCAGGGCTGCTGGCGCAACCACCCCCAATGGCCAAGGGGTGGCGGAGAGCCCCAAGAAAACATTTAGAATATTAGACAAACTAAACTCAATGAGTCTCATTCCATTCAACCATTTTGACCACCATCCCCAAACACAAAAAATCAAGCATTAGATTTCCTTTGCGCCTCAAAATGGTTGGCTTTTCTTTTTATTTTTTTGATAAGTAATACAATTATCATGAAAATTGATAATTGTATGAAGCTTTGTTCTCGGAGCCTCTTAGTTGGAGACCGAGATTAGATAACCTTGAGTTTAATAGGCTCAATGGCGAAGAAGCGTCTACTTTGGAGGATCCTTTTGAGGAGAGGGAGGTTAGGGAGGTTATTAAGGGTATGGATAGGGATAAGGCTCCGAGCCAGGATGGCTTTTCTATGGCTTTTTTTCAGGATTGTTGGGAGGTGGTCAAGGAAGACTTCATGGCGGTTTTTGAGGAATTTCATGCCCGAGGTAAATTCGTGAAAAGTATTAATTCTACGTTCATTTCTCTTATCCCGAAAACTCAAGGGGCTAAGGAGGTCAAGGATTTTCAGCCTATTAGTCTTGTGGGTGGAGTTTACAAGATCATTTCCAAGATTTTGGCCAACAGAATGAGGAAAGTTATGGATAAGATTATTTTCAAGCCCCAAAATGCATTTGTTAAAGGGAGACAGATTTTAGATTCGATCCTCATTGCAAATGAGTGTTTGGACAGCAGGATTAAATCTGGGGAGCCAGGTGTTTTATGTAAACTGGATATGGAAAAGGCGTATGATCACGTTGATTGGAACTTCCTACTTTACTTATTGAGGAGATGCGGGTTTGGGGAGAAATGGTGTTCGTGGATCCAGCATTGTATCTCATCAGTTCGCTTCTCAGTGTTGATTAATGGTGTTCCCTCCGGCTTCTTTGGGTGCTCCCGTGGGGTCCGTCAAGGTGATCCGCTTTCTCCTTTCCTCTTTGTTTTGGTGATGGAGGCTTTTAGTAGGATGCTTGGAGTTTTTACCGAGAGAAGGCTGATTTCGGGCTTTTCGGTGGGCTCAAGTGGGCAGGATCGGGTTAATGTGTCGCATCTTCTCTTCGCCGATGATACTCTGGTGTTTTGCGGGGCCAATGGTAGTCAAATCCGTCACTTAGGGGCCCTTCTTGTTTGCTTCGAAGCAGCTGCCGGTTTGAAGGTAAACTTATCCAAATCGGTCTTGATTCCGGTTGGTCATGTGGAGAATGTGGGGCAGCTTGCTGGTTTGCTGGGTTGTGGTTATGGTGAAGTGCCTTTGAAGTATTTGGGGTTACCGTTGGGGGCTTCCTTTAAGGTTAAAACTATGTGGGCGGGTTTGGAGGATATGATGTCGCGAAGACTGGCTCCGTGGAAAAGATTGTATCTCTCAAAAGGAGGTAGGGTCACCTTGATTAAAAGTACCTTATCCAATATGCCTACTTACATGTTATCTCTGTTTCCTATACCTGTTGATGTGGCAAAGCGTCTTGAGAAGATTCAAAGAGACTTTCTTTGGGGTGGGATGAATGATGATTTTAAGTATCACTTAGTAGAGTGGGATAAGGTTTGTACTCCTATTGATGAGGGTGGCTTAAGAATTAGGAATATTCGAAGGTTTAATCAAACTCTCTTGGGAAAGTGGTTGTGGCGGTTTGCTCATGAGGAAGGAGCTTAGTGGAGATCGGTGTTGGTGGCCAAGTATGGGTCGGATTGGGGTGGTTGGCGTTCGGGAGTCATTTCAGGTCCGCATGGGGTGGGATTGTGGAAATTTATTTGTATGGGTTGGCAGAATTTTAGGAGGTTTTGTAAGTTTGATATTGGTGAGGGCTCGAAGATTTGCTTTTGGGATGATGTTTGGTGTGGTGAGAGGGCCCTTAAGGAGGAATATCCCGGATTGTTCAGCATTGCTAGATTCAAGGAAGCGTCAATAGCGAATAATATGGAGCATTCTAGCAATTCAATTCAATGGAATATCCAGTTCACCCGGCTGTTGCATGATTGGGAGGTGGGGGAGTTGGCTTCTTTTTATAAAAGATTATATGATTGTAAGTTGCGAGGTGTGGGGAAAGACAAGCTATGGTGGATGCCTTCTCGCAAGGGTCTTTTTGAGGTTAAGTCCTTCTATCGGGCGTTATCGCCTCGTGGGCTGGCCTCTTTTCTTTGGAAGAGTGTTTGGAAGTCCAAAGCCCCTCCTAGAGTGGCTTTCTTTGTTTGGACGGCGGTTCATAGCAAGATCCTTACTCTAGACAATCTTGGGAGGAGGGGTTTGGTGATGGTGAATAGATGATGGTTATGTGAAATGGAAGGAGAGTCGGTTGATCATCTTCTTCTTCATTGTGCGGCAACGAGAGACTTGTGGTATGCTTTCTTTGCTCGATTTGGGCTTTGCTGGGTTATGCCTCGCTCCGTCAAAGAGGTTCTAGCGAGTTGGTGGACGGCGGGCCGTTCGAAAAGCGCTGTTGTTTGGAAAATGGTCCCTCATTGTATTTTGTGGTGTATTTGGAGAGAGCGAAATAATAGATGTTTCGAGGACTCGTCGAGGACTCGAGAGAAGCTTCTCCATTTCTTTCTTGTTACTCTCTATTCTTGGACTACAGGCTGGCTTGCCCCGCAGGCTATTAGCTTTGTAGATTTTCTTTCCTTTTTTTCTCTCTCTCTAGTCCCTTTTGTATACTCCCAGTGTACTAAGGGTTGCACCCCTCTGCGCTTTTTTGATATATTATCTTGACTTATCAAAAAAAAATTTCATGATAATGCCACATCCAAAAAAAATTAAATAAAAAAAGACAGGACAAAGCCTCTAGGGTATCTCTTGTATTGGCCTTTGTTTGCTGTATCACATCACTTTGTGGTGAATAAAGAAACTAGCTTCATGAGATTATTCGTACAACAAAAATTCAATTCATTTGAAAAGAAGAAAATATTTTTACCTTGACATGCATTGGATGCCCAACTCTACTATAGGGATGAGGAATGGCATCATGAAGTACGTCTACAGTCCTCAACCTTTGCCATGTTCTCTAAGTAGAAAATTATTCATAAATAAATAAACTGAGATGAAATATATGATTGATTACAAAACAAGACAATTGTCACTCATGTGCTCTTCACATATGTTTGCAAACCTAAAATAATTGGAAAATCATAATAATCAATCTAATTTTATACACTTAATACATGCTTCCTTTACAAGGAAGATTCTAATAAATACGTGGTGTTTGCATATTTTTGCGTCCCAGGTTAAATTTGAAAATTTCAATTTTCTAAAAGTGAAATTTAACCCTCAATCAAAAGTTCTCAAAGAACATCTGAACATTCAAAAAGAACCCCAAAATTTAATTTTCTTTGAATTATAAGGGAGTAGAAAAAAGAATAAAAATAAAAAGAGAACCCATAATTACTTTTTTCAATCTTAAGAAACTTGAAGACAATATGAATGATAGTTTCATTATTTCATCGTTTGAAAATGGTGTTATATCTTAAGCTGGTAAAGATCATCAAATTATGCGTGTAGAGTATATGCTAGAACACATGCTGTTTGATCACTCTTATTTTACATTTCAAATTACATGTAACATACTAACATATCAGATGTTACATATTATTGATAACAAAAGATATCCCAACCAAATGAGCAGTTGATCCTACTTATAGTCGTGGATTAGAAAAGGTGATTATTGGTGTATAGATGCATAAACATAAGGGGAAGAATCTTGTGAGTTCTAATTCATGATTTTTAGGGTGAAATTGTATATGCAGTTGTAAAAAGGGAGTATTAGACTTGAGAGAGAAAGTACAAGCCATGCTCTACCTTTGCCTCTATTTCCTAGGTTCTCATCCATCTTGCAGCTGACAACGCCATTAATTGCAGCCATACCAGCTCATTTACCAACCATGATTTAACCCCAACCTAACCCATTTAATACCCTACTTATGAGTAGGATATAAAATATCAAATACATCATTAGAGGCTATCATACCTCTGAGAAGCAAAGAATGCGTTTTGAAGGCAAGATTCCACTGCATGCATTCTTCACTCTTTCAATAGTGGGGAAAATTATCCTAATGGATGGACTTTTTAATTCTTGGCTAGCATTCCAGCAGCCCCACTGTCAAGAGCATAAGTTAACAGCTAAAACCAATGTCAAACATCCTTATATTGTTCATGCAAATCTATAGCAAATCATAAAACTATTATGTGACCTCTGGATCAGACTCTTCAGACTCGAAGGATTGCAATGATCTCTTTCCTGAAGCTGTTGAGAATGCAGCTAGAAATTGTGGATTGACTGCTGACCCAATTGAGGATGAACCTTAAGAACAAACAGATACAAAGAAAAAAAGCTAGAATTGTCAAATGTCTTTCTAAAAATGTTGGCATATAAATTACGAACTTTACAAGCATCACCATTGACTTTAATATGGATGTCAATTTAGTCCCTAAAATTCCAGTTTGAATAATTAACTTTTAGACACAAATCAATCCTTCTCATAGAATTTTCCAATACAGTTTTTTATAAATTTAATCATGTGACAGCACATGATTTCTACCACATAACTGTAATTTCAAAATGACGATATTACCCTTCATTATTCATATACTATTAGAAAGAAAAAAATAATAATAATTGATGACACCAAGCAAACCTTACACTGCACCAATCGTTGAAGCTTCTCCATGTCCCTGTATGTTACTGCCCTGTAAAACATAGTTTCAAACCTCTCTTCCCCAACCCCATTGGATCTCAGGGACAGAATCTCATCAACTACCTTCGATCCCTGCAACATTTTCTTCAATTGTTGCAAGGTAGTTCAAGAATTTGGGGACGGAATATACGGACTTGATTTCATTGACTTTGTCGGGGAATTCTTTTTTTTTCCCTTTGTTTTCAAATTTTGTATGGCTTGGAGATTAGGCAATGCAAGTGCCACGTTTTTTCTAGGAGAGAGAGATGAAATATTTTTTGATAAGTAATAACCAGTCTTATTAAAGAGAGAGAGATGAAATGAAGGCAAACGAGCAAGCATAGAGTAGGATTTTAGTGATCGTGCTCTAAAAGGATAATTTAAGGATCTAAAATAATGAAGAATAATAATGTCATTTAAATTGATATCCACATTAAAATGCAAAAAATAATATTTCTATAAAACCTCATATAAATTAAGATTATAAAACATACACTTACCATAAATGAAATCAGACTCCAACGATTCAGGCCATCTATATTGACCTAAGACCTAGTCAGAACAAACAAAACAGAAGATAAATATCAGGGTTTCTGACAATAATGTAACTATATAGAGGTTCACCAAACAGGACAGGTTAATGCAAACAACTTAGTCAAGCACATTGCATGTCTCCTTTTAATTATTTACAATAACCAAATCCAAAACTACGGCAACGTTTGGTAATGTTTTTTAGAATACTTTTTAATTCTTAAAAACACAACCAGAATTTTTTTTTCTTTGGTACAAGTGTTCTAGCAGTCTTCTTCTTTTTTTTTTTTTTAGCTCTTCCCTGAGAAGTGTTTTCCCCTCAAAGAAACTTTTTTTTCCCAAACAGTTTTTTTTTTTTTAATGCTTGCCTAGCCGTGGTGATTGATCGCCTAACCATTGCAGTAGGTGGATAACTCCGCCACACCCAGCTGTGGTGGCTGGGTTACCGAGCCACCATGGTTGGGCTATGCCCAGCCACATTGTTAGATTACCAAACAACTGCAGCTGGGCAAGACCAAACTGCAATGGTTGGGTTACTCAGCCACGATGGTTGGGTAACCGAGGGATTAGATTGATCAAAAATACCAGGAGGGATTAAACCGCTCTGGTACAAAGTAAATAGGTTTGCATGTAAACACATCGAGAAAGAGTAGGTTCGTTCAACATTAGTAGCCTACCTCACACATTTTCTAATATAGGTTGCATAAGATATCAAATTGACCAAAATACCAATGTAAAATCCTAACAATAAACAAAATCAATACATATTTAAGTAGCTCAGTCATTAAATTCACCCCAATTTGGCTAATAGAACCATAATTATAAAGTAAAACAAAAAACCACTAAAGAAAGCCATAAAAATTGCTTTCTTTACAGCTGACATAAATACAATCAAACAACAAAGCTTCTGTCAAGGCCAATATGGTGAGAGAGGAAAAAGGAGGGGAATCTTCACATATAGAAGAAATATATCTCTAAGATTTGTTGGCCGAACTTTGCCTTGACTCATGTCTAAAATCGTTGAGATTATTTCCTATATATGCCACTGCCAAAAACTGATATTCAGGGAGAAAACAAGCTGCAAGCACATATTTCTAACAAATATGTCAAATAGACATTCAAGACCAGCTAAAGAATCCATAAATAGAACTTCTTCAAACTTCTCATAACCAATTCAACATTGAAATCGGTAAAGTTTCTTTAGAGTGACATATTCTAATGGTCCAGGCACATAAACACAGATATGCCATCATAAGCACAAACATCAGTTAAAAAGATACGGGAGAGTGGCTACAAGGCACAACATCTAACCAGGAATTTGATTAAAAGATGAAAAGAAAATAATTAGCTAACAATTTCAAGGTGAAGCTCTTTGAACTTCATTACCATTACCTCTTGCAGTCGCCATAGGCCTGAATTACTTTGAACTGAAGCAATTAGAGAGCATAATGCAACAACATGTTTAGGTTGCATCATTTTTGAAATATCTTGAAAATGAGGCCCCTGCACAAGTCAAAACCCTGTCTTTAATAGATGCCTACTCCAAAAACAGAGCATGCCATCATTTCATATAAAGCTGCAAGTTGCGTGTCCTAAAAACATGTCCAACAAATGGCAGAAATACCATACCTGTGACACATATAATATCAATTGTATATTCATGCCATTTCCACCTAAAGCAGCTGCAAGTGCTTCTTTAGGACAAACACATCCAGAGAATCTGAAGAATCCAATATCCCACAGCGGAGAAACCCATTTTGCAACAATTCTAGGCAGAAAGCCAAGTTGGACAAAATCTAATGCAAGAAACAAAGCAAAAGTGTTACTTGGTGGCTAATGACATGAATAACCTAACACATATGGAGGAAAGATAAAAACAAGTTATAACTAATAACTCACATTGTTATGATCTATGAAAGTGTTAAATCACATATGTACTACACTCCAAAAGAACTAGTCAAATTACATTTAGAGTTCATAGAATCACTTATATAAACCAGTTGCTCCTAGTATACAACCACTGTGCGATTTGGCACATACACGTGACATCTTCCTAATCCTCCTATCCAATTTGGTACTTAATTTTCATAATCCAAAGTATCACAATTTTTTCCACTTAAATCTTTGATGTCTTTATTAGGGCTCACTTTGCATTGCAGTTCACCAATTCCACATGATGATACAACCTAGAGAAACGCTATGTGCTAAAAGGACTAGTCAAAAATTACAATTTGCACTCCTTAGTCACTTGTATAATCCAGTCTTAGAGCATCTCCGATAGCAATAGCCATTTTAGCTACTCAAAAAGCTCTCTTTTCTATTTTGCCTAGTCCTTTTCCATCACGAACTCTAGCAGATTATATCTTTCACTCTCTACTTTCTTTAAATAATTTTTTTTAGTATACTTTTTTTTTTTAAAAAAAAATTTCCAATTCTCTCTCTCAGCTAAAATTCACACGGTCCAACGACAACTCTAACCCCGGCCATCGTTTTTCTGTTTCAGTTTTTCCTTCTTGTAATGGACAGCATGCTTTTCCTCCTCTCTCTGCATGTTGTACTGCAAAAATTGCAAAAAACCTAGAAAGAAAATTTTTTCAAAAAGTTGGAAGAGTTTTTTTTTTTTTATAAGTAAATTTTTTTCAAAAAGTTGGAAGAGTTGTAAAAGGTATAACAATCAAATGGGTGGTTAAGGGTATTTTCTTCTATCTAAAAACCCAGAGGTATTTCTCCTATCTTGAGTTTCTTTTGGGTTTCTCGTTTTAGCTAAAAATGGGATTGGAATTTTTATTTTTTTTTAGATTTGATGGCCAATCAAGGTTTTTTCATTGTGAAATTCTGGGTTGATTTTTCCTGTTTGTTGAAACCAATTAAATGGGTGGTTAAGGGAAGGTTTTGGGGCTAAATTTCTGTTTGGTGGAACCCAGCAATGCTCCAAGTTGGCATTCCAGAGAGAGGGAGAGATACAGAGACCAAAGAGGGAGAGAGAGAGAGAGTGAAAGAGAAAATAATAAAAAAAGTTCTAGTGTGAATAGAGAATAGGCTCTTCCCTATTCACTGTTCAAACTTGAATGAAAAACTATTTTTTGGCTATTGTCTTGGAGAGAGAAAGAGAGAGAGAGAGAGAGAGAGAGAAAAGAGGTTAATAATAGTCAAATTTGGAATTTAACTTTAGGGATTTGCCTACTCTCCTGAAGATGCTCTTACCAAGTATAAACCAATTTGGGACTTGGCACATAGAAACCTTCCTAATTCAACCATCTAATATGGAATTTTAACTTTCACTATCCAAGGTATCAAAAACATGCAAACATATCACAAGCAAAGATTTTAACAACTTCAGCCTCTCTTGGGTCATGCCTAGTAACATCCTATAGCTTCTCCAGTACAAGAAATTTCAAGGGCAGGAACATCCCAAAGAGGCTATCTGGAAAGTTATCCCCACTCTCTCAGTGTGGAGCATTTGGAGAAAAAGGAATCAACATCTCTTTAAGGATAGCAAGACCAATTTACTTCTCCTTAAATCTTATTTTCTGATATCTCTTTTGGATTGGGCTATTGTATATGTTCCTAACTTTCCCTCTGGGAATCTAGTAGATTTGATTTGTTTTCTAGATTGTAGTAGCAGCTAGGGCCTCAGCTCTCTTGTATACTCTTTGTGTACGAGAGTTTTGCCCTTTGTTCAATAAAATTCTAATTATTCATCAAAAAACAAAAAAAAAAAGGATAATAGAATAGGCAAGTGCTAATAGATTCATCCATGGTTCCATACACTTGCTAATAGATAAATTACTAAAAATATATATATATTATATTGTAAAAAAACAAAAAAGGCACTTGGGTGATTCATGCAAGATAAAAACGATTTACTGCACACCTCAAGGGGAGCCCAAACATATAGGCAAGTGCTTTCCTTCAATGCTATGTGAGAGCATTGATCTGGGTAGAGGCAAGTGCTTTCAAAAGTTATCCTTGTTCAATGGGAAATAACACTAAAAATCTTATGAGTATGGAAATCATACCCCTAAGAGTCACCTTACCTTTAACCACACTATCCTGTAAAGCCTAGTACTTATCAAAAAAAAAAACTAAAGCTCCACAAGAAAGCCCTCCGTATGCAACAAGAAGATCGGAGGGCAATAAACAATTGAAACATATAAAGTAATTCTCAAAGTACCAATTCAATGGGAATGTCTACTTCTTAAATGTAATTATAAGTTGAATTATAATGTACATCCTCCAGTTCCCCGCTTTAAATGTGAAAGACATTATATTGATAAATGACATCCAATACACCTATTGTGTAGCAAAGAACTTTTTTATCATTATATATTATGTAGAAAAAAAGGGCAGACCATAGTACACAGCAAGCACACAAGAGTCCAACTCCCCTTTTCTCTATCTGGGAGGCAGGGACAATTAGCACCTTATCAAAAACCATGAAGAAAATCTAAAAGAATAGAGACAGAGAGAGAGAGAGAGAGAGAGAGAGAGAGAAAGAAGGATCAAACCACATAGACTGCAAGCCAAGAAGATAAAGTTCTCTAGAACATAATCTTAATCCTTTTAAAATAAAATAGAAAACCTCAAAAACATGACCTTTACCATCAACCAAATGCACCACATAAACCGTAGGGGAACTTGTCCCAAACACAGCACATTCCTCTCCCTAATCCCCTCTTGCACATTCCATAAAATGCAATTATACCAAACAGACGGTGCAAGAAAGATGATCAACCAACTCCCCCTCATGCTTACACATGTAGCACACCCATTCCACAATAACTTTTCCATTTTCTGTTGATTAGATTGTAAGCTGCTGCAAAAACTTTTTAAAGCTGCAGTCCAACCAAAAGATGATGCAACTTGGAAAGGAACTCCACACGGTCAAATGCCATTCCAACAAAAACCATTCCCTTTCAAACTTCCAACAACTCAGAAAATTTTTACCTCAAAGTTCTTAGTGCCAGACCAAACCCAAAAAATACGTCTTTCCTATACCATTACCATTCTGTAACATTAGAACTATACCGTAGACATGTATCCAAAAAAGCATTGTGAATATTACCTCCCACAGAGAACTTGTCCGGGTTGGGAACAAGAACACTCACAGCATTTGCATCTGCAGGCACATTTTTGTTTCTTCTTAAAACAATCTCTGACATCCCATATGCTCTATCACAAGATTTACCAAGAAAAGCAGCCAGTTTCTTAAGCTGTGCACCATTTGAGTCAGCAGCAGTTCGAAAAAGGTGACTTAAACCAACAACAGATGCTTCAACTGAACCAAGGAACTTCACACCAAATGAACACGATGCCCAGTGATTAGCCTGTCACAAGAGTTGAATGACACAATTAAAACCCCATCTTATCAGGCACCCTTCAAACCCAGAATTGTCAAGTCTCTCCAATTATAATATCAATGGACTGCTCCAGTGAAAAATTGAGGAAGTTCTGCTCCAGTGAAAAATTGAGGAAGTTGAACTTCCAAGAAGACACTGGCATAAAAGAAGCATCAATTTAGCCTGTGGTTGAGCTGAGATTTTGAAGTAATCTTCTTTTTTCTTTGATAGGTAATATCAAGAAAGCTTTAATAGAAGCGTAGGCGCCCCAAGCATACAGGAAGTATACAAAAAGGACACAAAAGACAAAAAGAACAAAACAAACAGGAAAGAACAAGAAGAACCCGCGGAACCCAACACCAACAAGAACACAGCAACTGCCAAACTATCCCACAACCCCACAAGGACCAAACCAAAAACCCTCCCACCCGAAACCCAAAAGGGAATCCAGCGCAACCGCTCGTGAGCCTTGAAGTAATCTTCTAATTGAACAAACCAACAAAGAAATACATATCTATATATAAATGTCAACAACTGCAAAATCAGCTTTCACACTCATAAACACAGGCACAATCTTAGCACAAACGAATGCACTCACAGGTAAGAATCGTGTGCTTTCAATCATAGCAGGAGCTCTGTAAGAATGAATCCCAGGTACTGAAGCAATTAGATATCCGTCTGCCCCTCCAAAGTCATACTTTGTCAACTCAATAATCCAATGGGCCTGACTGGGTACATCAGTCAAAAGAGATGCTATAAATCTGGCCAGCTGAGCTGCAAAATCAGATTTTGCATCTTTACTTGTATCCCTGTCACGAATTTGGGTAAAAAGGGATAAATAATTAGGTGAACTTCTACGAGGGAAATCTTGCCACCAAATGGTATTTGTCACTTTGTTCCACTGCAAAGACATAACAGACAATGAGTGACACTATACAAAAGAAAAATAAAGAGAAATATAAAATTAAACAGTTTATAATCTCAATAAATCAAATCAAAATTCATAGAAGAAAATAGCAGGAAAAAAATCCATAATCAAAATTTTTGTTTCAAATTGGACACAACAGATCACACGTTCCATTGAATATCTAGCACACTGCAAACAAGCATGGCATGTAAAAATGCCAGATCTTAGCCATTGAATTTTCTTCTGTTTCTTGTCTTACCAAATTTTCTTTTAATGCATAGCATGACAATCATTGATTTCACCCAAAAGACTTGAGTTTTATTTGGAAAAAGAGCCTAATACAACAAAACAATAATGTTGTATGATTTAATATATACAATGTTCCTATCCACTTCACTTCATCTCTAATTTTTCTTTCATTCTCATTGAACGTATGTGTTTAATACATTACAAACTAATTAAAACCACATGCTAGTGTTTGTGAATTTGACCCTTTTCTGACCCCTTCTCATCTACTTGACACAATCAATCATGCAGAGGCCATCAAGGTCACAATCTTAAAAGACTACCCGTCAAATTCACAATGTTACAAGATACTTACATCACGTGGGTCCTATCAATCAGCAAAACAGACTAACATATACAAAACAAAAATAATAAGCAAATCCAGTAGAACTTTCTATTGGGCCAGATAATGGGGAAACAAGACCCTCTCCAAAAGCAGTCTAAAGCAACAAATTTTCAAAATATTGAAACCCTTGAACTACAACTGATATTTCACTAATAGCTGTCCAGCATGCACATAGACCTTCATATTCTATATCATATTTGTTAAACACAGCACTTGATTTATAGTACGGCCCTACATCAGACATAACAAAGTTCAATTGCAATGAACACCTCATAAAACATAAATAACAAAATCTTAGCTTGGTGATCACCTGTTTTGCCACTAAATTAGCAGAAGTAATGATAACACGAATACTATTTTCTCTTTGAGAAACAAGCAATTTGGGGTGATGGCAAGCAATGCCTTGTTTCTTTCTGTCTTTGCCAAAAGCTACAGCATCAGGGAATGGAGGATACCTATTAAAACAAAATGGACTAAATTACAGAAGTGTTCATTATTAAAAGACATAATTTGGTGTGTGCTCCAAATCGTCCAAGCACACATCTTTCCTCTTTAAAGAATGAGGAGCATGAATAGAACACTCACACTACAACTAAGTTTGGAAAATCTGGGTATGGCACAGAGGATCTTTTATCAGGTCCTGCACTCCAACATCTCTCAGTGTTATGACAAGCAAGTGTAACTGGCAGATGGCAGGGAACCTTACAATATGATAAAAACCTATGATGAAACTTCACTTAGAATTGGAAACAAGAGAGAAGAGACAGAAAAATTCTAGAAGTTAACATTCTTATAAGATAATGTTATTGGAAAAAAATAAAAAATAAAAAAAGAGTAAAAAAAGTAAAGTGGGTGGGGGGCTAGGCAAGATAATTTCATAATTAAGAAAAGACAAACAATGGAAAGATATATGTTACTCTACCATAAGATATCGCTTGTAAACGTCGCAATAAATAATCGCGAGATGCTTTCTACGGGATGCAGAAGTTCCGGCAAGGAAACAACAGCACGATGGCTAAATAAACTTTGGTTCATAATTTCAAGGCGATTCAAGCAAAAACAATTTCCAGGTGGTGGACAAATATTGCCACAAGTTTCGTTCCACATGACACCATCAAAATGAGGAGGATTCTCCTTGCCCACAGAATTCAATGACGAAATATTAGCATTCTCAGAAGGAATTCCAAAATATTCTTTATGACAAAAACGGTCTCCTCGTACAGAAACATTCTCAGTATTATGATTGCTGTCTACCTTTACAGCCACAACTTTTTCACCGGGATGCTCCACAGTTGGACTCGACTGTACAGAAAAAGGATATCGTCGAATGTAAGATATGGGATCATCACTTTGCAATATGGTTCTGCATAAAGTTGAAAGAGAGTTTGCTCTTCCAACAAGGTCATCCCATTTTGATATAGAAAGGGCAGAACTATTAGCCCTCAAAGCGAAAATCCTTCTGTTGAACTTGCCACTTGATACGGATCCCTGGGAGTGTCCTTGGGAGGTAATGGGTAGTGGAATATCATTGCACCCTTGCAAAAGCACCTCCTCCTCAAAAACAATCCTTTGAATAAGAAAACCCATGGGAAGTCGAGAACCACAAAGACCTTGATCATTTGCACAAACAAGCAGGACCTCATCTCCTGCGGACAACTCCATGACTAAGCCCTTTCTAATCCTAACCCCATTGACAAAAACGCCATTCAAAGAAGCCCTGACTCTAGCATCTGGATTATCGGAAGGAATAGGTACAAATCTATTCCCACATTGATTAGCAAGAAAACAACTACCACCACTGCTACTAGTAGTAGGAGAAAACGAAAAGGATCCGTCCAGAAGATAGAGTTTACGGAGGGAAGCATCAAAGAGGATTTGGCAGTGTTGCTTACTGACGCGACGATCATCAAAGACCAATTGACAGAGGCGACCGCTGCGACCGATGGTGTAAGGCTGATCCCGCTCAAGACGGATGGTTGTGGCGACGAGAGGTACATCTAAACGCTTGAGATCAACCATTGTTGCTACTGCCTTTCTTGATATCTTCTTCTTGGAAGAAGCCAAAATGCAAGAACCGCCTCTCTTCTTCTCAGTATTCTTGACATCGTTCAAATCCAGGTGTTCCATAACAGCAGATAGCCCGAATACAATCAAAAGAACAAGAGAATACAATCTAAATGAATTTGGGAGCAAAAAGAAAGAATCGTCTGTAATCTCCCCCGGAGAAAAATAATTAATTCAAAAATATCCAAAGAAGAAAGTTTTGAAATAGTCAAATTGACAAAGAGAGGGAAGAAGAAAAAACCCCTCTATTACCTCTACCGCTCTACGGAAAATAACAATATGTTGAAAGCACTGGAATAGTTCTCTCCTTCTCCCCCCTCATTTTTAGTCTTAGACCTGGCCAGGGGTAATGGGCTTGAGCCGGGTGGGCGCTTTCGACAGACTTAGAACACACATTAGGCCCGATGAGCTTGAGCCTAAAACTTTACGCCGGGCAAGCTCCGAGAACAAACAAGCCTCAATGTTCTTCCTCTTTTGTATCAACGAACTTTCTATAAAGGTGATGGAAAGAAAGAGAAGTTTGTTGGGCTATTTTTATTGGCCACAATATCCATATTTGGACTTTCCCTTGGCTCCCTACCATTCCTTCTTTCAAACCCAACCCAAATCCCAACCTCTTGAGCCTTATTGATTTCTCTGTGGCTAACTTATTTAACTCGGGAAAGAAAGCCACTAATTTAAAAAATATATATTATATTAAATAATATAAAGTTATATATCAATTTTATCATAAAATAAAATAAAATAAAATATTATGTGCTCTCTTAGTATTCTTCTAGTGTCATCTTAGTTCTCGATAGAAATTAATTTTTTTAAAATTAAAAAAAAAAAACAAAAACAAAATTAAAGTGAGGTTTATTTTCTCAACCAGTTCTCAATAAACAGATTTAATTTTTTTTCCAAAATAATTAAGCTGCTTCTTTAATTTTAGGTTAAAATTAAAATATCTTTTTCCAAAATAATCACCGCCACTTTCTCTCTCTTGTTGTCTCTCTCTCTTTAAAACGGAAAAATCTCACGCGTTGTCACTGTCGAGACACCGGAGAATTGCCTTTGTCGCTATCGAGATCTACAAGAGAACGTCGTCGCCAGTACAAAACCTAGGTGTCGGAGAAAGTTGATGCTTTGATAAATTAACAAGAACGTCAAATTTGATTCTACAATATTGCTTCAAGAAGAACTGGACCATCAGACTTGATTAGCCTCCAATGCACATTTCACCAATAAGTATTTATATGAAGCTAAGGCCAAAGTAATTATAGTGAGTGACTGGAGTAAAAAAAAGTAACTTAGAGCTTATTCTTGCAAGTCAGTTGCAGTCTTATAGGTAACATATGAAGCAATTCATGTTATTGTTCTGACGACGATGTTCTCCAGTAAACCCCGATGGCGACAAAGACAATTCTCCGGTGTTTCGACTGTGATGACATCAAGATTTTTCCGTTTCGGCAAGAGAGACAGCAATAGAGAGAGAGGTGGTGATTATTTGGGGAAAAAAATTAATTTAACATAAAATTAAAGAGGTGGCATAATTATTTTGGAAAAAAATTAAAACGGTTTATTGAAAACCAATTGAGAAAATAAACCAATGATGGGGCGACTTTAATTTTTTATATAAAAAATTAATTAATTTCTACCAAAAACTAAGAAGGCACTAGAGAACCTAACATTTCCCTAAAATAAATAATATCCATTTTATTTAATAAAATAGAGAGAATGCTTATCCATTTCCGGTGGAAAAAATAGGTAATCGAGTTTAGCTCATTGGCATGAAACAGGAGTCGATGACTCCTAATTATTAGTATAGCCCAAAAAGGGTTAAAAAAAGGAAGCAAAATGAAAAGGGAAAAAGGAGAGTAGAGAGAAATGTTTGTATGTACGTCACTCAATTGTAGAGTCTAGCGTACCCAAAACATCTCTGTCTGAGAGAGCCTTGAAGCCATAGCCCTAGCCCTACACCTGAGAGAGGCCCTCAACATCTCCTCCCCATGAACTACCCCTCCATCCAATCGTACTCCAAAGCAATTTGTTGATTATTAATTGGTTTGGTTTGGCTTAGGGTCGTCGTTGATCAATTGATCAGATAATCCAAGAAGAAGGAGATGGAGAATGGGTACGAGGCCGGAAGATTGGCTGAGAAATTCTCGGGCCTGGCCGTCACCGCCGGTGCCACCACCACCACCAACAACAACAACGACAGCTTGTTTCAGGTGATGAAAGCCGTGGAAGCCGCAGAGGCCACCATCAAACAACAGGTTGAGGAGAATACTCGCTTGAGGAACGAGCTTCACCAAAAAATTCTTGAACTCGACAGACGTGTATGTAATTTTACCATTTTTCTTTTCTTTTTCTGCAAAATTTTCCGAGTTTACTATTGAAAACATAATCAGCTATTGTCTAGTATTCCTAACATCACCTTCATTAACAAATCAACTTGGAAAGACACATAACATGATAAAGGTTCCTTCTATATATATAATTTAGCATAATAAGCAAGTTTGTGGCGTACGATTAATTTTGACTTGGGAATGCTTCAGGTCTACTTCTGGTTTCAAATTAGTTTGGAACTCCTATTGGTTTACAATGTTTTACAAATTTCTTATGATTGTAGTGGGAAGCTCATTGACAGTCTCATTTCTGCGATTATTAGCTTGTACTTTCTGTTGTGTCCTGTGGATTACGTGCCCGTTCTTTTAATCCCCAGCGAGCACATTGTTTGAATCATTATTTTGTGGTTGCGTGATATTTGGCAAATGCGGGCTTTTTGGCAGAAAGCAGATGAGTCAGTGGCTCAAAGACCTCGTTCTGTTGACACATGGACTGGGGGCATTCATGGATCCTATGAAGGTAATCAAGAAGACAGGCTTAAGAGCACAGGCAACACATCTGCAGCTGTTCCACCTGGTCCGCTAGTTCTCCATCTAGATTTGAAGCCAGACAATGATCCTGCTATACAAAGTCCCGCAGAAAGCCACTATGAGAGCAGCAAGATCAATGGGACATTGAAGGTGTTTCCTGGTGGCACGCCCTCTGCAGATAATACTGGCTTCTCTCAATTCCCTTCGCCATCTACAACATCTTTCTCTCCGGGCAGGTATTTCACCTCAACTAGAGATGATTACTGCCTCTTCATGCAGCTAATTTTATCTTCCAAAGCCATCTTGTAACGTATCAAATAAAGAAAGAATTGATGAAACAAGTCAGTGCATATTTCACTTTTGTTTATGAAAAAAGTCACTCTGTATTGTTAATAAGAATTTCTGGATGTTATATTTTTATGATTTCAGAAAACATCGTATTTTTGTCTTAGGTATCAAATGGAAGGAGAGTATGATCCACGGTTCAATTTATCTGGTCAGGGGCTGATGCCAGTGACTGAAGTAAATAATAGTAGCAGCCTTTGGAAGCAGGTATAATCATATAGCTCTAAAATATGTGACTTTTTCGAGATAAATGTTTAATGGACCATTTGCTATGTTTGTGTAGGACCTCATTGTTAAGATTCGGGAACATGAAGAAGAGATTATGCAATTACGGAAGCATCTTGCAGATTATTCTGTCAAGGTAAAATGGCAAGCGCTTCTCACATTGTTTGGATGAATATTTCTTGTCTCTTCTTTTTCTTTTTTCTATTTTTCCCCGGATAAGATGAATACATCTTTTTTCTAGTTTAATAAAACTGGTTATTACTTATTAAAAAAAAAAAAAAGATGAATACATCTTTATTTTATTTTTTTCACTTGCATGTTAATTGAATTGACTAATATTAAATGCAATGATAGGAGGCGCACATACGCAACGAAAAATACATCCTGGAAAAGCGCATTGCATATATGCGCCTGGTAGGCAATATATCCTTTACAATCCTTTACAATCCGATCTCTTATTTCTGTTTGGTGCTTAATGTAAAGACCTTTTTCGTTGTTTTGCCACTAGGCCTTTGATCAGCAGCAACAAGACCTTGTGGATGCTGCATCAAAAGCTCTCTCATACAGACAAGACATAATTGAGGAAAACATACGTCTCACATACGCGCTGCAGGTAGTTTTATGTTTCTCTTTTTTCTTCATCTAAATCCCTGGTGTATATTCTGAAATTTGCATATCATTGGCTATATTGAAATTAAACCTTGAGCTATTTTTCTTAATTGTGTCTATTTTAACTTAGGAAAATGATAAAGGCACAACTTAAGTCCAACTTTAGCCCAACTTTTCTATTAATTTTTTTTTTAAAAAAAAAAAAAAAACTGATGTGGAGGAGAGAGAGACCCTTAAATTAGAGAGAGAAAGAGAAATTTGGCTTAGAAGTTGGGCCAAAGTTGGACTTAAGTTGTGCCTATATCATACCTCTTTAACTTATGCCTTATGTTATGGTTCTATCAAAACATAGTTAAGTTGTTAGTCATATTTCCTTCCAGATTTTCATCATTTAAACTTAGTGTAATAGTTCTTCTTCTATATCTGTCAGGATGCACAGCAAGAAAGATCAACATTTGTTACGTATTTGTTGCCTCTTCTAGCAGAGTACTCACTGCAACCACCAGTTCCTGATGCGCAGTCCATTGTTAGCAACGTCAAGGTCAGGCATAAATAACCCTGTTTTACCATTTCTTAAGTATACACTGCTGCTGTCCTATTCTTAATTCCTTGAAGTAGACCATAAAATATAAGTATCAAGCATCTGTAAGCTCTGGATAACTTGTAATCTGCAATAAAAGATCGGTATTTGGCATTTATTTATCAAAAAAAAAAAAGAGATCGGTATTTGGCATTCTACTACAGATAAGCAAATGGAAGGTTTTGGATGTTCATGTGTACCATTTATAAGCTATCGTGTTGGCTAGATAATGAAAATGATGTAACACAGTTGGGCTCTAATACCATCTTGTGGCATAGTGGAAAGTTGAATATGCACACGCTAAACTTCACAACTCTTCTATAAATCCTAGAAAATTCTAAGAATGATAGGGAATAGGGGAAAAAATCTATCAAGATTGTTTCCTATTTATTATTTATATGAAGAATAACATCAATTGGGCAGCCAAGCCATTCTTTTTGTGCTTAAATAGAAGTTAAGGGCGTAGCGGTGAAAGAAAAATTACAAAACTAGCCTTAAGTAAAATAATGGCAAACTTGTTCGAGCAAATGCCGTGCAAGTGTTGAGTGAAATTTGTCCCGCAATTAGTCGCAATCTTGCTCGAGCCAACATCAAGCGAAAATGCTGCTGCAATCTCGCTCGAGTGAGAGTCAAGCAAATTTGCATCAAATTTCCAGACTTCTATTGACATCCGGTTTGACCTTGTAAACATTGAAATTGGAAATTTTTTTCACGATATACAAAATTGTAACCCTTTGAATTAGTTTTTCAACGCCACCAAGTTTGCCTTAATCTGATCTCATAAGCAAAATATATGGCAATTTTATTTCGACTGGTATGCCTGGTTTCATGATTATCAATTTGTTAGCCTGCATGAAGCCACATGTAATATGGACTGCATCATTCTCCCTGGGTTGGAGAGAAATTCGCCCTCAAATTCAAACAGTCTTTGCATCGATCTTTCGGATGTTCAATCAATTCCTTCCATCTTGTCCTTCTCAATAGCAAAAGATGAACCACCATGCCACTCATTAACCTCCTTCCACTCATAATAAACATGGAGGAGCAAACTCGAATGCACAATCTATGTGGCTATGATTAATACCAGAAGAGAAACAACTTGCAGTTAACCATAACATGGCTTTGAATAATAGATCTAAAATTCTTCGCACCTACCACCTTGAGATAAATTAATTTTCACATGCCCTTTATTTAATTTCACCAACTCACTCTCCATAAAAACTTCCCAATAAGGATCAATTATTTCTCAACCATAGAGAATCAATTTTTCCGCTAACATGCTCAAGCCAACATCAAGATTTTAGTTAGGAAAAGCTGACAGAAAATTTTCAACCCCAAGAAAATCAACATAATTATTTTTTCAAGACCCCACTAAGGTACCTCACTACTTGGACTTTCATCAAAGACATAGTGGGGCATCATTCTCTTGAACAATTTTTATGGTATCAATCAGAACACTCCTCCACTAGATCCTCTTCGTTAGGATAGAAGTTTTAGATCAGTGTGGAGCCCCAATCTACTAAAGAATCTCCCAACCTACATGCCTACCTCTCCTGGGAGCTGTCAACCTTACTTCTCGCTGAGAGATTCAATGATTTTTTTTTAGAGGATAATCTGTCTAGTTGTTACACATGTATTAGATGGTCAAGAAGGCTTTATCAATTGAAGTTGGCTATATTTTGAAAAGTGTCTCTAAAGTTTGCCTTGTATTCGAGAATTTGCATTCATGATGTTTAATCCCTGGGACTTCTACTTTGTTGCAGGTCCTATTCAAACATTTGCAGGAGAAACTCCTTCTTACTGAGGTATGTTCTCAAGATTTGAGATTCTTCTTGGCTAATATGCATATTTGAGTTTTATATTAACTTGTTGCACCTGGCCTAGATTTTGTGAAGGTAACACTGGACTGGGAGCTTGAGTTTGTGTTAACTTTCAATGTTTTGTTATTTTTTGTTAGTGTTATGATTTGAGTGTTGGTGAGATAGGATGGATTTTGTCGAGGAATGGTAAGTTTGAAGCTAGATCTCACTACTGGGCCTTAAGGCAATGCTTAGAGATTAGTTTATCTTGCAGAAGTATTTGGCAAGCTAAAGTCCTGGCAATGGGGGCTCTTTTTTCTTTTCTTTTTTTTTCTTTTTCTTTTTCTTTTTCTTTTTTGGTTTGGAAAACAGCTCAGATAGTAATACAATTAGTGAACAATCCTAGAGAACCTAAGAAAATTATGGTTAATTGCTGTTGTGTGTGTAAAGTAAGGAGATGTGGACCGTCTTCATCTTAGTTGTGCCATTATTCGAGAAGTGTAGTCATTGGTGTTCTCTTTGTTTGGATTAAGTGGGTGATGCCTAGGTTGGTTATTGAATTGTTCACTTGCTGGATCGGTTCCTTTAATAGAAACCAGAATAAACTAATATTAATTGATGTACCCTTATTTGCTTCTTGTAAACCGGTCCAAGGTTTGCATGCCGATGGAGGTGGGGGGGGATTAGGGGTAAGGAATTTGATTTAGTTCAATTGAGCTTCGTTAGGGAAATGGTTGTGGAGGTTTGCCAATGATAGAGATGCTTGGTGGAGGAAATTGGTGGAGGTTAAATATGATACGATGAGGGGTGGTTGGTGCTCCAAGGAAGTAGGGGGACCTTATGGGGTGGGAGTGTGGAAATGTGTTCAGAGGGGGTGCGATAATTTTAAGCAGCATGTGCGGTTTGAGTTAGGAGATGGTTCTAGATTGTTGTTTTGGTGTGATGTTTGGTGTGGGGAGTTACCATTGAGGATTCTTTTTCCGGACTTGTTCAATATAGCATGCGCAAAGGAGGCATGGGTGGATGAGAATATGAATATAGCACATGGTTTTATTCATTGGAATGTTATGTTTATTCGACCTGTACATGGAGTGGTGTTGTATGTGCAAAAAGAATGGTGAATCTTTTGTTAATTTGTTATTGCATTGTGAGGTGGCGGTGGAGGTTTGGAATATGGTGTGTCAGTTATTTGGTGTGATGTGGGTGATGCCGGGTAGTGTGTCGGATTGCTTGGGGAGTTGGAGAGCACAAAAGGGTAATCACACAATTTTACAAACATGGAGAATGGTGCCCTTGTGTGTAATGTGGTGTTTATGGAGGGAAAGAAATGCACGGAATTTTGAGGACCATGAGCTTGGACTAATGGGGTTGAAGAAAAGGGTGATTCAAACACTATTCTCTTGGAGAGTTATGTGGCATTCCCCGCAAGTTTCAACACTTGCGGAATTTCTAGACTTTTGTGCAACTTTTTCTAGTTAAAAGCTTGTTTATGTGGGCTCTTTTTATATACTTCCTGTGTACATGGGTTGCGCCCCTTGCGCTTTTAATAATATTGATTTTTTACCAAAAAAAAAAATGTTTATTTGACTTGTACATGATTGGGAAATCAAAGCGGTTTTGCAATTTTTTGAGTTACTTTATTCCCAACAGATTAAGCATTGTGGTCTGGATAAAATTTGTTGGATCCCCTTGAAGAGGAAGAATTTTGAAGTGAAGTCATACTATCAGGTAATGTTAATTCGGCACCGATTGTTGGTCCTTGGAAGAGTATTTGGAAGAGTAAAGCTCCTCTGAGAGTGGCTTTTTTTGTGTGGATGACGGTGTTGGAGAAAATATTACCATTAGACAATTTACATAAGAAGAACATTATAGTGATGGGGTGATGTTGTATGTGTAAGCACTGTCAATTGAACTGAATACCTCTCAATGTGAGGGTTTCTCATCTTATATAGGAATTGTATCTCACCAATTACAACAACTATAGAAGAACCAATAAGGTAATTACAATCTACCTATTAATTACAAAATACTATAGTTATAATACAAAACATGCCATAACTAGAGAAGCTAATTATGGCTAAATATATATGATATATATATCGTATCTGACTGACATCCCCCCTCAAATTGATGCTGGTCGATCAAGAAGCATCAATTTGCCCACAAGGAACTGATGACGCTGTCGTGTCATGGCCTTCGTGAATACGTCAGCTATCTGAAGATTAGTGGAAACATGAGGAAGAGATATAACACGAGTGTCTAAGGCTTCCCGAATAGAATGGCAGTCTACCTCAGTATGCTTCGTACATTCATGGTAAACAGGATTAGTAGCTATTTGAATGGCACTAGTATTATCAGCATGAAGAGGAGTAGAATCAGATTGAGAAAAACCAAGCTCAGCCAAAAGCCCACGAAGCCAGACAATCTCAGAACAAGCAGCAGACATCGCCCGGTATTCGGATTCAGTAGATGATTTAGAAACGCGAGCTTGTTTCTTACTCTTCCAAGAAATCAAAGAATCACCAAGAAACATGCACCAACCCGTGACAGACCGCCGAGTATCAGGACATCCGGCCCAATCCGCATCACTATAAGCAACAAGGCAAAGAGAAGAGCCAGTTGGGAAGAACAACCCACGGCTAGATGACCCCCGAAGATACCGAATGATACG
>CM017328.1:35382738-35557792 GCA_006937295.1 Carpinus fangiana | reverse complement strand
CTCGCCGGGAACCAAATCGCCGAAAGCTCAAGTCGACGCTCAGCAACCACCTAGCTCCTCCAGAAATCGCTGGCAGCCCCAAATCTTCCACGCCGACAGCCCCAAATCCTCCAGAAAACACCGATAGCCCCTACAAGACTGCTCTGACAAGGAGTAGCCGCCACAGGACCTATCGACAACCTCCACAGAGTCTGCCGACAGCCACGAAGAAGAAATTCCGGTAAGGATAAATTCCCTACCCTCAACAGAAACTGCCGAATAGCAGTTTAGAAAAGAGACCAATAGCTCAGTCCCGACCCAACTCAAAAGAACACAAATCACAACCCTAATTTAGATGATTTTGGCTCTGATACCATGTCAATTGAACTGAATACCTCTCAATGTGAGGGTTTCTCATCTTATATAGGAATTGTATCTCACCAATTACAACAACTATAGGAGAACCAATAAGGTAATTACAATCTACCTATTAATTACAAAATACTATAGCTATAATACAAAATATGCCATAACTAGAGAAGCTAATTATGGCTAAATATATATGATATATATATCGTATCTGACTGACAAGCACAGTGGAGAATCAATTGATCATTTATTATTGCATTGTGAGGTTGCTATTGAGGTATGGAGCATGGTTCTTCAACTGTTTGGTGTTACGTGGGTGATGCCGGGTAGGATGAAGGAATATTTGAAAAGTTGGAGGGGACAAAGGGGTAATCGTACAAATCTGCAAATTTGGAGAATGGTTCCTTTGTGTAATGTGGTGTTTATCGATAGAAAGGAATGCAAAGAATTTTGAGGACCCTGAACTTTGACTCATCGAGTTGAAGAAAATGGTGCTCTAAACACTTTACTCGTGTAGAGTAATGTGGCATTCGTCGCAAACTTCAACACTTGCTGAATTTTTAGATTTATGTGCTTTATTCTCGGCTTAAAAACTATTGTATACTTGGGCTCTATTGTATACTACCTGTGTACATGGGTTGCGCTTATATATGAATTGATATTACCTATCCAAAAAAAGAGGAAAAAAAAAGAAGTGAGGATTTGAAGACACAAAAATTTCAGTGGATACGTTGAAGACGATGTTTTTAGGTCGCACATTAATTGGGTGACAACATTGATGGCTTCTCTTATTTTTCTTATGTGGAATTTTTGGATATGTTTACTTGTATAATTTTCTTTTTTTAGTCCATTTCTATGATTGGATTTGTTCGCTTGTTCGATTATCTTCCTATATACATGGGTTACGCCCCTTTTGCGCGCTTATATAAATTGATATTACCTATCAAAAAAAATCCAAATAATTCCCACCAGAGGTTTGGACTCATTTTTTTTCTGATCCTTCGATAAAAGGATTCATTCTCAAAAAATGTTTACTTTTATACTATTTTTTGGGTCGCACATTAATAGAGTTTTAAAGGTTATATATTTAGTATGTGCTAGGGTTGCATCGTTTTATTAAATTTTTTTTCTATAAAACTCTATTACTTGTCAAAAAAGATAGTTTGCAGTCTCCTAGAGTATTACTTATTTTTTCCTTTGCAAAAATTGGTTTCTTTTGATGGTCTCCTAGAGCATTACTTATTTAATCCTTTGCAAAAAGTGGTTTCTTTTGATAATGTTCATTCTTTTGTCACAGTCAAAGCTAAAGGAATCACAATATCAATTAGCACCTTGGCGCTCAGACATGAACCACTCAAATTTTGCACCACAGTCACCATCTCACCCCATTGGTGCAGCATTGACAACTTCAGTATGCCCATATGCCTTCTTGCTATTTGCCTTTGCATGCCATAAATGTTTTATTAATTCCTAAATTCTGTCAGAACAAAAATGGGCTCGAACTGGTCCCTCAGCCACCATATTCCCATGGAAAGATACCAGTTTCGTCTTCTGATGCTCAGACAGCCACAGATTGGGAGCCATCGAGTCGCCATCAGATTGCTTTGGGTGGTGTTGCAGCAAGGAATCTGGAACCCGATGACTTGGGGAGGTATCCACCTCTTGCAAGCAGGTGAGCCTGGTCAAAATGGAGACTGCTACTGTGAACTGAATGTACAAATTACAACCATCTGCATTTGTTGGTGGGTTCTGTTATCATTGAATTCTTATGTTGAATGGTCATGTATGCATGAATTGTTGTCAGAAATGCTTGTTCATGCGAGCTTTATGGACCTTCTGTACTGGTATCTACACACCTACATATTTTTATTGATTCATTGACAATATTATTCATTTTGGCAGCCAGCCAACCCCGGGTTGAGGAGGGGGGACTCCACTAACATACATCTTTCTGTTATAACCTTTTTTCTCAGCTATGAAGATGTCCCGAATCCAACTTTTCATTTCTAATTTACTGATACTATTATGATCTAATTGGAAACACAAAAATAAAAAATAACAAAACAAAAGCGTAACCCCATAAAATATATAATGATTTGCATTTTAAGAAGAGGGTTGGGATTCTAAGGTTTATGATTGTTGTTGCATGTTTTTTATAAGATATCAGCTTATAACAAAGGAAGTTTTCCTTGTACTTAATACAATGTATTTGGAGAAAACGCATTGCTTGAAATTTCAACTATTGTGGTGGGACAAAAGGTTGGTGATGGTAGATGAGTGTGCAGGGGACTGGCTGTTTCCTTCAAGAACATTGTAGATCGTTCTATCTGGGCCTTAGCGGGTGTTTATGGCTCTAATTCTAATAGGGATAGAAGACTTCTATGGGATGAATTAGCTAGTTTGCGCTCTTGGTGGAACCTACCTTGGCGTATTGGGGGTGATTTTAATGTTACATGTTTCTCCAGTGAAAGGTCGGGTGAGTCTCTTTTATGTACTGCTTTGATGGAGTTCGCTAACCTCATTTTTTATCAGGGTCTGTTGGATCTACCTCTTGTTGGTGATTCCTTTACTTGGTTGATTTCTAAAGATCCTCCCCTGTGGTCCAGGATTGATAGATTCCTTATCTCTCTGGCATGGAGAGCCTAGTTTCCAGGTGTATCCCAGAAAAGGCTTCCCCACCTTTGTTCATATCATTTTCCAATCCTCTTGACTATGGTGATGTTCTAAAGGGGTAGTAGGCTTTTCAAATTTGAAAACATGTGGCTAAAGGCAGAAGATTTCGTGGGCTTGGTGAAATAGTTGTAGAACTCTTATCATTTTCAAGGTACACCGAGTTTTTTCTTAGCTCACAAGCTCAAGGCTTTGAAAATTGATTTGAAGAAATGAAATGAGGAGGTCTTTGGCAATGTAGAAAGGAAGAAGAGGATTCTTCTAGAAGATTTACGTGTTTTTTATGTCATTGAAGAAGGAAAGGCCTTAGGCGTGGAAGAGAAAATGAAGAAGGCAGAAATTGTTAGTGAGTTACAAAAAACAATTTTTAATTTTTTTTTCTTTAAGAAAAAAATAAATAAATAAATTTTCACAACTTGGTTTTTATTTTATTTTATTTTTTAATTTGGTTTAGTTTTTCTTTACAAAAAAATTTATTTTATCGAGGGTATTTTTGTCACTGGGGGGAATTTTGGTTTTGTTGGGGGGGGGGACATTGTTCCAATTAAAAGTTTGGGGGTGACATTGTCAATTGAGTGGTAGTTTGAGGAAAATATATAGACTTTTCTCTAAAATAATAATGCCTAAGGTTGGTTGGCTCAAGTTGTAAGGGCCTTGATCTTGGTGGCATTCTATCAAGTCTAAGGTTCGAATCCCCTTGAGTGCAAACAATTCCTTGGGGCCTACCCGCCGGCGAAGCCAGAATATTATGTGTGGATCCGTGTGGAAGGGGTGCTTTACACGGAACCGAAGTTTACCGGATAGTTGTGAGTACACAAAGTGGCCCTACCTTGGTTGCAGTAGGTTTTGACTGGGGAACATGGAACAAATTTTTGGAAAGGGCTTTGACAACTTTGTCCTAGACAGAGTTGTATGTATGCGTTTTATTTCATTTTTAGTTTTCATTTTACTGGTAGGTTGTCTAATTTCCTTTAGTTCTGCTGTGTGTTCAATAGGTTACAGCTGAAAGTAGGGAGGGTTTTGAAAGGTGACTGATGGTAGTAGCGAGGGGAGATAAGCGCTAATCTGTTACCCAGGTTCTTCTCATTATCTAGGCATCATTGAAGGTATGCTGCAATTTGGAATTCTTTCCTGGGAGGACTTGGGTTAGCAAGATGTTTAAGAAGTGTATTCTTAGTTTGGTTTGTGTCTTTGACCATTTGTACATGACATGGTATAGGGTTTAGGTCTTACTCTTCAGACACCTGTGCTTAAAGATCAAGTATCCAATTTATTATTTGCTTTTCTACTGCTGCTTTGGCTGGAGACATTTGGTGCTCAAATATGGAGTTTTTGGAATTGCCAGGGTTTTCGGATAAGAAGATGATAGTTTTTCTTGTTTTGATATTCTGCAGATCCTATAGCCAGTGGTGGTTCACTTGAGCCTGTGGTTTTTGCTACTTCTTTAAAACTTATTTACTATGATTGCAAGATAAAGTGGAAGGTGAAACACTTTATTAGCTTATTAGAGGGGTATTTTTCCAGCACATAGGACTCTTAGCTTGGCTGTTATTTTTTCTATATAAAATCTCTATCTGGACAATTAACTTAAGTAACGATGATTTAGATGATGGGTTGTGCTCTCCCTATCTCATTGTCCAGTCCTCTGTCGTGAATCCCTTCCCTTTGTTATCTTCAGCTATCCAAACTGAATTTTTGTTCACCATGGAAACATAAGTGTAAATTTCTTGGATTTGTTGTAAGTTATGCACATCGTCAGTGCTTGATGATGATTGCATGGCAAGTGCTGCATATGTAGTTTTCTTTATCATATTGACGTGTTGTCCTGCTGAAGTGCCTCAGTTGTTTACCAGGGGTCCTGCAGCCCATGAAATACCTGTGCAGTTTGCTGTCACTAGAAGTGATGTACATGCCACACATTATGGGGAAGAAACCACCAGTAAGCAGGTCACATTTCGTGAACCTGTCAGCAATACTGAGATGGATGACCCAGAATCAGAGGGAAACCAGAATGAAAGAGAACCTTCAGCAAATTGGACTTCAGGAACCTCACCTTACACAACCGCAATTGACGATCCCGGCTCCTCATATTCTCCTTATCTAGCACCAGTACTTGAAGAGCCTTCTTCTTCATTTTCTGAGGGTAACAACTATTATATATCGGTTTTGCTGTTCCATCTTAGCACTGCAGGTGGCTATTTTAGATTGATTAGATTCCAACATGCAGCTGCAGATGATGATCCATTACCAGCAATAGAGGGCCTTCAAATATCAGGTGATGCTGTTCCAGGACGGGAACTCCAGGCATGCGGATATTCTATTAATGGAACAACAAGTTGTAACTTTGAGGTGCATTTTTCAGGATCCATTCTTGAATCTATCTCATTGTTTGGTGCTTTTGGTGACAGGAATTTCTTGGATGTACCATGAAACACATAATGCTGTGGAATATTTATTTTTGATACCAATACTAATATATAATCTTGTGATGTTTCTTGCACTGCTAGTGGGTACGGCACTTGGAAGATGGATCTGTTAATTACATCGATGGTATTTGTTTATCCTTGAGCGCTTCTTTTGTGTTTCATTTCTATCTATATCTAGAAATGTGGGTCTTATGGAGTTTCTGATGACAGGAGCAAAGCAGCCAAACTATCTTGTCACAGCCGACGATGTTGATACATACCTTGCTATTGAAGTGCAGCCTCTGGATAACAGGAAGCGCAAGGTATTGTCTTTCTGATACCGTATAGCCGGTCCTATTTATTGTAAAATACTACGACTTTACATGTGGTTATTTAACCTTTCCTTCTCTTTTTCGTGTTGCAAATTCCAAGTATGAGTTGAGGCTTGAAGATATGAGAAACAAATTATTAAAATATATAATGTCCAAACTGCTTTTTAAATCATCTGCGCTTATAAAGGGTCTCTTAAATTTTTTTATTGGGCTGTAGGCTTTTTAAATCTGGGCATTTTGAATTGTTGCAAAGTTCTGCTTGATTAGTTAATAACTTTTTTTCTTTGTTAATGCAGGGAGAGCTTGTAAAGGTTTTTGCCAATGAGCATAAAAAGATCACTTGTGGTAAATAATTATGTTCTGATTAATCAAGTTTGAATTTATTATATTTTTTCTTGCATATCTTTCATTTAAGTTTTGGACTTTGTTTCCCTTTTGCACTCGTCTACCTTGATTCTTTCTGTTGGGGTGATCAAAAAAAAAAACAAAAAAAGAGGGTCATGAAAATTATAAATGTGCAAATAATCATAAGCAGCTATCCATTGAAAAGGGGTATGGAAAAATAAGGTCTTTAGCTTTGCCACTGTCCTCTTACTGTCTTCAAAGCTTCGGTCATTTCTTTCTCTCCAAATGCACCACATCAAACAAAGTGTTATTATCTTCCACAGAGCTTCACTTTGAGAATTACTTGTCTTCCTTCTCCAACAAGCGAGGAGATCTCTCACCCGATGAGGCATGATCCATGCTAAGCCGAAAATATCGAAAATATAATACCACAAGGCACTAGCTATATCTCGCAATGGAGCAAGAGGTGGTTAACGGTTTCCCTAACCATTGTAAGGATCTTACTTAAAGTGGCAAACCGAGCAGAAAAAGCCACTCTCAAAGGGGCCCTTCTCTGCTAAATACATCTCCAAGGGAAGGGATTGCTGTCAAAATAGATTGATTTTACATCAAACAACACTTTGTTGGAGGGTTTCCAACAAAGCTTGTCAGCATAATGGAATATAACTAATTGAAGAATGAGGAAAAGAATTCCAACTCCCAATCATACTCCTCTCTAACAAAATTAACAATCCACTATGGAAAGCCATTAGAGAGAACTGAAGATGATTAGCCACGGAAGCATCCTAAGGCAGGCAATGCTATACAACCTTGGAAACGTTGTCTGAAGGGGACATTCCCCACACTACACGTCATGGTAAAAACTAATTTTGGAGCCATCACCCACCTTGAATCTAGAACCTTTGGAAAACTCTCCTCACCCCTTCCTAAAGTATTTCTAGAGACCCACCTCATAAGACCCAAGGATTTCATTGGAGCACAACCCATCCCACTGACTGGCATATTTAACAGCCACTACCTTTCTCTAGAGAGTCTCTCTCTCATAGGCGTATCACCATAAACACTTCCCTAGAAGGGTTCAATTGAGAATGAACAAATTTTGAACTCCAAAACCCCCCTTAAAGGTCGGAGAACATAACTTGAGCCAACTGTTTTCCTTCTGCATTTGACTTGGGCTTTGTATTCCCCTCTCGCTTGTTTGGCATTTTTAATGAAATTTGTCTCTACTGATAGCTCACTGCACCACAGCCAGACTTTTCTTGAGAACTTGTTTATGAATCAAAGTGGAGAAGTTTTGGAGAATTGCTTCTCTAGAACATGCAGGACGTGTAATATTTTTTTATTGTGAAATGAAAAGCAAAAGACAAAATAAACTACAAAATATATTGTCAGGATTCTAACAATGAGATAATTTCATTAGTAGTATTTCAATTCCTCATACTTTTGTTAACATTTTCTGGCTGAATTCTGTTTAGGTTTTTCAGGTTACATTAAAACCTCATTCCAATTAACAGTCAAACTTTGGAATGTGTATGGGATACCATTAGGATTCAATATCTCAATAGCACCTCAGTCTAGAGCTTCAAATGAGATGTCCTATTATAATATGTATCTGGTATCTCTTCATTCTTTTCTGCTTCTCAAATAGGTGACCAAGGTATACATGATGAAAAGACAAAGTAGTGTGCAAGTTATCTTATTTCCTAAGTTGGGACTTGTTTTGTTTTCCCCCCTTTTTTGGGCCAAGTTCTTCTCAGGCAACTGGCAAAATACGAATACATAACATGATTGGACAAATTTGACTTTGCAAGACATTTCTGTACAGAACTAGCATACAAAATGATGAACTTTTTCTTCTTTTTTTTTTTCAATTGCACTAAGGCTGTTAAAGTATCAATGTCTTTTATTGTGGGAAGCCTAAATTATACTTCTCTTTGATTTAAATTCCCTTTTCTTTTCCATTTAATATGATAGCTATTGTATCTGTTTTTATACCATAACTTTTCTATTGATTAAAGCAAACTCTATTTTTTGGTGCTTGCACATTTTTCATGACATATAATTGTTCCTGTGAACCTTGGGGTATTATATTGCTAAGTTCTTCAGGTATTATATGTGGCAAAACCTGAAAGAATTACAATTATATTCAACTTTTTTCACAGATTCTGAAATGCAAAACCACATAGAGAAGACTCTTTATGGTGGTCATGCTTCATATAAAGTATCCTTGTCGGTATGGCTTCGAAACCCCCCTGCCCCCTTTTCCTTTTAACTTTCATTGCGTTTAGAGACTTAGCTAATTTTTTTATACAATTTTTTACAGACTGGATATCTTGATATATGGGAACCAGCTTCACTGGCAATTAAGAGGGAAGGTTACAGTATCAAGTGTGGTGGACCAAGTGGTGTTGTAGTCACTGAAAAGTTTTCACCAACCACAAGTGTATGAGTTCTTCCTTGCTTAATTTTTTAAATATTTGGTATTAAGAAGAGCTTGGCCATCTTAAATTGTATTAGAATTTTTGGTTTAGATGGTTTGCATATTGAAAAGTTTATGGCTTATGATATTGGTTATTCTAAGATTTTGGGAGAAGTAAGAGTGAACTGAAGATCTAGGAACTTATCTCTTCCCCATTAGTTTTTGAATATATTCATGGTTTGTAGTTCCTTTGCATTTAGGGTCAAGCAAGATGTGTCCTGTTCTAGCTGAGCCTTATGTGAAGTGTAATCAAGTCTGCTCAATTCCATGAGTCTAGGCTACCAGAACCTGGTTTAATTCGATGGCCTAATTTCCTCAGATTGTAAAGGAAATAAATGAATTAAATGCCAATTAGCTATTTGATGTTAATTGGTGCAAATGAGTGTACAAAAAACTCAAGAAGGAAGGAATAAGAATTATTTGTTCACAGACAATTAGTTACACTCCCATATTTTTCTAAGAATAATTTAGCGTGTAATTGCTAACAATATAATTTCTATATGCTAAACTAAGTTTTATTAAAATTAGCAATATATCTTTCAATATGTCAACCGCCATAGGATAATGAATGGGATAAATTCGTTAAGATGTGGAGTTGTATTTAGCTGTAGAAGAACATATATATATGTTCATGATCAAGATGTAGGTAGTACTTGATTTCCATTTTCATTCTTTTTCCTTTGTTTAGGTTGCAATTCTCTATGGAAATCCTACAGCATTTTTGATAACTGGTTCTGGAGGTGATGAGCATCTGTTACGAGCAGATAGCAACTCGATTGACATTAGCTGGTATGTAACTAGTGTTTCTCATACAGCTTTTTTTTTAAAAGTAATTTCAATATCATTAAATAAGCACAAAGGGCACAACTTTAGTGCATAGGGAGTATACAAGAGAACCCCTAATCTAAAGCAAAAGAATAACAAAAGTTCAAAAAATCTACAAAACTAGAGATAAGCAAGCTATGATGAGCAAATATCCAAGTGTAGAACGTGTTGAACATAATCTTCCACAACTCTATCACCAAAGTCTCTACATCTTCAAAACTCTGAGCATTCCATTCTCGCCAAAGGCACTACATTAAACACGAGTGACCCTACTGTATTTGAAGATTTCCATGAATGTATGAAATTTTTATATACTGGTTAATATGGATAGAACCCTATAAAGTATCAATACCAACATGGGATACATATACAACATGATACAGATACAACAATACAGCATGGGCTCAGATGATTACATAAATAATTCTAAATATATATTTGTGTATATATTATATTAACTAGCTTATAACTCGCGCAATGTGTGGTATTCTTCATTACAATTTAATTATAAAATTTTAAAATATTATAATCGTACTTTTCATAAGTATTATGAAATTAACTTTTCATAATTACAAAAGGAAAATTTGAATTTTGCTTAATTAAAACATTAATATAAAATTAGAAAGAATATCTAATATTGTTGGTGTAATACTTATTAGATTTCAACACAAATAAAACTCAAAATTATGAACATTCGAAAAAGTACTTTAGTTGTAGAAAAAAGTATGCGCGAGATTCTTTGTTATAGTTTAATTTCAAAATTGTACATCTCTATCGAATTTTTCATTATAGGTTTTAAAAAAAATCTTTGTTCCCATATGTATAGTTTAAAATGAAAAATATAAAGAAAAAAAAAAAGATAGCAAAAAGAAAACTTGAATTGTGATTATCAAAGCATTAATAGAAAGTTAGTAGCAATCATTAATATTATTAGTGTTATACCTATTATATTTCATACAAATTATAAAACCCATATCATTATGAGCCTTAAAAAAAGTACATAGCAAAATAATAAAAAATCTTTCAATCAACAATGCAATCAAAATAATCATCCCACATTATATTCAATCTTAATTATCTCATAGGTGTTTCAAAGTTCCTTTTTTTGTATAATAATTAAATCAATTTTTGCATTCTTTTACTTTCAAAAGCACAAAAGTACTTTAAAAAACCTTTTACAAAAAAGTACTTAAAAAAAATTATGAAAATCCGGATAAATCATACAAATAAACAAAAAATCTTATAAGCAAATAAGCCTCGGACAAATATCAAATAAGAAGCATGTTATATCGAACAATTAACGATCTTATAAATTAATGGACACTAAGCAAAAATAAGCCCCAAGATAACCGTTGTGATTTTATACTTTGGTTTGGACATCGAATATATAATTACTCGTGAAATACTATATATATATATATAAAGACTATTTTTGCTAATGAAATCAAAAATAAATACCTAATCATTATGTTTGAGTAAAAATCCAACAACCTATACAATTTTATTTTATTTTATAAGTAATAACCAGTCTTATTAAAAAGCGTAAGGCGCCCCCAGTACACAGGAAGTATACAAAGGATCACCTAACTAGAAAAAGAAAAGTGAGTAAGGAAATCATCATAACTAATAGACAACGGGGAAAGGTGAGCTACGGTCCAAAGATACAAGGTGTGAAAACAAGAGGATAAAATGGCCTCCAACGACCTTTCCAAGTCCTCAAAGCACCTATTGTTCCTTTCCTGCCAAATGCACCAAAAAAGACACGTAGGCACCATCTTCCACACAGCTGCACTCCTCCGCCTCCCCGAGGACCACCAACAAGCTAGAAGATCAACAACTCGTCTAGGCATCACCCATGCCAACCCAAAGCGACTAAAAAAGGCGTACCACAAAGTAGAAGCAACCTCACAATGAAGAAGAAGATGGTCCACTGTCTCCTCACTCCTCTTGCACATGCAACACCAGTTTATTACTATAATATTGCGCTTCCTAAGATTATGCAAGGTCAGAATTTTGCCTAAAGCCGCCGACAACCTATACAATTAATAATTAATATACAATTATATATTTTTTAAAAAACCAAAAATAATGCAATGAAATTTTTTTTTAATAATCTTTATGCCTCTTAAAAAATCAGTTTTTAATTATTTTTTATTAAACGACGGAACCCATGCAACTTAAGTTTTTTTGAACCTTTTTATTATTATTTTTTATTAATAATGCAATGAAATTATTGTTCTATTTTGTTTCTACATCCTATTATTTACTTCATCTAATTCAACTATAACATATAATATTATCTTATATACATATTAAAATGATTAAACATAATAATACATAATAATTGATTTGTATTATTTGTTTCCTTATTTGACTTTGACATTAATAATACTTAATTTATTGAATAATTTATATATGGAAAACTTTTCAAATATAATTAAATGCCATTAATTACGCTAATTTAATGACCAGTTTTTTAAGTAAAAACCGGTTCACTCTTAAAAAATCGGTTCACAAATTATGTATTAAAAAACTGGTTTAGTATTAAAATAAAAATGGTTCATGCTACATGTCGTAATATTAAAACACTTCTGAGAGTGATTCGGCTTTTATATATATATATATATATATATGATTACTCATTTAAAAGTTAAATAATATGCACAAAAAGTTTACTAATATGTTAGAGCTAAGAAAAAAAAGGCTTGCAAATAATGCTCCTTTCTATTATTATTATTTTTGGTTACTTATCAAAAAATTATTATTATTATTTTTGGTATAAGAGGTGAGCTAGGAGGCTAGGCCCAACTATGCACCACATGTGGACTAGACTGTAATTCTTTCTTTTGTTTCTACCAAATCCAAATGAGTGTGAAACAATGTTGGTTCTGCAGTGATGTCATGTGAATGTGGAATGGGTACCGACAATGTCAAAAATGGAAGCTTGATTAAATTTACAATACTTGGCCCGGTCATAAAGACCTATTAACAGCCCCGATCTGTGAAAACCTCATCAATTTTATGGTAGGACGCCTTAATCTTATACAAGCTTGATGAGCATTGATTTAGGGTTTCAAGGTAAGAATTTTTAAGGCCTTAAGAGTTCTACTTATATGGATATTAAGTAGCAAGAAGTTGAAAAAGAAGTGAAGGGGCAGAGGAGATGTTCTAGGCTTCCACCTAGTTGCATCACACAATCCTCAAAAAAAGCATAATAACTCGTATTTAAGAAGACCCATTGTTAGAACCATAAACCTTTACCATCAGCTCATGTTCAGGCATTTCTTCTAACGTCGAAGAAGACTAAATAAACCAATGGGCTTTGCCTTGGGTTGTAAAAGTTGTTGCACTAAGAACTCTGCCAAGATCAATATTTCTGGTGGAGTTGGCTATATGTTAGCTTTATTACTCATCAAACCACCTGCCACACACCCCTCCCCCCACCCCCAAAATCATGACATCTTCTCATCACACTAATGAAAGATAAGAATGGAAAAAATAAATGAATGAAAAGAAAATGGGCAATTTTTTCAATTTATTGGATTTATATTGCCTCCTGAGTATAGCTCTTAATTAAGTTCTTGAGTGATTATTGATGTCTTGAACTGAATTTTAGTTTTGCTTCTCAATCTAGTGCATCTTTGTTGTTTTAGTACTCGGTTCAAAAGTTCCTGTTTATAATCATTTGCAATTGTTGTTTGTTGTTTATGATCTTTCTCTCTCTCTCTCCTATTTGACTGACTGCTTGCTTTTGTTTTTATTTTTTCCTTATGCAGTCCTAGAGATACGATTGTGCTCACCTTGAGATTATTCATCCGAAGGGTATAATTTTTCATTTTCTAGCTGTTCCCCCTTGGCATAATAACATGGAACTCTGCTTTTGTCCATGTAGAACAGTCAATTTTTGTATTTTCTTTCTTTGCATATACTGCTATATTTCATTTTTAAAATGTAGATGCATGTATATTGTATGTCTTTGTATATACATTTTGTGTGAGTCTGTACTTTTTAAAACGTAGATGCATGTATGTATGCATCTAAGAAATCGGGTATTGCTCAGGTGTGGAACTTGCAGACGTCATTGATTATGATATTGATCTTACAAGGTATGAAATCAAAGAGTATATAGACTTGTAGAGACACCCTTATTTAGTTGTCTATTTAGGGTTACCTATACTCTGTCCCATAGCCCTTGGACCGTCTTGATCTTCTATGTGCAAAATCCAAGGGAGTTGTTCCTAAACACAAGGAGATGCTGCTACCAGATATCATGATTCTGGGTTGCCATATTCCTTCCCTCTAGAGCAGTTGAGGGCACCACCCAACATGTGCACACTCGCGCACACAAACAAATATTCATTGTTAGAGAGGTGTAGGAATGGAGAGGGAGAGATGGAGGACAGAAAGAAGCAAGTTGGGTAGGCCACAATGTGTATTCCTAGTCTCAAATTGAGATGGGAGGAGAAAAGAAAATATAGAGAAAGAGAAAAGAAGGTAAGAGATAAAGAGAGAATGGAGAAGATAATCCTTCTCAAAAATAAAGATAAAGAAGAGAGAAAAGGTGGGGGAAAGCAAATATTCTCATTCTTAAACAAATTGTATTCCTCTTGGGAGGCAATCATGTTTTACACTAACCTTAACTCCCTAGGAACATGGGTAACATACCGGCTTAGATTTATGTCACAAATCTTTATTTTCGAGATCTTTGTATGAGTGGATATTTGCTTTGGTAGTACTCCCATTTCTTCTTGAATAATAACTGATGTAAAAGTATTACGTCACCCGTCTTTCAATGTTGACTGCAATCAGGGCTAGGATGGATAATAGCTGAACCATATACATTAGCATTAAATTTGTTTACCCTCGTATGCACCTAGGGCTTCTAATTTTCTGTTAGACTCTAAACAGACCATGTACAACTTGGAAAAGAGCCGTTCAGGACATTTTTATAGTTCTGTAAGGACAAATTTTTATGTCCATATTTAAATCCAAGTCAGTTCCAGCCTACCCTATTCTAATATTTTGGACAATCTGGACATTGTACCCAAATATATGTTGAAAGATTTATTGAAACATTAATGCTGTAATCTGATGATTGCTTAAATGTTGTTATATAGGTTGAGACATTTGTAAATGAGGATTTGATTATATTTCACAACTTTCTAGAATCATTTAGTTCATTATGTATTTAATATTTATTCTTCTTACCTTGGTAGTTTGTTGGATAGGAGATTATACTAGTTTATTTAAGTATCTTATCTTGAGGGCTAAATTTGATCAAGGCTTGCATTTTGGTTATTTGGTATTGCCAAAATCTGGGGCCTGGTCATATATTGGGTTAGGCTACGATTTTTTTTTTTTTTCAAGACTTGGTTCCACTTATAAATAATTACCTATCCTTCTCATAATGTATTGTGTTTTGCAGTCTGTTGAGAGGAGGAAAGGAAAGAAGAGGGGTTTATTCTTTTAACAAGTAAGGGCCATTATGTTCCATGGAAAAATCCAACTTCGAAAGAGGACTTGCTTTTGTGGCCATCCATTTACACAGTTGCGGATTGGGGTTGATGAGTACGTTTCCAGGGTGGCTTTGTGTGGTATTTTCAATATTTGTTAGGGGGAGGAATGAGCTTGAGTTGAAACTTGTAATTGTATGCAACGATGCTTTATTTTTTGCCCTCCATGCTGTAATATCCTCTCTCTCTCTCTCTCTCTCTCTCCTCTTTGTGGGCGCACACGCATTCATGTGTATGTCCATATATCTGTGCACGCACCAATTTTCCATGTATCTCTTTGCTCTAATCAGAATATAAAGTTTTTCTATTTTTTGCAACTAAAGAAAAAAAGTTGTTTCTACCTGTTTCTTAGTTTTCAGGCGTACCTTGTCCAATTTTTAGTTTTGGACTTCATATATTTTGAGAAAAAAAAGAAAATACACACCACATTTCAAACTACTACATAATTGTCATTGTCCTTCCCAACTAAAATTGCGTTGATGTAATAGAAATTAAAACAGTGCATGCTACTCTCTCTAAAAAGCTCTTGAAGAGACCTCCAGCCAACCGACTGCCGTGGGAGGAGGGAGTTTTGACTCCTTCCTCCTCCCCCTTCCTCTCTACTCCCCTCTACCTTTCTCTCCCTCCTCTTCTCTCCTCATCAGAGGCCTAAAGTGCCTCTTCAGAGGCCTTATCCAATGCTTCCGGCAGTTTAGCCTTTGTCAAATAACTGCATTGCTCCCTCTTCCATTGCAAAATGTTCAATCTCCTCCTTAATCAGCTGCTCTCAACGTTGGTTTTGCACCCTTCTTGAAATTTTTGGATTTGATTTTTGCAAATTTCAAAAAGCTACTATCATACACGAGCCACTCCACCTTGTTCTCGGCGGCGTGTGTGCCTCACTCGCTAACATGTAACATATAATGTTCGTCACTCTACTACCTTCCATCACCTTTATCTTCTCCTAGACTATGTTGTTGCATCCCGACATTCACTACTAGATTGTAATCTTTATGCGCAAGTGAGTGGTTTACACATACCGGTCACTAATAACCTCTATGGATTGTGATCTTTATGCGCAAGTGAGTGGCTTACACCTACCGGTCACTAATAACCTCTATGGTTAGTTCTGACTGGCCCATAGAGCTATATTATGCCCTCAATTAACTTAATTATTTGCTGTACATAGGTTCTTATTTATAGTTGAATAGGTTGACCTATACAAATAAATCTAAATTGACTTATACAATAAAACAAATCTAAATTGACTTATACAATAAAACATTAATCAATCATATACATATCAGTATACATACAAAAATGTTAGAAGTTTCAACTTTAGTTGGTAACTAGCTCTGCAGATTTTTGTTGCAAAAGTTTAACCAAAAAAAAAAAAAAAAGTCTTGGATTAGGGAATAAAGTTTTGGAAATTGGGCAGCACGCAGCAGTAATAAATTTCTTTGCTGGAATTTGATTTTGTGGTAGCAACAGCTAATGTTTGATGTTTCTGAGGTTTAGCTAATTGACATGCTACGCCTTTTTGAAGAAATAAAAATGAAATGGTAACTTCATTTATTCCTTGAAATGTTGTGCATTTTACAACCACTTCTTCAATGTTTAAAGTCTCTCATTTTACTATTTTAGTATATTAAACTTTTATTTTATTTTAGTTACCCATTTTTGTTAGGATTTTATGTTAAATTTTCTATATAGGGGTATTAAAGTTTTTTTGACATTTTTATCATCTCATTTAACTCCAATATTTAACGGAATTAGGTAATTTAAACGAAATGAAAGTTTAATTCACCAAAGTGAGAGACTTTAAACATTAGAGATGTTTGCAAAATGTGTGAATTTTTTTTTTTTTTTTTTGACATGTCCATACAAGAGGGAGAGGGGGATTCGAATTAGTAACCTCCGTTTCATCAAGCGTGGTTTCAGTCGATTGAACTACCTTAAGGGACAATTTTTTTTTTTTTTTTAATTAAAACAATGGGTTAAGTCCCAAAAGAAAAAGAAAAAAAGAGCGGAAAGGCAGATTCGAGGGTTTTCTAGTAGTATGTTTTAACATTTAAGCGAGAGGCAGCGTTTAAGCTGTGAGGTTTTCTTATTTCTTTCTAGAGTTAGGGTTTAAGTAGTAGACTGAATCGTAAAGGGAAGTAAGAAGAAGAAGAAAATCATGCACGCACCGGTGCTTGTTCTCAGTAAGTGTGATCTGCATTTCTTTCTTTGGTTTGTCTGTCCGTACATTAAATTAATGGATTCACTGTGCAGAGGACTCTTTGAAACGCGAGTCCGGAAGCAAAGTGCAACATGCTAATATCCAGTCTTCCAAGGTGTGATATTCATTTCTTTCTTTCTTTCCGTAGCTCGCATTGTTTTGTGAATTTTTTTATGCTTATCATATGCGACGCCCAAGCATTTCATGATTTTTATTTTATTTTATTTTTTTCTATTTTCTTTTTGTTTAATTTATACTTGGACAGGCTGTTGCTGACATTATTCGCACAACATTGGGTCCAAGATCCATGCTGAAGATGCTACTCGATGCTGCTGGAGGTAAAATAGTTTTTTTTTTTCGATACATTCATAATTATATATATATGCCTTTTTTTAAACGAATGAAAAATGGGATTTCTTTACGAATGTTAATGTCATTACAATCAAAGATTTTCGACAGCATTTTCTGTCTTGGCTTCTTATTTCCTTTTCTTTCCTTTTTCCCAACTTTGTTGCTATCAGGAATTGTGGTGACTAATGATGGAAATGCTATTTTGCGTGAGTTAGATATTGCACACCCAGCTGCAAAAGCACGCTCTCTCTCTCTCTCTCTCTCTACTGATTTACGATATTGTTTGGCATAAATTCCTTTTTTATTGCTTCTTGCATTTATTATTATTATTATTATTATTCTGCCTTTCTACCTACTGAATTTTTTTTTTTTTTTGGTACTCTCTTTGGAATTCTGGTGTTCCATCGTGTCTATTCTTCTGATGTATGTTTCATTTTGTGTTGGTAGCAGTCAATGATTGAACTAAGCCGCACGCAAGATGAAGAAGTGGGAGATGGAACAACATCAGTCATCGTTCTTGGTATGTTTTGACCGTACGACATCTGGACTGTCATACTCATCCTTGCAACACATGTTTCCTTTGTGGAGTGTGACAGATTGTTCTTTTCTTTTGAGTGAGTGAAAGGTTTCGATTTAATAAGACTGGTTATTACTTATCAAAAAAAAGTTTAGAGAAGTCTGTTTCTGATTGCTCCAGTTTGACTTCAGTCTCATGACATTTAGCCTGTGGGTTAATTAGCTGCGTCTATACTTGAGTGAGGAATGCAATTGCTTGTGAAGAACGGAATCTATTTCTATGGTACAATGTATGTTAATATATTCCTTGTTTCTCACATTTGGGCTAAAAAAATTGTTGAAGCTGGTGAAATGCTCCACGTTGCAGAAGCATTTATTGACAAAAATTACCATCCTACTGTTATCTGCCGAGGTAATGTTAATAGTACTTATGGTAGTTCTTTTTGCTTGTGGCTAATCACATTTTTAGTAATGATATGTCCAAGCTTTATTTGATCTACAGCCTATAACAAAGCTCTGGAGGATGCTATTGCTGTGCTTGACCAAATTGCAATGCCCATTGATGTGAAGGACCGTAAGTTTTTTTAAAAAAATTTTGTTTGTGTTTTAGTATTGATTTCTCAAGAATCTGTTGGCTCTCTTTAATTAAGATTGGTTTATTACTTATTAAAAAAAAAAAAAAAAAATCTGTTGGTTCTCAGACTGGGATGTTCAGTTAAGAGCGTAGTTTGTCCATTCCTAAACCAGGAGGGAATTGCTTGATTGCCGCAATCTTCTACTGATTATGCTTTCCTTTTCTGCTTTATTGGAGGAACTTATGAATGACAAGTGTGTATTTTTTCGCGCAACTGCATGTTAGATTAGTCACAGGATTTTCCGGCATATAATTCATTTTCTTTCTTTATTTTTTTCAAATTTAGTCCCTTCTATATTTTTTTATCACTTTTTATCGTTGATTGATTGTTGGACTTCTGATTTGGCTCATTTTCAACAATTAACTTTGAAAAATTTGACATTGGGCAAGCTTGTAGAGATACAGTGATGATTCAGTGTCCTAGCTTATATTCTTCAACTATATCAATTATATTGAAGGATGGTTCTTGACCAAGAGCATCTCTCCATCTCATAAATAAGGGATGAGGGGCTAGATCACGGGTTCAACCTCATATGCATGTGTGGCTACTGCAAAAAAGAAGAAGAACTAAGATTAGGATATTGAGCAATATTAGAAGCCAACTACTTGAGCAACGCCTAAGTTGTTAGACAAATAGTTGCTTCTTTTATTACTATCTCTAATGAGCAATAGCTAGACAAGTACGCATCTTTTGTTAAACCCTAGGGAAGTAGTTCACATCTTATTTGTGGGAATATGCATCCTATCCATTGATGCTAGCTATCTCAATGATGTAGGAGTGCTTTTTTATTCCGAGATTAGGATTTCCTATGCACAAGCTATACCAATAACTACCTTAATCGTCACTAATAATGTCAACTATTTTGTTCTGAAGACCGGGAGTTTAGTGCGCTATGGCTAAAGTCCTCCTTGTTGAGGTCTCTTTTAGATTGTGTTGTATCCTTTGTTCTTAGTTTAACTTCCTCTAGATTATTGATATATGTTGATTGCTTATATAAAAAATAAAAAATAAAAATAAAACATTAGTTCGTCAGGTATTGTAGATCTTGTTAACTTTTTAGATTTTTGACTCCCTTATTATTCATTAAAAAAAAAATGTCAACCATCTTGTTGTGTCTTTTACTCCTAATAGATACCGCAGAAGAATCATCCTCGGTGAGAATATCTCAAGAAAAATCTTCATTTTAGTATAGATAGATTTTGATGTAGATTGGACTTATCATCAATCTATCTATCTTGTCTTTCATTATTGTATTTGAATTTCATATTTTATCTTTATTAAGTGTTTATTAGGTTTATGGAGTCTATAATTCGTATTTTATCAGGTTTAGGGTTTTGGGCTATATATACATGTTTATAGCCCTCAGAAAAGGAGTTGTTATTTGATTATTGATTTTATTAATGAGAATTACTCAGAGTTGAGTTTATTCCTCTTTTTCCTTCAAAATGTTAGAGAGTATCTAGATTTTCAAGAAGAGTTCTCAGATCATTGATAGAATCAAGATCTAGAATTAAATATCCGCTGCTTATTGTTGATCTTCACTGTAGTCCACTAAGTCGCGCTGCATCAGATTTATAAAGTAGTATGAAAGTGTTATCATGTTTTTGAAATAGAGATTACCTTATGTTAGTCAAGTGTAGCTCTTTAATTCCCACAAATAATTACTCTAGCTTGCCATAGCAAGATATTTTTCTCTTTGTTCTCTCTCCTCAAAAACCCATAGTCCTCCCCCAACGGCTGCCATGGGAGGAGGGAGCATCGGCTCCTTCCTCCTCCTCCTCGCCCTCCCACCCTTTCTCTCTCCATCTCCCTACCCTTCTTGTTTCTTTTGAGGCCAAACCAGCAAATTTTTAAATTCAATGAGGAATTGAGCTTAAAATTGTGTTATATTCTCCAATTAAATGTTTAAATTCTAACAAACAATATTCTCAATATTGAATAATCATAATATCCAAATTACAAGACCACTTAGCTTAAGAATTGAGCTTAGAGTACAAACCTCAAAAAGTACGACCTGCGTTGAGTTATTTTGTACCTCGTTGATTAACATCATATTCCCATATATGACACACAATCGAGGATCAAACTCCAATAAACTTTGTGCATTTTTTCTTTTGAAATGTATTTGACTTTCTCATCATTTACAAATAAATTTACATGATCATTTTGCGTCTTTAGAAAATAAAGAAAAAATATGCGTAGGTTAACAATGAACAAACTCACATGAATAACATAATCATCACATAGAGACTCTAAGTTAAACATTACACTTTAACCCTATAATTATTATTATCTTCCTATTCCATTAATCTAGCAACTTACCTCCAATTTATAATAGTCATATTCACATACAATAATCAATATGATTCTAATATGACATATTAGAACCTAAATCCCATAGGCATCAATTTCCATTGAACTCATAAAAGTCTAGGGTTAATTAACATTTTAAATGTAATTAACACATCCAATTAGCAATCCTAGTGTTCATATTACCAAAAATCCTAATTTAATTTATACTATACAAATTAGGGTTTATATCCATACTATTAACAATAGTGAAATTGAAGCTTTCAACCCTCTAATATAACAATCTGGATCTTAAATCATGCATAAAAATTCACTACACACAAAAGGCCCAAATTAATTTTAAGAATTTAACTTCTTACTAAAATTCCCCCAAATTCGGACCTAATAAAAAATTACTCAAATCATTATGATTTCAAACTTGAAATTCAATGGGTAGAACAAAAACTCAAAGAGAAACAGCATTAGTTATAAAAACTCATCAAAATAACAACAAAAAACACAAATATTTTTGGGGAGGGACCGGGACCTATCAACTTATTTTTGGGGGACCAGTATTATTTTTTATTTTTTATTTACTCCTTAAAAAAATATTTTTGAGGAAATGGGGGGGGACCATGGCCCCAGCTGGTCCCCCCCTCCCTCCGCCTCTGGACCTATAGTTTCACTAAAGTTAATACTCTTATAGATTGTGAAGATTAGGATTATTGTAACCCACGAAGTGGAAAAGAAAATTATTGGGTTGAGCAATCAGATAAACCATCCTGAAATTTAAGCTTTATCAGCTCTTTCATTTTATTTAATATAATAGAATGGTAAGCCAAGCCAATTAAGTACTTTTCTGGTTGCAATTAAAGATCTTTAACAGAAGCTAGAAATAGTAATTTCTTTGTTGGAATAGTTTCAGTACTCTCTCTCTCTCTCTTGCACACGCACCACCCCACACCTACACACACTTACAGACCACATAGACTCATCTTTTGATGTCTTATTGTTGCACACGGAAGTTGTTAACATTTATTTATGATGACAAAGGCTTGTAGATTCCTTATGTAGAACTTAGGCTTGCTTTTGTATTGTGCACATAATATACAGTATCATGTGGCAGGTGGAACAATGCTGGGGCTGGTTAAGAGCTGTATAGGCACAAAATTCACTAGTCAGTTTGGGGATCTAATTGCTGTAAGTATCTTCTATTTTTCAAGATTGTTCATGTGGGTGTCTTGATAACCATTCTTTTCTCTTTTCCTTTATTCATCTTAAGGCTCTCTAAAAGTGCTTAGATCCTTTAGATGTTGCCACAAAATGTGGTTACGCCTTTGTCTTTGAGACATACAAAATTGAGTGTGTCTTATGCTTCAATAAAGGGGTAAGATGACCTGTGGAACCTCACGTTGATGTTTATTGTTTTTCATCAAAAGATTCAAAAACTCTCTACTGTTAAGATTTGTGATTCTCCTGGTAAAGAGATTTGTGCTTCAGAGTTTTTATTTTTTTATTTTTTTTTATCACATCTTCCTCTCCCCTTAAATATAAAAGTCTGGATCTAAAATTCGTTATGAACTTGCATTAAAATTGTCGTGCGTTTCCTTACTTTTTAATGCCAATAGAAGATCCTTTTGCAAGCACCTAATTTCCTGCCAAGTCATTGTTATATTTCACCTGTTCTTTTTTATTTGTTTCTTTCTTCGTTTAAATCATTGTGTAAAGCATGGCCTCAGCAACCACAAATGTCTCTTTTACCATTATATGGAGACTGCGTTTTAACATTATATCAGTTGTTTTAATTAATATGTTTTCTTTGGTTAACTTTCAGGATCTAGCTATAGATGCCACCACAACAGTTGGTGTTGATCTTGGGCAAGGCTTGCACGAAGTGGATATTAAAAAGTACATTAAGGTTGAGAAGGTCCCTGGTGGACAGTTGGAAGATTCAAGAGTTCTTAAAGGAGTTATGATTAACAAAGATGTAGTTGCCCCGGGAAAAATGAGGAGAAAGATCGTCAACCCACGCATCATTCTTCTGGATTGTCCCCTTGAATACAAAAAGGGTGAGAACCAAACAAATACTGAACTGGTTAGGGAAGAGGATTGGGAAGTCCTGTTAAAAATGGAAGAAGAATACATTAAGAACCTTTGTGATCAGATAGTGATGTTCAAACCAGACTTAGTAATCACAGAGAAGGGTCTTAGTGATTTGGCATGCCATTATCTGTGCAAGCATGGAATCAGTGCAATCAGAAGGTTGAGGAAGACAGACAATAATAGAATTGCCAAGGCATGTGGTGCCGTTATTGTGAACAGACCAGATGAATTGCAGGAGTCTGATGTTGGTACTGGAGCTGGGCTGTTTGAAGTGAAGAAAATTGGGGATGAATTTTTTGCATTCATTGTTGACTGCAAAGATCCAAAAGCTTGTACTGTACTTTTAAGAGGTGCCAGTAAGGATCTCTTGAACGAAGTGGAAAGAAACTTGCAGGTACTTAATGATGTGATCATCAAATTATTCTGTTTGGGTAGTACTGTGTTCTGAAGCCTATTTCTATTACAGGATGCCATGTCTGTAGCAAGGAACATAATAAAAAATCCAAAACTTCTTCCTGGAGGTGGTGCTACAGAGTTAACTGTCTCTGCTACTTTGAAGCTGAAGAGTTCATCTATTGAAGGCGTAGAAAAGGTGAGTGGTCGTCTCGTGTTGTTTGGTCACTATCATGTCCAAGTCTGAAGTACTTTTAAGGACAATCATTTTTTAGTGGAAAAATTAAGGACAATCATTTTCATGATTTTATAATGCTTATCTTAATTGTTTATGCGTTGTGGTTATAAAACAGTGGCCTTATGAAGCTGCTGCTATAGCTTTTGAGGCTATACCCCGTACTTTAGCACAGAATTGTGGGGTGAATGTGATTCGAACTATGACTGTGCTACAAGGAAAGGTAATCATTTTTCTTCACAAGAAGATATATGGAGTTGACAAATATATTTTAAAAAATACATACCTGTTCTTATTTGTTGGTCTTAAACTACTGTAGCATGCAAATGGTGAAAATGCCTGGATTGGCATAGATGGAAACACTGGAGCTGTTACTGACATGAAGGAGCGGAAGGTATGTTGAAATTGTTCTATGTGAGCTTTTGTTCTTATGTTGTTTGGTTGAATTTCTTTCAATCACTAGAAATCCCAGGGTAACAGAAGCAATGTCTTTTTTCTTTTTCTTTTCTCTAAATCTAGTGTATGGGCCACAAACTTATCTGAAATAGTTCAGTAATTTCCTGAAATAATCACATGGAGCAAATTGTTTCAGATGATATGGAATGATGGAACTGGATATCTTCATATCGAATTCTTTGAGTTATTCGTTAATATTTTAATTTAATATAGTATTATAAACCAAGTCTCTAAGTCTCAATTGGGGCATTTTCGGAGGGTGAAGGAAAAGGTTGCCAAGCAGTTGAGCAAAAACAAGGAGCTACTGGCTGAGACTATGGTTCTTAGTCCGGGGAAAGGGGTGGAGGGATATCCAAAGAGGTGCACAGTGTGATGGGTGTGGCCTCGGTGGTGGGGATGACAATAAGTTGTTGGATTTATTCTCTGCCAGGGAGCGGAAGGCTAAGGGGATGAGGGAGCTTAAGAACTTGGATTGTCTCATGTCCCCGATGAAGTCTCAGCGTAGGCGGGGGGGTGTTGGGTCTAAAAATGATTATTCCTTTTCCCCTGAAGTTCATTAGGGGGTTGTGTTTATGGGTGTTTGTGCCGATTCTGTTTTGGGAGTTTTTGTACTTTTTGTTGGGTGCTTTCTGTGGGTTGTTGATTGTTAGGGTTTAAGGTTTAGGGTGTTTGTCAGGGTGTTATTTTTGGGTTTGCGGTTGGGACTCCTATGTATGCTCCAAGGCGCTCTGCGCTTTTCATGTGTACTTAGAGGCGCTTTGCACTTTTTTGATATATACAACATTACTTATCAAAAAAATAAATAAATAAACCAAGTTTTTTTTTTTTGGGGAGAATATAAACCAACCTCTATGTATTTTGCTTTCAAATATGCTAGTGAATGAAGTGTCAAATGTCTGCTTATAATGTTTGTCAGATTTGGGATGCCTACAACGTGAAGGCGCAAACCTTTAAGACAGCCATAGAAGCTGCATGCATGCTTCTTAGGATTGATGACATTGTCAGTGGGATCAAGAAGAAGCAGCCCTCTGGTTCCCAGGCTCCATCAAAGCCTAAGATTGAGACTGAAGCAGATGCTGACAATGAGCAAATACTCCCTGACTAAGGCATGAGAACAGTCAAACCGACTATATTTTTTGTAGTATTTCGTAGGATTGTAGGAAGAAGCGGTTGGTAGGGTTTTGTTGGGCTTTGATTTGAATGCACTGAAAATTTTGGATCCTTGCATGTACTGTTGTTTGAAACCTCTGGTCTGTTATGGGAGCAATTGTGAACTTGTACTCACCTGAACAATTTGATTGTGATTTCTTTCATGAACAGCATCAATTTTGTTGATGATTTCTCCTATCTATGCGTTTTTTGGGGTAAAACCAGTAGTGTTATTGTTACTTGTTGACAGGGTTGCATAAATGAATCCCCAGTTTTGTTGTTTAAGGTCGGTCCAGGCTCAGAGTTGACATTGGTATATTGAGCTTAATATGATAAAAAAATATTAAGTGGATTGTCAATGACACATGACAATTAGAGCAAGATTTCGTGACGATTGTCAATGACATGTGGCAATTAGACTAATATTACTTTTCACGCTCATTTTTTATGTCAATCATTTGAAAAAAAAAAAAAAATCAGATGAACTATTGAAAACACTCTAGTTCAGTCTATGTGAAATGAGTAGCATTATTCTTATAAGGGTTAAAATCTTTGGATAGACTTGTGGTTTGATTTGAAATCAAACGAACCCTCTGATTTTACAAACTAGTGCGCGTAGTACATGTCGACATTTGATAAATGCAGTTGGTATTTCTATTCATATTTTGTACAATAATTGAATGGCATGTCACAGCAAAATTTCTCATTTGCCTCGTTAATATCATGGTATTTATATTCATATTTTGTACAACATTTAAAAAAAAAAAAAAAGAGGTGGTTAAACCATCCCATAATAGTTCTTTTGTAAATCATATGGAAAATTCATAATGGGAAATGTTGCTCAGTATTCTTAAATGTCCATTTTCTAGCATTTTTGCTTACATGGCACATTCACATCCACTTGTTTTTTAAAATAAAATAAAAGAACAAAGATAACGCCAGGGGTGTACAAGCGGTTGTGATTAGCAGTTATTGGCTAAAAAATCGCTAGCAGCAACCACCTAAGGCGGTTATTGAATTTTAATAACAGTAACCGCTCCAATTAGGAGGTTAACAATTATTTTATAACCAGCGGTTAACAATTATTAAAACCAATAGCTGCTGGTTAATAACCGTTTTTTATATATGGGCTTTTTATTGTGTTTTGGGTCTTCTTTGTGCCTATTTTTTTGGGTTTATTTTAAATAATAAGGTTGTGCATTATATATATATACCTATACCTAGTTGATCACTTCGCCAAAAGTAAAGAAAAACATACTAGAACAAATGAAAGAAGGTCTGACCTTGACACATGTTGTATATATATTATACACGATCTCTAATCTTGGGAGTAGCGTTAAATCAAGTGTTTAAACAATACACACTTGTTTAAACACTTGATTTAACGCTACTCCCAAGATTAGAGATCGTGTATAATATATATACAACATGTGTCAAGGTCAGACCTTCTTTCATTTGTTCTAGTATGTTTTTCTTTACCACTCATACACACTTGTTTAAACATTTGATTTAACGCTACTCCTAAGATTAGAGATCGTGTATAATATATATACAACATGCATCAAGGTCAGACCTTCTTTCATTTGTTCTAGTATGTTTTTCTTTACTTTTGGCAAAGTGTTATAGCACACACGAATAAGAAGATGAAGAAAGCTTGAAATAAAATTGTAATAAAAAATAAATAAATAGCAGTATATATATGTGTAGAAAATTAAATAGCAGTATATATGTGTAAACTGGAGACTCATAACAGAACGCTAAAGAGACACTTCAAATATGAATCATGAACATACTTTTTGTTTTCTTTTTTTTCTTTTTTTTTTCTAGTGAAATGGAGAGGATCTTTACTCCTATAGCACCGTGTCCAATCTTTAAAAAAATAAATAAATAAATAAATTAAGGAGGGATATAATAATTATTTTTTATGTTATATGTATTTGTTAAAAAATAGTAACGGGGATCTTGAATTACAAATTTTTAAAGCACGACTATTGATTTATTAAATTAAAAATTAAAGATCTCAACGAAGATAAAGATATAGCCAGATGTTTTGATAAAAAGAAGAGAGGGAGCTCGGCGTGCAGGCAACTATCACAATCAAACAGGGGGATAAAAAGTCGAATGGATGAAAAAAGAAAATTGGACAACATGACTAGTAATGCTGAGGAGCGATAAAAAATCCGTATTAATTCTGTTTTTTGCCTACGTGTCAGGGTTAACAAACTAGGGTTAAGTTTTGTTTTGTTAAACTCACGCACTCTATCCCTTTAGCTCAAAAAATTTCTTCCTAAAACCATCAAGGCATTAACGCAGATCTCCTCTATCTCTCGCCCACCCCCACGCCTTTAGATTCCACCGATGCTACGCCCATCCAGATCGACAAACAACAGTGCCGCTGCTCTCTCTCCCCCACCCCAACACCTTCAGCTTATGGCAACGCCCACACCCCCTGCATCAGATCGGAGATGCCCACCCTTAGTTGGTTCATTGATTTTTTTTTTTTCTTTTTTTTTGTCATTTCCCCCTTCTCCCTCAAAAGCAGGCGGTCACCCCTGTCTCTCACCAAGAAGCACCTCCGGAGACCACCAAGCGCCGCTAACCACCACGAAGGCCGAACGCCAAATGGGTTTTGCTTGGATTTGGGTACCTGAGTATGGAGGTGGAAATACATAATAAAATAAAAATAAAAAATAGTCACTTACGTTTGGGTGTTTTTTTTCCCAAAGTAGGAAATCAATTCTTTCAAAGTAAGGTCATTTTTTTATTTTTTATTTTTTCATTCTTTCACTTTGGTGTATGTGGCTGATTTTGTTGCAGATAGTTGAATACCCCATGTGTTTGATAAAATATTTGTTAGAAAATTTATGGGCTTTAGAAATAGTTTTTTTTTTTTTTCATTGGTGTTTGATGAAATATTCCTCATGTTTGATGAAATACACTAAGTTTATATTCATCCCGTTTGATGAAATATTCGCAAGGTGTACAGCAGTGAGAAAGAGATTTTTTTTTTTTTTCTTTTTTGTCATTCGTGTTTATGTTTTAGGGTTCTATATGTTTGATGACATTTTCTTGAGAAATAGTGGTTTGTTGGCTTCTCATTGGGCTAATCTCGAAATATGCAATTATCTAAGAAGAGTAGTCAATCGGTTGAAGGAAAAATAAGAGGGAATGCAGATTGAAGAAAAAATGGATACATAACTGACCAAATTCAAGGCAAATATAGAGAGTCAATATACCAAGAGAATTTTTATTTATATATTCACCAACGACTGCAAGATCAAAATTGTTGGATGGATAGAAGTTAACAAAAATTATCCAAGGAATAAATATTACAGGAATAAGAAGTTGGATTTTTCAGACTCCTTGGCTTAAAAGCTGAATTTGTAAGCTGACGAATTACAATTGACCCATACGTACAGTAAACATGATGACCAAAGACCAACCCATTTCTTGCAAGTTTTAGCAACAGAAAGTCATTATGAACAAACGCATTTTTTTAAGTCAATGACCGAACAACAAAAAATTAAAGGGAACAAAATTTTCCAACAAGCAAAAGAAACCCAGCTCCCAAACTTGCCCATTCGGCCATGGCAGAAAGAACCGAAAGTTTTCCCCCATGCCCAATCGGTGCTCAACCGAAATACAAAGGAAAAATCAAAACATAACTAACTAAAATTTCATACCGATTTTCAATTTAGCAAACAACTCAAAGAAAACCCATTCAAAGGAAAAATCAAACCATAACTAACTAGAATTTCATATCCATTTTTGCGAACACCAATTTTTCATACATTAAAACAGAGCATAAGAATATAAAGAGAAGATAAGTTCACCCAATAGGTCATCAAGAACCACGTACGGAAGCAGCTGGCGGAGGAGGCACGTTAGTGGTGTGAAGAAGAAGAAGAAGTGGAAAGGAAGAAGAAGAAGGGTTCTTTGTTTTGATGAGAGGAAGCAGAAACGGTGGTGGGCGGTCGTGGCTTCGTTGGAAGCTAAGGTTGAGTTGGGGGAGAAAGAAGCATGGGAAGGGGAGAGCATGCGTTGGGTGGGTTTTTTTTTTAAATTTTTTAATTTTTTTTTAAATAACAAAAAATAACCACAGTTTGTTAATTGTGGCCACGTAGGAAAAAGTGGATTTGGGGCGGATTTTTATCGCTCCCAAGCATTACTCACTGGTGACAGGACCACAGCGGTTGCTATTGACCATACATATACGTTGGCGGCTACTTGAAGATAAGACAAAGAAGATGAAGGCAGCGATGTCGTTCTAGTCCAATTCTAAGACGCCACATGCAGAGAAAGTGTTGCGTGCGAGAGACAGAGAGAGAAGAGACTTTGGAGTATTGGCTTGCGTGGGGGAAACTCGGAAAGACGGCAAGCCAAATAGAAGGCCGCAAGGCAAATAGTACTAGAGACTTTAAGGGCCATTAAACAAACGAAGGGTATGTGTTTGCAAGATCCGGTGAATGCTTCCGAAAGTGGTGTTTCACTGTTTCCTTTGAATCAGGGTCACCGTGATTTGAAGATGCCAGATTTCAACTAAATTCTTATGATTAGCGTACTCGCCGAATCGGTCTTTCGTAGATTTTGTTGCGACTGTAGTGCTTGACTTAAAGCGGAAGTAGCATCAAATCGAATTGTAAGTACCCATCACTTTATTTTCTCCCCCTCTCTTTTGTTCATTTGTGGTGTTGCTCTCCTTTAACTCTTCTCAGTTATCTCAGATTATATTCGTATATATCTATTCAGATGCTACGAAATAATAAGTATATTTTTTGTTATTTGATCCACTTAATGTGGCGCTTATTGGTCCAAAGCTTTCTCTTCTTGTCGTGAATCTTCTTCTTGAGACTTTTTGACTACTCAGAGTCTCAGACCTGCACATATCATGCTGATTGATATTATATTATGCATGGTACATATTTGCATTGATCGTTATTTTCATGCCATCTTCAGACGGCATTGCATATGCATCTCAGCATCTTTCTTTTCATTAAATCAAGAGTTATCAACTATATATTCGTGATAATTACTTTCCTCAAGTTGTAGATCTTGTTCAGGGTATATGGATATTGTTTCTAGTTAATTTTCGATGTGCCAACTGAGTTTTTAAAGCATGATTAGGATTTTTGTGGATTGTGCTTGCAGGTAGACACAACAATTAAGTATAATAGTAAGTTGCGGAAAAAGCTCAACCAAGTGTCGACAGTGAGGAAATGGATCAAGAAAATATTATGAACAACAGTGATGATGTGCATGACATTGAAAATGAGGGTCTGTGGGATGGGAAGGAGATTAAGAGGTACTGGTCAGAGGTATCTGACAAAAACATAACATACAAGGAACCATTTTTGGTGAAAAGGACGAACACCACCTCTCAGATTGCCATTGTTGGTGCCAATGTTTGCCCCATTGAGAGCCTTGACTATGAGTAAGCAACCCCAATTGCTCCTTCCGTTTTTTTTTAAAAAATAAAAAAATAAAAAAAATTTAACGTGCAAAACAAGTTAATTGAAGCCCATATATATATATAATAGATTGCTACCAATGTGCACATATATAACTCATTGCTTCAACAATTTTAACAAAAGGTGACTATAAATGGTCTTCGTAACTTGAAGTTCGAGTCGCAAGTAATATAACTTGAGTGGAGATAGCTTTGAATATAACACTCCAAATTTCATGGGTATGTGTTAAGTCTCATATTGGGTGGGTGAATTGTGACAGTGTTACATAGGTGCTAAGTCTTACATTGGTTATTTACTAAGTGGAATTGGGTTTTATAAGTTGATTCCAAAGTAACTTTGTTACTTTGACTAGTCTTTTTGAAGTATAACACAGATGTGGCTAGCGATTTTTTAGATTGTAACATTGAAGGCAATAATATTCATTAAAGTTTTGAATTTGATTATTGAGGAGATCCTAAGGTTCTTCACCTATAACGACCATATTCACTTACTGAGTACTGAGGGAGCAGATTGGTCCCTAATTATTAGGACTATTAAGAATTTACAAAGAGAACTCGTTCAAATTTTGTAGATGAATTCTACTAAAATGGTGCTGTTTATTGATGTTCCAGTTCCCAAGAAGAAGATTCCTTTTTCATTTCTTGTTTATTTTAGCGGTATTGTGCTGAATATGATCAACAGCAAACTGAACCAGTGATCCTCAAAGCCAGATATATGCAGAAATTTTTTGGTCTTTAAAATTGAAAGTATTTAAAGGGTTTTTTATGTCTGGGGTTGGGGAGTAGGGTAATGCTTACTGGGATAATTTGGATGTTGTTATTGACCTTAATTTGGGGAGGACTAGGGTTAAGAAATGTGACATTGATGGAGAAAGCTTGATAATTAAGTGGTCGTGGAGTTTTCTAAGAGAGCATTGGCTCCAGCACTCCAGAATTAAAAAGTGTCTTATTAGAAACTGATTGGTGCCAAATTGGCAGTTCAAGAAGATCATGAAGGTCCTTGAACAGTCATTTCAAAGGGCTCTGTCTTTTTCAGTTCTCTTACTTTTTTATGTTGACTATTGGGAAGGGATCTAAAATTTCTATTTATAGAGAATTTATGGTTGGGTTTCCATATTTTTTGAAGCTCTTCCTTGTCTTTTTAGAAACTAGAGGCTTATGTTATGATCTATTGGATTTTTTGGTACTTAATTTTCTTTGTGTGTTCATATGGATGGAGATCTAATGAAGTTTCTTGAGTTCTCTTCTTCAAGTTTTGGAAGTTATTGATTTGCACTCTGGATGAAACTCGTTATTTTGAAAATAGTGCCTTGATTACCTCTAAATCTTTTCTTCCACTGTATTAATAAAAACTTGAACTCAGTTTGTCTTCATCCAAGATTGATTTTTTTTTTTTCTGAGATCATCCAACATTGGTTTTGGGAGGCCAAAGTTCCTCCCAAGTTGAGGGATGGTTTGTTGTGCATGAAAAGAAAAATAATGACAAAATGCTTCAACTTAGGATATGATCTAACAAGACCCTTAGCTCATTTATTTGTGATGTGCAAGGAGTGGGAATTAATAATTATTTTGTTGATTCATTGCCAGTTTCCTGTTCCCCTTGTTAGACGTTGCCATCCTGGCTGGTGTTTTTTGGGTCTCGATGAATATTTGGTTATATTGTTTATTTTCTCTGTGAAGAATGGGCAACTATTTAAGAACTAGTGGTATGCTAGGGACTTTGTGGATGAATTAGAATGAGAGAGATGCTAGTATATTATAGGATACAGAAACCATGCTGGACTGGATTTTCTTGGAAGATCTATGTGACACATTAGCTCAAGGTGTGAGTCAATTCCTGCTGAACAGTGATTTGCTCCCTATTTCTTGGGTTTCATGGTCGGTGGCCCTATTTTTCTTTTGTGAAATTGTAAGCTAGGTGTGGATCCTAGATGTGCCTTTAGCACTTTTCATTAGTAGGTACATTTTTGGCCAAAAGTGGGGCTTCTGCCCGACAATTTTCAGGTTCATTAATATCCTTGTCTTTTTTTTTTTTTCCTGAGCTATATTAATTAGTTTTGGGTTTTGTTGAGTTGGTTTAAGTCCTTTTGAGTTATTTTGAAGCATTCCCATCCTTTATCTTTGTATTTCTTTCATTCAATCATTAAAACTTGTTTCTTGAATAAGGGGAAGAAAATGGAAAGAAAGAAGAGATAATCTGACTCTGATTTTAAGTTCATAGTGCAGTGTCCTACTGGTTGTTTTGGTACCATATGGTGCTTTATTATGTACCATATAGAGTTTTACTTCAAAAAAATGCATGTGAATCAGTATTTGCTATATTGCAAGCTATTACATAGATGCGTCTCTGTTTCCGGACATGTCTTTTTTCTGATTTCAATTTAGTGTCTTTTATGTGGCTGGGTGTGTTGGCCTTTGATGTAACTACTTATATTTATTTCTTGTCTTTGCATACAAATATTTTTTTCTTTTTTTTTTTGTTCCCCACGTTTTTCTGTGTAACAATTGCGTTTACAATTTTTTTGATCATGTCACAATTCCATTTCCATGCTGACCAGAATGACACATCGAAACTTTAGGAATTATCTCAGTTTTATCCAAGAGTCTGTTTTTATATTGACTGAAGGCTAAGATGATAAGAGAATTTACTTTTTTGTTCTATTTCAGGATTGTTGAAAATGAATTATTTAAGCAGGACTGGAGGTCAAGGAAGAAGGTTCAGATATTTCAGTACGTTTTACTCAAATGGGCATTTGCACTTCTTATAGGGCTAGGTACTGGAATAGTTGGCTTCTTCAATAATATTGCTGTCGAGAACATAGCTGGTTTCAAGTTGCTGCTGACTAGTGGTCTTATGTCTGAGAACAAGTGAGACTACCCCTGCATCAAAAGCTGCTATAAGTTCTTTGTATTCAACTTTATCTGAATAAAGTGACATATTACAGATATATATGCTACTAGTATCTACTCTACTTGAACTAGGATTTCCTAATTTTTTTTTAAAAAAGCACTAAAGAAACTGGTACACTTAGCTGTAATGTACTAAAACAAATTATTATGAGGACCCAAAAACTCAAAATAAGACTCACGGGTCACTGTTTGAGCCCATTCCTGTAGATCTTGAAATTAGACAAATATGTGAACTTCTTGCTGCCTCTATCAATCTCCCTTCTCTCCATAAACCAAAAAGTATTAATGCCACAAAAATTTTGCAACTGCTGCATTGGAAGATTCCTTAGAGCACTGTACTTTAAAGCTTGCTTGGAGAGTATGTGTGGGTGTGAGCATGTGCCAGAATATGTATGTGTATGGGAAAGTGTGTGCGTGTGCATGCATGCATGCCTGCGCCATGGAGTCTGAAAAATTGAGCTGCCTCATCTCATGTTGAGAGATGTCGTGTTTCTTTGCTAATTGAGATGGGAGACTCGTATGGATGTATATTGAAATTCTTGGACACATTTCATTCTGATGGGACTCTTTGGGGTTTAGTACTTCACACATTTTCTGGTTGTTTTTCTTTGTTATTAACAAAAATTCTCTTTATGAAAGATTCTTAATTTTTAATTATATGTGCGTGGAAGCTAGGACTTAAAATCTCCTGCTTTCAATCTCTACAATTTGCTAGTGAATGATACAGCCTGTCTTTGCCAAATTAATAGTAAATACATCTTTTATTATTTTTATTTTTAGTGATTTATAAGTGAACAGAACCTGTAAAGATAGTAAAGGCATCTCTAACTATGCAGTTTTGTATTATCTTTCCCTATTATTTGCTTTTTTTATTATTTATTTTTAAAATTAATATTTTCATGGAAAAAGTTGAATACATGAGGTGCAGCTATAAATAGTAATGAATGCCTAACTGTTGTGCAAGAACAATTATCGTCTGTACTTTTTATCGAATTACATCAGTTCACTGAGCATATGATGTGTCTTGAACGCATGAGTCTGAGAGATCCTTATTTAATTTTTCATGCCATTTTTTTATAATAACATTGACACTAAAGTGGTTCCAGTGCAGATATTACAAGGCTTTCGCAGCATATGCTGGTTGCAATGTAGTTTTAGCTGCCGCTGCTGCAGTTCTTTGTGCTTTCATTGCTCCAGCAGCCGCAGGTTCTGGTATTCCCGAGGTGAAAGCCTATCTCAATGGCGTGGATGCTTATTCAATGCTAGCTCCAAGCACTCTCTTTGTAAAGGTGAATGGACATCTTTGTTCCCTCTCTCTACTAACATGAAAGGAAACAAAATGGAAATTCATGATCTTTCCTTAAACGTTAGAGGCTTAGCAAAGGGGGAACATCTATTGAGAAGCTCAGATCACCTGTTTGTGTCCAGAGAGAGGTTTAAATCAATTCAGCTAATCCTTAATTTTCACTAAATTAAGGCCAAATATTGATCTCATCAATTAAACAGTACCATCACATGTAATTTTTTCCACAATTTTACCCTAGCTATAATCGTACTTTCCATCAGCTCTGTATTTTATGTAATATCTCTCTTCACTACTTTTACCTGCATTATTTAACATCTCTCTCCATCTCTTTTCACTTGAGATAGGTTTGAATAGTGAAACAAAATTATTAGTTTGAGATAACTCCTTATACTTTTAAGGAAAAAGAAATTCAAGCATTTCTCTCTTTTTTTCTTTTTTTTTTTGATTAGTTTATATATGTCAAACTCAAGCATTTCTCTTATGTTCACAATTCTGATTTTGCAGATTTTTGGCTCCATTCTTGGTGTTTCTGCTGGCTTTGTGGTGGGTAAAGAAGGGCCTATGGTACACACAGGTGCTTGCATAGCCAATTTACTTGGGCAAGGTGGTTCTCGCAAGTACCATTTGACTTGGACATGGCTAAGATACTTCAAAAATGACCGGGACCGACGAGACATGATCACTTGTGGTGCGGCTGCAGGTGTAGCTGCTGCCTTTCGTGCTCCAGTTGGTGGTGTCCTGTTTGCCCTAGAAGAGGCAGCTTCATGGTCTCTCTCTCTCTCAAGTGCACTTTTTTTTTTTTTTTTGATGAATGACTAAAATATTTCATACATCAACAATGAACATTTGTGTTTTTCTTTTTCTTTCCCATGTTATACATGATTCTTCCCTGGTCTTGAAACAATGGCGATCACTTGAATATGGTGTATGCAGGTAAAAGGTCCATGACTAGAAAGTTATAGAGCTCTGTTAGGTGTCTTGTTTACTAGAAGTACTTATAAACTCAATTTGATGGTTCAAAAAGGAACAACTTTTAAATTCTTCTCCATCAAAACAGATGGCACTGCACACTCCCATGGGCACTGATATGAAAACCCACTAGGAATTCTGAAATTCTTTAGTTTGGATGTCTTTTGACATGTTTTGGTGAGTTTGGGGCTTACAAAAATATATGGGAAAACTTTAGAAAACCCCTATGAACTTTCACTCGTTTGACACTATCCCTCAAAGTTTAAAAACTCTCAATTAAGGGTATTGAACATTCAATTTCTTTCAATTACCCAATTTTGTTAGGATTTTTTGTTAAATTTTGTCAAAATTCTCAAAATACCCCTATTTTTTCTTTATAAATAAATAATTGCAAAGTTTTTTTTTAAAAAAAAAAAAAAGTTTGAATCATTACAATTTTTTATTTTATTTTTTCTAATAAAAAATATGGCTATTTTAGAAATTTTAACAAGATCTAACAGAAAATTCTAGCAGATTGGGTAATTGAAAGAAATTGAAAGTTTGATACCCTTAATTGAGAGTTTTTGAACTTCACTAATGTACTTTTAAAATGCGTGGAAGTTCAAGGAGTTTTGTAAAATTTTCCCAAAATATATCTATTGATGGAAATGTCTTGGTGAGAGTTACTTAAGAAGGATATATGTGGAGATGGATATACCAATATTGTATATTACATCATATGGTGTAAGGAATCAACATGTAATGTTTTGCTTTTCATTTTTTTGTTTGAAAATTGGTCTCCTTTGGTTTGTTAAATTTATAATATTAAATTTTAGCGTAGTTTATGAAAGGAATATATTTTGGACTTGCATTTTTACGTTTTTATATCTTCAGCTCTAGGTAGTAATGTGTCCATGAAATTTAATCGTTAAGCTAGTCAAATCATACGTTGTGTTATGCAATCAATTGTACTATGATATTCTTTTTGAGTATATCTGCATCTTTATGTTTTCAAATAGCTTTTACCCACACATGAAATGATGAAATGTACTCACTCTGTTATACCATATTCTGAACTGGTACTTAGTAGATTGCCTCCCCATTCCAGACCATGTCATCCAATATAATTGCGTGTATGCACCAAAAGCATCTAAAACTGATCATTCACTAGTATAAGATTTAATTTTAACAAGTTTTGCCTCATGATCACAAGGTTTTCCATGCATGCCAGCTATTTCAGCTGTTCCATAGCATTTGCAAAATGTTTTTGTAACATATTTGCTGCTGGGCGTCCGAAATAATGAATTGAAGAAAAATGAACTCAGAAATCAAATCAAGAAAATTTTCTTTTCCCAAATAAACTATGGAAAAGACTTAGCAATCAGAATGCTGGTATTTAAATCCATTGTAGCAGGGGCAGAACTGTGTTGTTCCTATTGGGGACAGAATTTTGTAAATCTAATTTAGCCCTGAATCCATTGTCATTTTGTATTAATGTGCTCTCACTTTGTCGCCCCCCCCCCCAAATGTTTCCGGTCCTTCTTGTGAACCTGCTCGATAGCAAGACATTCTGCTGAGGTGGAAAATTTTAGCCTTATACATTTTAAGGTTTGTTTGGTCTTCAGTTAACATTAGCATGTCTTGTAATTTCTGAAAACCCAAGTGCTTCTTCTTTGGCCATGCTTCAGGTGGCGGAGTGCTCTTCTTTGGAGGACATTTTTCACAACAGCAGTAGTTGCCATGGTTTTGAGAGCTTTCATACAATATTGTTCCACAGGAAAATGTGGGCTATTTGGCGAAGGAGGTCTTATAATGTATGATGTCAGTTCTGCCACATCAACATATAGTGGCCCAGATATATTAGCAGTAATTTTCCTAGGAATTATTGGAGGCATTCTTGGAAGCGTATATAACTATTTTGTGGACAAGGTCCTTCGTACGTATAGCATCATCAACGAGTATGTTCTCCTATTCAATTATTTTTGTTGGCAATAGTTTACTCGCATAAGAAGTACAGATGGTAACATGAAAGCGTAGTTGCTAAAATGAAAGCTTTACAAGCATTTATGCTTCCTCATCATCATCAATTTGTTTTTTAACTTTGTTTTTGATAAACCGTGTCACTATGCCAACTCCACTGGGGCAGCCAAAGTTGACCAGATGCTTTGACTTAAATAAAAAATGATTTTGTTCTTATACCAATTCTTACTGCCCCACTCTTTCTCCTGCTGCTGCAGAAGAGGTGCTGTTTCCAAGATCTTACTAGTTATCGCCATCTCCCTCTTGACATCGTGTTGTTCTTTTGGGCTGCCATGGCTTGTGAAGTGCATCTCTTGCCCCACAGACCTGACAGTGAGCTGCCCCACCGTTGGTGAATCTGGAAACTATAAAGGCTTCCAATGCCCAACAGGGTACTACAACGACCTTGCCTCCCTCTTTCTAAACACTAATGATGATGCCATTCGCAACCTATTCAGCACTAGTACCAAGAATGAATTTCATATCTCCAGTCTTTTCATCTTCTTTGGTGCTATATACTGCCTTGGAATCATCACTTATGGCATTGCTATTCCCGCTGGTCTCTTTATCCCTGTCATACTAGCTGGAGCTTCCTATGGTCGTCTTGTAGGGAGATTGTTTGAATCAATCTCTACCCTTGACATGGGTCTCTATGCTCTTCTTGGGGCTGCATCCTTTCTTGGTGGTACCATGAGAATGACAGTTTCCCTGTGTGTTATATTGCTTGAGCTCACCAATGACTTATTATTGCTTCCCCTTGTTATGTTGGTTCTTCTAATCTCAAAAACTGTGGCTGATAACTTCAACAAGGGTGTCTATGACCAAATACTGAAAATAAAGGGATTGCCTTACTTGGATGCCCATGCAGAACCTTACATGAGGCATTTGGTGGCACGTGACGTTGTTTCGGGTCCATTGATCACCTTTTCTGGTGTTGAAAAGGTGGGGAACATATTACATGCATTGCAAACAACAGGGCATAATGGGTTCCCGGTGATTGATGAACCGCCTTTCTCAGATGCACCAGAATTGTGCGGGGTTGTTTTGAGGTCTCATTTGCTAGTTTTGCTGAAGGGAAAGAATTTTTCAAAGGATAGGGTGGTTAGTGGAGATGATGTGTTCCAAAGATTTGCTGCATTTGATTTTGCCAAGGCAGGGTCTGGTAAGGGAATCAAGCTTGATGATCTAGATATTGAAGAGGAAGAGATGGAGATGTATGTTGATCTTCATCCTATCACCAATGCATCTCCATACACAGTGGTCGAGACGATGTCGCTGGCCAAAGCCGCAATTCTCTTTCGGCAACTTGGTCTCAGGCATATGTGTGTTGTACCAAAGTGCCAAGGGGTAAGAAGCTCCTCTCTCTCTTTCTCTCTCTCTCTTGATGATTAGCTTGTAGATGACGATGAAAGATTGAAACTCAGGCCTATGGATGGAACTGCCTGTCGCTGACATTTTATAACAAAGTTGTATTTGTACTGACTCACTGCTTTCTTTTTGAACACATTGCAGAGGCCTCCAATTGTTGGTATTCTGACACGGCATGACTTCATGCCAGAGCACATATTGGGACTCAATCCTCAATACAACGAGTAGATCAACTGAATGGTCGTGTGTCATGTTAGAAGTTCTAGTGTTGGGTTGGGTTCTGTACTTGTATCATGGATTCATGGTCATTGGTCGTTGACGACTTTATTTTAAAGGCAAACATGCGAGGAAATTTGAGTCTTCTAAAAGCCACGAGAATCAGATTATTTAGGACTAATGTATAGGAGTCTTCTGGATAGACGCGTTTGAAACACCGCGAGAAACGCACGTGTCTTGTAACTCGAAAGAAATTATTCCAGACTCACAGTACCCCCACCTCCCCCCATACGATTCGATTCGAGTTTTTTTTTTGTTTTTCTGGAGTTGTGGAATCATGGCATTCTTGCGATGACGCCTGAATAAATTGTCATTTCCACTGAGGAGGTTGATATAAATTGAGGATCCAATTGTTGCATTTACTTTATATATATAAGAATTTATGTAAATTTATAATGTTCCACTTAGCAATTTTATAACGTAGAATTAAGTTAATTTGGCTAGCTAAAAAAAGTTAGAATCTAAAGCTCGAGTTCAAGCTAGTAGATTTTATCCAAGAGTTTTAATGATATCAAATTTCACACGTCCTAATTGAGTTGAGTCTTTCCTACAAAATAAGAAAGAGAATTATTGGATGATACTGGTTTCTGACGGTCCAATCAGTCTTCTGGATTGAGATACATGGTAATTAAGATCTTTTGACTTTCAAGTCGATACTTTTGGTTTGAGATCCACGTCAATTAATTACTCACAATTTTGATAGTTAATTTAAGAAGAGTAGTGATATCCTTACAATTGGTGAACATGAACAGTAGCACGCTAGTTGTACGGACATCCTTTTTTTTGAAATTACTGTTCATCAAAATTGTTAATATTATTTTATATTAATTAATAGCTGTCCGTACAACTGACGTGCTACTGTTCATGCACGCCAGTTGTAAGGATATCACTTCTCTAATAGAAGATATATGAGACCCACTTGTCCGACTAGATAGCTAGACAATCTAAAATTTATTTGAACATAATGAATTTCATATAAATGGAGATCATTATTTTAAAAGAAGAAGACAGTTTCTGAGAATGTTTTACGAGCTAAACCTTTAATTTAATCGATTTGGACCTTGGGCTTGGGCTTATTTTCAGGTTCAAATATGTTTATAAAGCTTGAGCCGAGTTGGAACATATATGTATATACAACCCCATTGAAAAAAAAAAAAAAAAACAGTAAAAAAAACAAGAAAAAGGAAAGGCCATGACATGAGGAAGCAGAAAAGAACACAATTTACATGTGGAGACTCGAGAGGTGAAAGCGAGGGGTGGACTCGCGCTTCACTTTTGCATTGAAATTGGGGATTTTGGCAAATGGCGCCAAACCAAAAAGGCAATGTTCCCGCCACTCTCACTGTCTGTCTCTTTATATTCTTTTGATTAAGACGGCAACGAAGAAGAAGAGGAGGAAGTCTATCAGTCTGAGAAACTCCGAGGAAAAAACTGAAAAATTATGGGATCTGCCGCTCTCTTGGATTCCACCGTTCCAAATGGCGAAGCCCCTGCTAGTGCCGTTTCTGATTCTTCAGTATCAGGTACATGAAGATAAAATTATAGTTAAATTTTAAAATTGTTGATTTCTTGCTCCCATTACATAAATTTCCATGCCCATTAATTGTGGCTTTAAGGGCTTTTATTTTTACCTTTTCTTTTTGGTTGGTTGGTGGGAGGGATTTGAAGTTATTAGGGTATATCTGTCGTTGGTCGAAGGCATTTCTTCTTCTCCTTCTTTTGTGTGTACAAGGTCGTGTTTCAATTTTATTTTAATTCCGAGGATTTGCTTGATTTCCCCTGCTTGGTAAGTTTCATTTGAATGAATGGCTGTGCAGTTATTTCTTGATATAGCCATTGTGTTTGATAGGTGACTGCAAAGGCATAGATACAAGTAGTATAATAATGGGTTCTTTTCCTGTTTCCTATTTTGATATTTAGAGCTATGGTTTTGATGTAGAAAGGGGTTTAGAGAGAAAATTTTGGACTTTTTTTTTTTTGTGCCCGGAGGGGGGTGAGATTTTTGCATGCCTTGTTTTGGATGTGGGTTTCCCTTCAAAACATCAGAGTTGTGACTTGATTCCTACAGTGCTTGATAGAGTATGCGTGGTCCTTCATTTATCTCTTCTTTAACAAGCCATGCTCTTTCTTGAACGTTTTGTAGTCCACATATATGCTCTATTGTAAACCAACCTATGGTTTCAATGCCCCTTAAAGCTATTCCCTTTCTGTTGATAATTTGTATGATATTTTGTCGCAGGAGTGACGAAAAAGAAGAGCAAGCAAAAGTCTGCACTTTCTGGCACTAAAATGGCAGCGAAAACTAGCCAAAAAGAAAAGAAAAGAAATGTGTCCCAGTGTAGTGAAGAACCAGCTGGTTCTAGGAAACTGCCAAAGCGAGCTTCTGCATGCAGAAATTTCAAGGAGCGGTCTGTTTGCATATCTGATAAGTCTTGTCTTGTTGAAACAAAGAAGGATCAGTTTGCAGAGGAAGAGATTCTGGCTGTACGCATGACTTCTGGGCAAGATGATAGCCGCCCAAATAGAAGACTGACTGATTTTATCTTGCATGATGAAAATGGCGCCCCACAGCCGCTTGAGATGTTGGAACTTGATGACATGTTTATCTCTGGTCTTATATTGCCTCTTGAAGAAAGTTCAGACAGGGAAAAGGAAAAGGGTGTCAGGTGTGAAGGCTTTGGGCGGATAGAATCGTGGGACATCTCTGGTTATGAAGATGGTTCTCCTGTGGTATGGATTTCGACTGATATTGCTGATTATGATTGCCTTAAACCTGCAAGTAGCTACAAGAAATTTTATGACCATTTCTTTGCAAAGGCCCGTGCTTGTATAGAGGTTTATAAAAAGCTGTCAAGATCTTCTGGAGGGAACCCTGACTCCAGTCTTGATGAGTTGCTTGCTGGAGTTGTTCGCTCAATTAGTGGAAGCAAGCACTTTTCTGGTGGGGTGTCTATCAGGGACTTTGTTCTTTCTCAGGGTGAGTTTATTTATAACCAATTGGCAGGTTTGGATGAGACATCAAAGAAGAATGATCAGATATTTGCGGAGATCCCTGCTCTTGTTGCCCTACTAGATGAGAGTAGCAAGCGTGGAAACTTTATGCAAGAAAAAGCACCATCTACAGGTGGGAGTTTAACAATTGGTTTGAAATCAAGAGATGGAAAGAACAAAAAGAATCAATCTGATTCATCCAAATCTACACCGGAGGAAAATGAGGATGTAAAGTTGGCAAGATTGTTGCAAGAAGAAGAGTACTGGCAGTCAATGAAGCAGAAGAAAAATCAGGGTTTGGCCTCCATGTCAAGCAAATTCTACATTAAAATTAATGAAGATGAAATTGCAAATGACTACCCTCTACCTGCTTATTACAAGAATTCTGTAGAAGAAATTGATGAATTCTTAGTTTTTGACTCCGATATCATATGTGACAGCGATCAACTCCCTCGAAGCATGCTTCATAATTGGTCGCTCTACAATTCAGACTTGAGGTTAATTCCCTTGGAACTTCTTCCGATGAAACCATGTACAGACATTGATGTCACGATCTTTGGGTCTGGGGTTATGACTTCTGATGATGGAAGTGGATTCTGTCTTGATACGAATCCTAATCAGTCCTCTTCATGTGGTCCAGGAGCACAAGATGCTGATGGTATTCCAATATATTTGAGTGCAATAAAGGAATGGATGATTGAATTTGGGTCATCAATGGTTTTCATTTCAATCCGTACAGACATGGCCTGGTATGATGCCTCTTTTCCTCACATTAAACAGCGTCATAATAATCTTCTTGTGTAGTTTATTTTCTGTAGAAGTGGGATACACATGAATAAATATGGAAGTTGGGATAATTTCATGTTAAAAGTGTATGCTGATCTCACAAAGTATTTGGAATTATATCACTTTCTCCATACAATTACTGGGATATCCGTGGATTCCTATGGACATTAAAAAAGCCAGGAATAGTTTTCATGCTTTGTACCTAACTAGGGGAAAAAACTGAAGAAGTCATTCTAAATAATAGAAAGTATATGTCAATAATGTTTCTGATTTCTTGAATTTTCTTTAGGTATAGACTTGGCAAGCCGTCAAAGCAGTATGCTCCATGGTATGAAACGGTTTTGAGAACAGCCAGGCTTGCAATAAGTATCATCACCTTGCTGAAAGAGCAGAGCCGAGTTGCACGACTTTCTTTTGCAGATGTCATCAAGAGACTGTCTGAGTTCAAGAAGGATCATGGTGCGTATGTTTCGTCTGATCAAGCAGCTGTTGAGCGATATGTAGTTGTCCATGGACAGATTATACTGCAGCTGTTTTTAGAATATCCAGATGAGAAGATTAAAAGGTGTGCATTTGTGATTGGTCTTACAAAGAAAATGGAGGAGAGACATCATACCAAATGGTTAGTGAAGAAGAAAAAGGTTCTGCAGAAGGGTGAACCAAATTTGAATCCAAGAGCAGCAATGGCACCTGTGCAATCGAAGAGGAAGGTTATGCAGGCTACAACAACAAGGCTAATCAACAGAATTTGGGGAGAGTACTATTCAAATTACTCACCAGAAGATTTAAAAGAAGAAACTAATTGTGATTTGAAAGAGGAGGATGAAGTTGAGGAGCAAGACGAAAATGAAGAAGATGATATTGAAGAGGAGAAGCTATTAGTTTCAGAGGAAACTCAGAAACCGCATGCAATATCAAGATCAACTAAATTGTGCTCAATGAATAAAGAAATAAGGTGGATTGGGGAGCCTGTTGGAAAAACATGCTCTGGTGAAGTGCTTTATAAAAATGCCTTTGTTCATGGTGATGCAATTGCTGTGGGGGGTGCTGTAATAATGGAAGACAATGAATCATATGAACTTCCCATGATCTATTTTGTGGAGTACATGTTTGAAGCATTGGATGGAACCAAAATGTTCCATGGAAGAATTATGCATCAAGGATCTCAGACTGTTCTTGGCAATGCTGCAAATGAGAGGGAGGTATTTCTGACAAATGAATGCTTGGCGAGGGGTTTGGTAGATATTAAACAGACCATTGTTGTGGATATTCGCTTAGTGCCATGGGGACATCAGCATAGGAAGGATAGTGCTAATGCTGATAAAATTGACAGAGCTCGAGCAGAAGATAGGAAGAGGAAAGGATTGCCGATTGAATATTACTGTAAAAGCTTGTATTGGCCAGAGAGAGGTGCTTTCTGTAGTCTTCCCTTTGAAACTATGGGTCTTGGGTCTGGCTTCTGCCACTCTTGCAAAATAAAAGAAGCACAAAAGGACAAGGAAACATATAAAGTGAATTCATCTCGGACTGGTTTTGTATACAAGGGAACTGAGTACTCTGTTAATGATTATGTCTATGTTGGCCCCCATCATTTTGCTGGGGAAAGTATGGAGCATCTAACTTTCAAGGGTGGGAGGAATGTAGGCTTGAAACCTTTTGTTGTGTGCCAAGTGTTGGAGATCATTGTCACAAAGGAAACCAAACGAATTGAAGAAAAATATACACAGGTTAAAGTCAGAAGATTTTTCAGACCGGAGGACATTTCAGTTGAGAAGGCATACTGCTCTGACATTCGCGAAGTAAGATCTTCTTCAAGAAAATCATGTTTTTCTAAGTACAATGCATACCTCTATGGGCTTTCTATTTGTCATACTTTGATTATCTTATATTTGTGTTCTATGTATTCACCTAAACTTTTATCCTTGATTTCTTATAACCTTTGATTATAACCCTTTCCTATGGTTTGAATTTACAGGTCTACTACAGTGAAGAAACGCATGTGCTATCCGTTGAAAAAATTGAAGGTAAATGTGAAGTCAGAAAGAAGAATGATATTCCAGCATGTGACGCTCCTGCCATCTTCCAACAAGTTTTCTTCTGTGAACGTCTGTATGATCCTTCCAAGGGGTCCCTCAAGCAGGTGCTCAATCTTCTGCTCCCTTGTTTAGTGTCACACATACAAATTTGATTAACCAATGGAAATGACGTTAAACCATTTTTATGATTCCAAAGCTGCTTTAACTTTTGCAAATTACATTAGTGGACCATTTACTGGATGCACAGAAAAAAGCTTTGCTCTATTGAAGAATAAATTTTCTTCCCATCTCTTGTGGACAGTTGCCAGCTCATACCAAACTAAGATTCTCAACTGGGGATGTGGATGGAGATGTTGCATCTAGAAAGAAAAAAGGAAAGTGTATAGAGGGGGAAGATAATTTAGCATATGATAAACAAAGCGAAGCATCTCAGGAAAATTGTTTGGCAACATTAGATATTTTTGCTGGCTGTGGTGGCTTGTCGGAGGGACTGCGGCAGTCTGGTAACCCAAATCTCTTTTAATTTTTTTTTCCTTTTCCAAATGCTATATTTGAGAATTTAATCATATTTATTATTAAAGCACTTGATGAAGGGCTATTTGCCGAATCCAACAATGCAGGTGTCTCATTAACCAAGTGGGCAATTGAGTACGAAGAACCTGCTGGAGATGCCTTTAAACTCAATCATCCAGAGTCAGCGATGTTCATTAATAACTGCAACGTGATTCTTAGGTAAAGTGATTGCACTGAGATAAATCCTCCCACCCCCCCATCCCAAATGTAATTTTTGAGTGACCTGTTATTCTGTTGTAATTCAGGGCTGTGATGGAAAAGTGTGGGGATGCAGATGACTGTATTTCAACTTCTGAAGCTGCAGAGCTTGCTGCAGCTCTTAAGGAGAAGGATATTACTGATTTACCACTTCCAGGACAAGTAGATTTTATAAACGGAGGACCTCCATGTCAGGTTTGTGCAGATGTTGGCCTCTTTTTCTCCTATCCACCTATCATTTATATCTAATACATCTTTGGCCATTTATTGGATGATAACACTTAAACAAAAGCTGCATTTTTCCAGGGTTTCTCTGGAATGAATAGGTTCAATACAAGCACTTGGAGTAAAGTTCAATGTGAAATGATCTTAGCATTCTTATCCTTTGCTGATTACTTCCGGCCAAAGTACTTCCTTCTAGAGAATGTGAGGAACTTTGTGTCCTTCAATAAAGGGCAGACATTCCGTTTAACTCTTGCTTCACTTCTTGAGATGGGTTATCAGGTAGATATGTTCATGCATGTATTTGGGTGGTATATGTTTGTTGTAAGCATTTGGGTTAATGTGCATGTGTTTCTGGAGCTAATGGGTGTTGGTTTTGTTTGTGTTTAGGTGAGGTTTGGTATTCTGGAAGCTGGAGCTTATGGTGTTTCTCAGTCACGAAAACGTGCATTTATATGGGCTGCCTCCCCTGAAGAGATACTCCCAGAGTGGCCAGAGCCAATGCATGTCTTTGCTGCCCCAGAGTTGAGAATAACATTATCGGGGAATCTGCAATATGCTGCTGCGCGAAGTACAGCAAGTGGAGCCCCTTTCCGTGCAATAACTGTAAGAGATACAATTGGTGAACTCCCGGCTGTAGGGAATGGTGCCTCTAAGCAAAATCTAGAGGTATATCTAGTAGTTGTATGTACTTCTTCAGACTAACTAATATGTAACTGGCCTTTAACTATCTTATTCTCTGGCTTTTTGTTTCCCAGTATCAAAATGACCCCGTTTCATGGTTTCAAAAGAAAATTCGAGGGAATATGGTTCTTCTGACCGATCATATATCAAAAGAAATGAATGAGCTTAATCTCATTCGATGTCAGAAAATTCCAAAGCGGCCAGGTTCTGATTGGCATGACCTTCCAGATGAAAAGGTACTAACATAAATTACTGGAGTTGAGGTTGTTATTAGCCTACTTTTGAGTTTGTCGAGCTCAATATTTTTGTATATGCAATTTACAATTCATGTAAAATGCAGATAAAGTTGTCTACTGGACAAATTGTTGATTTGATACCATGGTGCCTGCCAAACACGGCCAAGCGACACAATCAGTGGAAGGGGCTGTTTGGGAGGTTGGATTGGGAAGGGAACTTCCCAACTTCCATCACGGACCCTCAACCAATGGGTAAGGTGGGGATGTGCTTTCATCCTGAGCAGGACAGGATCCTTACAGTTCGTGAATGTGCCCGATCGCAAGTAAGATTTCAATGTCCTTTGATCATTTCCTAATTACCATCAAAAGAAACTATAAAACATGGGTTTTTGGATATTTTTGGAGTTCAAATTTATTTTGAATTATAATCTGGATTCTGAGGGTTATTTGGGAATATGGACAATTGGCACCACAACTGAACCAACAAATTCACAATCTAGTCAAGTTAATCAACTCTATTACAGGGTTTCCCAGACAGCTACCAGTTTGCTGGTAATATTCAACACAAGCACCGGCAGATCGGAAATGCGGTACCTCCTCCATTGGCATATGCGTTAGGGAGAAAACTCAAGGAAGCGTTGGACAGTAAGAGGTCTACATAATGCATTAGCCATGTGTCATCAGTATCTATTGGGTTAGCCATTGCACAAAGCAGATGATACTTTTACCAATGCTGGTTACCTAAGAGTTTGTTGATATTGCCCCATTCGTTTACAAAATGTTTAATTCATATCTTTACTTTTTCCTCTCTTTTTTCAACCCCAGTCTTCGGCAGTACGGGATTAATGGATATTGTTTTGTAAGAACTGAATTTTAACATAAATAAAAAGAGAAGAGAAGAACAAGGGAAGGCCATTTGCAAAGTCTAAAATCTGTAGGTAAACACACCGGGACTTATCAGCCCCACTCACAGCATTAAGGAATATAATATTAGTTTGAATTGAGACGGTCAATTTTTGACACAACTGGTCAATTCAACATAAAATTTATAGATTAAGATTGAATAATTAAATGGATTGAAATTTTGATACGAAATTAGTAGATTTAGATTTAGGGTTTTACTTGTTTAATTAAATGAGTTAAATTATTGTACCCATATAAAGTAAAAAGTGTAGTAATTCAAACTAGTTAATCAAACAAAACTTATAGATTAAGATTGAATAATTAAATGGATTGAAATTTTGATACGAAATTAGTAGATTTAGATTTAGGGTTTTACTTGTTTAATTAAATGAGTTAAATTATTGTACCCATATAAAGTAAAAAGTTAGTAATTCAAACTAGTTAATCAAACAAAACAAGATTCCTATTGCCAATAATATATACACAATTTCAAAGGGTTGGTTCAAGTGATAAGGGCTTTGATTTTGGTACTACTTCTATTAACTTAGATTTAAATGCGAACAATTTCACGAAGTGGTTAAGTGTTTGCCTGACAAGGGTGAATTCATAAACTAGCCCTACTTTGGAGGAATTTCCCGGGTTTGTTCTAAGCAGGAAGAAATTATATCACCCAAGCTTCTTGCAAGAACGAAAAACCTTGAAAGAATAAACCGCCCTTCAATTTGGGATGGAAGGGAACAATCCCATATTGGCAGCAAGCAATCACCGGTGACGGAACTTGGGCCGAACTGTCACCATCCCTGGCCTCAACACATCAAAGTGATATCTGCACCAGTAACGCTACTGCTCATTTACAAAACAAATCTCAAGTGCACCATTTCCAACTTGTTAAAATTTCATTTTGTTAGGTTAGGAAGGAGGAATTTCAACCTGTTCTCATTGAGGTAACTCCTCACAGCTGTTGGGATTGCAGCATGTCCTCGGCTATGATTCCCTACACCTGTAGGAGTAGGCACAGCATTTAAGTGTCACTGACTTGCAACTATGAATGTGGCTTCGATTCATTATGATTCAACAACAACATTAAATCATGAGGATAAAAGTGAAGTGGCTAAAACTACACACTTCAAACTTTAAAACAGTCTGAAAAGAACACGTGAAGCATTCAAATGTTTCATTAATGTTGGAACAGTTGCAGGCCTCGTGAGCTACGTACTCAATGGTCATCAAATTCAATGCAGGCACCCAATAATTTATAGTTGGACCAAGAGTAAACGCAATCTTTAATAGAAATAGCCAAAAATAGATACTCTTCTGTGTAGGTCATCTTACCTGTTATGACCTGTAATGACGTTGGCCTCTGCCTTGATGGTATATCTAACTTTTCTGCGTCCGTGAAAGTAAAGGACTCAACAAGTGATGAAGAGACCCCTTTTGGAAATACTGAATGATTTGGGTGCACTTGGGTTTCAATCTCCTGCAGACGCTCTTGCAAGGCTTGAATAGCTTCTGCTGCGTGAAGACCATGCAAGTCCAATTTCCACAAATCGTTGCCGCCATTTCTGATACTAAGAATTTCCTTGGCTGCCTTGGCATTCAGCCTCTCAGCAGCCGACCAGTATTGTCGAGCCTTGAGAGAGTGGTGTTGGGCAGACGCATGATCATCTCTTAGAAAGGCGTTTGTGGCCGCCCTTGAGTGCTGGGACGCTGATCTGTTCATTCAAAAGAAATCTCAGTCGCTACCATCTATTATATGGTGATCAAACACCATGCTCTTTTCATCAAGTATGGTAATTAGCATTGTGATTACAGCATTCTAAAAGTCCCGTCTTTAGAACTCAACTGAACAGATTTATCTTGATAAAAGTAGAACTCAAAATTATGTGTCTCAAAACTGATAGAGAGATTCCAATAATGGTTTCAAGCCATCCGCCCAATTATTGGGACAAATGGGTCCACCTATAAAAGACTCGCATCTAGCCATTGATAGCAATCCGAATCCTCTCATAAGTAACATCCATCACAAGCAAAAGCGAAAGGTAATACATCATTAACAGGGCTTTCATGGGTACGTAGCAATATAAGATTTAATGTGAATGAAAAAAATCCTGATCATGCAAGTAGATGCCGCCATATTCATACGTACCTCATCGTTTTCAACGCATCTTTTCTATGGATCAAGTATAAGTCATCCTCTTCCCACTCGGGTTCGACGGGCACGTACTTCAATCGCTCCAAAATCAATTTTTGGTCAATGGCCTCGTCGGAAAGCTTTTCCCCAAAACAATCGTTTTCGTCAACCAATTCCTTGCCGTTGTATTTGAGAGAGTCCTCAAGATCGGCGAGGCTCCGGCTCGTAGTAATGGTGTTTCCCAAAGAAACACTAGAACTAGAATCCATCTCCGCATTGCTTGTTGGTCCGTTGTCTTCAAAGCCATCGTAATTGGCAACCATTGCCTTCAACAACGTTGAGGCCCTATCCATATTATTATCCGCTGCTGCCAGGACATCCTGAAGCAGGCTATTGTCGGCCCAAGGGTGGAGCTCTTGGAGCTTCGGAACGGCTAAAACGCGGTCGTTTTCCTTATTGCTAGACGTTCCACGAGAATCACCGACTAGTGTTTTTGCCGGTTTTTGGTATTTCCCATGCTTATGCTTCTGATCATCTGCCAAAGCTGGAAAGTCTACAGACGGGAGGAGCAAAGATGAGGAGGAAGGCTTGTCGTTGTCGTTGTTATTATTTGTGAGACAGGGGAGCAGAGGTGGGAAGGGATCGTTGAGAATATCCGGTTCAAGGCCTTGTTTCTGTCGCTGCTTCAGGTCAAAGGCGGCCCAACCACCAGATTTACCCCTCTCCCGTGACATCTTCTGCCGTCGCCAAGAGCTGGCACAAATGGAAAATCTAAATAATTCCCAAAAGCAAACGGATCTGGAAAAATTACAACAAGTAGATTAGAAATAGGAAATAGGAACCATATACTTTGTCAGCTTGTGTTGATCGTTTCCGGTGGGTGTTATTTGGGCAGGAATGGTGGTACCCAAGGCGTCGATCGATCGGATATCGACGGAATCACAAGAACATACAGAACTTCTGCAATCAAACGCTCCCACGAACCGATTCTGCATCTCTTATCCATATAATCTTCAGAGAGAGACGAAGCAGAAACAATTACTCTCGGAGACGGAAGAGATGAGTCTGAGGACGACAATGATTGCAGACGGAGAAAGCCAAGAAGGGAGCGACGGGCGGCTTCTTAAATTACGAAAAGAGGCGATGACTACTCCGAAGACCGACCGCCAATGTACGACTTTTAGATACTTCCTCCTCTTTCTTCTTTCTTTATTTTTTTGGGATAATTTCACTTAGCCTCCTGAACTTTCGCACCTTTTGTAAATACCCTTTCAAAGTTCAAAAGCTCTCACTTTGGTATATCAAACTTGTATTTATTTTCAATTTTTCCCTTCCGTTAGGGGTTTTCGTGAAATCCTAACGAATCGAGGGATAAATTACCCATTTATCCCTCACTCCAAGACTACGTCGTTTTGGGCTCTAAAACTACACCGTTTTGGGCTTCAAAACGACGTCGTTTTGGCCATTTTATCATTAATTTTTTTTTAAAAAAAAAAGAAAAGAAAAAAAGAAAAAGGAAAATATAAAAAAAAAAAAAGGGGGTGAAAGAAATCGGGGGTGGCTCCAGCCACCCCTTGGCCAAAAATGGGGTGGCCCGATTTCTTCCCCCCCACCTTTTTTTTTAAAAAAAAATATTTTCCTTTTTCTTTTCTTTTTTTTTTAAAAAAAAAATTAATGATAAAATGGCCAAAACGACGTCGTTTTGAAGCCCAAAATGGTGTAGTTTTAGAGCCTAAAACGACGTAGTCTTGGAGTGAGGGATAAATTACCCATTTATCCCTCAATCCGTTAGGATTTCACGGAAACTCCTAACGGAAGGGGGAAACTGAAAGCAAATACGAGTTTAGTACATCAAAGTGAGCGCTTTTGAACTTTGGAGGGGTGTTTACAAAAGGCACGAAAGTTCAGGAGGACTAAGTAAAATTACCCCTTTTTTTCTCGTCCTACTTTGACTTCTAAAAATAAGTTAAATTTGTGTTAGCCCACTAAACTAACAAGGGAAAATTGACTTTTAGGTATGGGGCATGTGACCCGGTTTGAAATCTTCTAACTTATATTGAGATGTAATAGAAAGTCAAATAGATAAACCTAAAAATAATTTTAAAATGACGTAACATACTGTAAGTGGTTGATAAAAAAGATAATTATATTTTTTTAATTTAAAAATTTTTGTCACATAAATTTTAAAAAAATTTAAAATTTATTTATTTAAATCTCTAACATTTTACTTTTTTTATTATTAATGATACACGTGCTGCTGAGCTTAAAAAAATAGTGCATCGATCGGAGAATTCAATGATTCATACTTAATTTCTCTTTACCTTCATCTTCGTCGTCACCTCACTGGCCAAACCCACGCTACCTTTCCCTTACTTTGCCGACAACATTGATTGCCCTTCCATCTATCACTGTCTTTTTGTTTTTATCTTTTTTATTGGATATGTAATGAGAAATTAGGATACGTTTAATTGAACAAGCTATCATCGATAGGGAATAATGCTATTGAGTGCAGTTGCAGCATTGGATTAAGAATAATGGTATTATTGGTATATATAATATTTTTATATTGACCCTTAAAATAAGCATTGAAAATAACTCTAATATAATATAATTCTTCTGCAACTATCGCCCGCTAAGTACAGAGTCTCTCATATTTTAGAGTAGGGATTTCTAGCTGCCAAATTGAAGCAGCTTGGCATCAGCCAATTTGAAAAAAAATAAATAAAAATAAATAAAATTGAAGAGAAAAGAGGTTTAAAATAAAAAAAAAATGCTTGTTAAATTTAAAATAAAAAATTATTAATAAAAAATTGATCAAATTATATATTAAATTTATTGACCTTCATAAATCACTAATCAAAAATTTGTATCAGCACAACTATATAAAACTGAGATAACATTTTGTGACATTAACACTAAATTTAAGATGACTAAATTTCCTTAGGTTAATCTTCTACTCCTATATTTTAGTTTTGAATCCAAAAATAAGTTTGGAGACATTAAAACCCAAATATTAACGCATAAAAATTTAAAATAACCGAATCTCTTTAGGGTAATATCATTCCTAAAATATTAACTTCCATCCCTAAGTTTTAATTTTGAATTTAAAAATAAATTTTTAGACATTAAAACTCAAATATTAACACATAAAAATTTAGTCAACACATATTTTTTATATTAAAAAAAAAAAGAAAAAAGAAAAAAAGAAAAAGAGAAAAAGAGCAGAATTTAAGAGAGTTGGATGACGCTAGGCTGCCTCAGTTTGGCAGCCGGATAGCACTACTCATTTTAGAGTTTAGAGCAGACGAAATCCTTGACCTGCCCAATCAACTGCGACGACTCCGGCAATTCGGGAAACAGATAAAACGCGTGGATCATGGTCGGATACTTTATTAGCCGCGCCTCTTTCCCTGATTTCTTTAACCAANTGTATCAGCACAATTATATAAAACTGAGATAACATTTTGTGACATTAACACTAAATTTAAGATGACTAAATTTCCTTAGGTTAATCTTCTACTCCTATATTTTAGTTTTGAATCCAAAAATAAGTTTGGAGACATTAAAACCCAAATATTAACTCATAAAAATTTAAAATAACCGAATCTCTTTAGGGTAATATCATTCATAAAATATTAACTTCCATCCCTAAGTTTTAATTTTGAATTTAAAAATAAATTTTTAGACATTAGAACTCAAATATTAGTACATAAAAATTTAGTCAATACATATTTTTTATATTAAAAAAAAAAGAAAAAAGAAAAAAAGAAAAAGAGAAAAAGAGCAGAATTTAAGAGCGTTGGATGACGCTAGGCTGCCTCAGTTTGGCAGCCGGATAGCACTACTCATTTTAGAGTTTAGAGCAGACGAAATCCTTGACCTGCCCAATCAACTGCGACGACTCCGGCAATTCGGGAAACAGATAAAACGCGTGGATCATGGTCGGATACTTTATTAGCCGCGCCTCTTTCCCTGATTTCTTTAACCAATCGTAGTACCTCCTCTGCCAGTCCTGTAACGGGTCGAATCCCCCGACAAACACAACCGTAGCCGGATACTCCATACCCGACATATCAATCGCATTCGGCCCGCTCACGTTGGCCGCCTCGTGGTCCCGGTTAGCCCCGTCCGGCAAGAACACCTTCCAAAGCCAATCCGTCCTGGCAATCGAAACCAACGGAGCCCTCGCTAATCGGATCTCCGACTCCATCCGCTCCTCTCCCCCGAAAAACGGCTGGATCGATATCAACCCGGCAACGTTCACGACCCGAAATCTCTCCTGAGACGCCCGAACCGCCACGTGGTGGGCCAAGTTCGCACCCGCGCTATCACCAGCCAAGAAACACTTGGACACGTCAGCGATCTCAGGCAGTACCTGTACGCCGTGGCCGTGGTCGCGGTCGAGGAATTTAAGAACGTCCAAACCGTCGTCGTATGGAGAAGGGAAGCGATGCTCGGGGGAGAGACGGTAATTGACGGAGATAACAACAGCAGGGAGTCTACGTGCGAAACGACGACAAACGGCGTCGTATACTTTGGAGGAGGGTGAGAGGAATGTGAAGCCGCCGCCGTGGAAGAAGATGATGACTGGAAGGGAAGTGGCGTTGCTGGTGGGAGTGAAGAGGCGGAACCAGAGGTTGCGCTCGGGGTCGACGGTGATGTCGGAGGACTTGACGCCGTTGATGGGATTGGGGGTAGGAGGTGAGCTGAAATCGAGGAGGGAGATGATACGGCGGTTGAGGGTTCCGTTGGGACGGCGAACGGCGTCTGTGACGGCGGATGCGGCGGAAATGGAGAGGCGAGTCCTCCATGGGAGGGCCGGTACAGAATCTGGTGAGTTGCTGCACATGTTGCCAGGAAGAGGTGTATCGATTCGTGTATGTGTCGTGAACGTAAAGGTGAAGATGAGAGGGGAAGAAAGAAAGAAAGAAAGAGCGAGTGTGGAATGTGGATGTTGCTGAAAATGGCCGAATAAAATAGAGGAGGGATGTGTGGGGCCAAGTACAGGTGAGAGAGATGGCCTTCAATAGTTCAATTAAATGGACCGGAGATTATTCGATTAATGGTTATAAATTCTTTTTAGAGTTTGTCTCGGTAAATATTTGGTTAAATTTAATTAAAAAAAATATTTTTATTTATTTTAACTACTTATATTTTTAAAATATTCACATTTAACTTAATATTTTAATTTATCACGTTTATTATCTCATTTAAATAATTTTTTTATCATTTAAATATTATTTTTATATTTCTTATTTTATTCTTTCTTTCTTTATTTTTTTTTCTTTCATAACATCAAAACCGTAGAATAAGCATCCAACTGTTTTAAAATGGGCATCAAAACCGTAGCACATGCATGGAGAGAGAGAATAATTTTTAGAGAAATGCTGGGAATCCCGACAGTTTTCCCGAATTTTCTTTCCCGAATGAGCTGGAACCGGCTGGCTTGTGCCACGTCTCTTTAAGGGAATTAAAATTTAAGCTTTTTGGGTGTAGCTGACAGTATAGGGAGAAATTCATAAAAAATTAAAAAAATATTAAATCTCTCACACTCAAACGCAACACTGGCTGCCTCTATCTCCTTCACTCTCTTCTCACACACACTAGAAAAAAATTTCTCAGACCCAGCCGCTGGGTTCTTTGTGAACATGCATCCATGGCCAGACCCAGCTGTGGGTCACGGCCAGAAGAGCTCTTCTGCAGTTTCGCCAGAGACCTGCGGTCTCAGCTTAAGTTCGCCGAACCTCGCTTCCTAAGGTTCGCCAATTCACTTCTCAAGGTTGCCGACCCCACCGCAGGTTCGCCAAGCACTCTCTGGCACAGACCTGTTGCTTCCGTGATCGCCAATCCACGCCCCAGCATCGCCAATCTGCGACGTGGTTCGCTCTCCGTGATCGCCAACCATTTTTTCTCTTCTTCCCTTTCCCCTATCTCACTCTCGCTCACCACCATAGAACCAGGGTAAGGATTTTTGGGTGTGATTTTTTCAGATGGGTGTCGATTTGGTTTTATGGGTGTTAGAACACGATTTGCCGGTGTAACAGTTTCCGAAGGGTGTGATCTCCATTCTTCGAGATGTCTTCGATAATTGGTCTTTTCTTTCCTATAAAATAGCGAGAGCGTCAAAGGGTCTTCTAGGCTTGGCGCCTAGAAGACACTCCGATGCATAAGTCAGCAATCATATGGAGGTCGAGTACGCCAAGCTGTTAGAAATGGGTATTCAAATAACTGTAAGAGAGAGTTTTTGAGTGTAAAGAATGTGTGTACCAAATAACAATGTGAAGGACCCCTTTTATAGGGGTTTGGTAGCTGCTGGTGATCCTTTGCTGAAGATCCATAGTATGCCACATGAGTAAATACATGGTGGTGGTGAAGACACGTGTTGCTGATGGATGAGGATCCTATGACTAAGGATGCTGGAGCTGAGGATCCTATGGCCGAGGGTCCTATCCGAGGGTACTATGGCCGAATATGCTATCCGAGGATACTATGGCCGAATATGCTATCCGAGGATCCTATGGCCGAATATGCTATCCGAGGATCCTATGGCCGAATATGCTATCCGATGATAGCTACTGGAAAATATGGTCCAACAATGGGTAAGGATTTTGGGGTGTGATTTTGAAACAGAAGAAGCAAGAAAAAATGCAAAAGAACAAATGCAGAGGAAACCCAGTTTTGTTCTTCTGCATTTTTGGGGTTCTGCACTCAGTTCGTAATTCAGGTTTCTTTCTCTCTATTTACGGTGAATGCAGATGATCAAAAATTTCTTTAGTAAATAAGCTAAATACTATGGAGTCGGTGGCGGGACCGCTGGTCGGTGCCCGCTGATTTGGATGTCGTGGAGAGTCCGGCAACCCTCTGAAGTATTTTGGCAATTTTGGGGTGTGATTATATGCATGGTGGTCCGGTGGAGGAAGATGAGGGGGAGAGAAAGAGAAGAAGAGGGAAAAAAAAATTGATGTTTTTGTTTTGGGGAAGATGAACCAGAGAAAAAACAAGAGGGAGAGAGAGAAGACGAAACTGACAAAAAAATTTTAGTTGTGCCACAGTTCAGCACAAGGGACGCCGGTTGGAAAACTGTCGGGATTCCTAGCATTTTTCTAATTTTTAATATAGGTGAGAAGTTGTAGTGGGCATTGTTTATTATTAAAATGGGATAGTGGGCAAATTTTATATTATTTTAGTATACATAGCCGAGCGTAGCGCCTCAACAGATGCCAGGTCATTCTAGATTTCTTTTTTTTAAAGAAAATTGGAAATATTATTCAAAATTCGAAAAAACAAGTGACAATCACAAAGAGGGAGAAACCTCCTCTCGTCTTACAATACCATAAATACTAAGTGGAATAGTAGTCCATCTAATAGTATCTATGACATGGGTCCTAGCATCTACCGCTAGCTCATGTGCAACAACGTTTGCCTCCCTTTTAACGTGGCTAAAAATCGCTACATCTATTGTCTGAATACTTGTCTTGATGTCTTCTATCAAATGCCCATACAAGCTATCACAAGGATGAATCGAATTGACCTCGTTAACCACCTGCAGTGAATCGCCTTCAAAAACTACTCTTTTGAAACCATGTTCAATGCACCACATAACCGCATGGAGGGCTGCTATAATTTTTGCTACCACTAGAGTAACATCAATGGAAACTTGTTTGCTCAGGGCTGCCAGGAACGATCCTTTACCATCTCTCATGATAATCCCCACTCCAACCTTCATATTATTTGTATCTAATGCTGCATCCCAATTAATTTTGACCATACCACCAGATGGAGGTTGCCACCCAACCTGCTCCTGCTCCCTTTCTACCCTTCCTCGTTCGTCATCTTTGGAGTTTATTCTCTGAAAATCAACCAAACTAATCCCAGCTTCACTCAACAATTTGGTCGGGTGCGAAAATTGTCCACCATGCACAAATTCATTCCTTCTCAGCCAGATACGTCGTGCTACTACCGCAAACAACTCAACATCAGCCTTATCACAGCGTGTTAATACCTCCTTAAAATTTTGTGGAAAATCTTGATCACCAATTTTAATCTATTGTATCTTGATACTGCAACTTCCCCACACATCGCTAGCCGCAGGGCAATTCCAACAAGTATGAGCAATTGTTTCTTCCTCCCTCGGACATACTGGGCACAATGAATTATCACAGACACCCATTTTAAATAGATTTTGTTTTGTTGGAAGCAAATTATGACATGCCCGCCATAAATGCATCTTCACCACACTTGGTACATTCAAATTCCAACACATCTTCCATTCCGCACTTGCTTCCCTATTTCCAGAGCTACCCGGTTTAAGCCACGCTTTCCTATCCATCCCTATGTGATAGGCACTTCATATAGTGAAAACACCATTCTTCGTGCCTTTACAAATTAATCGATCTTTAGGGAAGAAAGGACTTAAAGGTATATTCAAAACCAACTCTGCTTCCTCCAGCAAAAAAAGGTTAGTTACAATGGACTTTCTCCATTGTTGTTGCTCCCGATCAATTAACTCACAGACCTTCATGTTTTGAATATTACCCAGTTTAGGATAATATACATCCGAAGACGAAGGTTTAGGCAGCCAATTATCCCCCCAAACACTAACATTTTCTCCATCCCCTATCCTCCAAATTCCCCCACTGCAGATTATGTCTTTTGAAGATAAAATACTCCGCCACGCCAAAGATGGTCAAGATCCCAAATCTGCATCCAACATAGTACTGTGAGGGAAATATTTAGCTTTCATAATTGCGACAACCAATGAATCTGGATTCTGCAAAATTCGCTATAACTGTTTAGCCAAGAGAGCCTTATTGAAAATAATAAGATCACGGAAACCCAATCTTCCTTGATTTTTTGAGGTGCCCATCTTCTCCCAACTCATCCAATGTATTTTTGCAGTATTCTCCTTATGTCCCCACCAAAACCGTTGCATAAGCGCATTCAACTCCCTGCAAAGAGAGACAAGGAGTAGAAAAACACTCATGCAATATGTTGGAATTGATTGTACTACCGCCTTGATTAAAATCTCCTTCCCTGCCTAGGATAAGAATTTGACTTTCCAATCATTCAACCGAGCCCAAACTCTATCCTTGATGTTCTGAAAGTAGCACTTTGGGTCAACAAATAGCCTTTTGTTGAGCCCACTACGAATGCTTTTAGAGATCCTAAGGCCATCAATAAAATATTTTTTCCATTAAAAAATAATAATACTTTATTATTTTACATTTAAAAATGAATACAAAAACAAAATAATAAAAAAAATTCATGGGAGTGACGGGACTCCCAAGGGGCTCCGACAACGCTAAGCAAGAGCTAGATCTCGGCGTTCCGGCTTCCGAAGACGGTTGTCACGGAATGGTGTGATTTTTCAGTGTTTGGCTTCATCCAATACTTCATGTTTTGCCATGACCTCTTAGTGCTCTTGTTGGGGACATTTCTTATAGGATTGGGACCTCCAGAACTGTATCCAGCCCATCTTCACGATCATCGCTTTGATTTGCATATGTTTGGCAAATGTTTTCATCTCATTGCTTTGATTTGGTTATGTTGTTTGGATTTGGACTTGGCCCTTAGGGTCTTGATGAGGGGTAGGATAAGAGACGGAAATGAAGAGGAATGTGATGAGGGCGACAAAGAGCGTGAAGTAGAGCTAGAAGTTAAAGGGGTTTGGAGAGAGATTTGGAAGTGGGTTGTGAAATGAGTTCGTTGGTTTTTGGCGGTTGAGTTTTGGAGTGTGGTTGCTTAGGAGATTGAGGTTGGTTTTCCTCTTCGGTTATGATCGTCATTGATGGGGTTTTGGAGCTTTGATAGCAATTACCAGGATTATTTTTTATTTTTTATTTTTGGCCTTTCCGCCGCCCTAGACCGGCGGTCTGGAGTTGCACCCTCAGGCCAAATGTAGCCACCCCAAGGGCCATATCAAAAAACTAAAAACAAAATATTACTATATTATATTATTTTTTATTTATTTAAAAATAATAAATAATATTTTATTATTTTTTAATAATAAAGCATGTGGCAGCATGATGGCCCCAGGATTTTTCCAGGGCCATCTTGGCCATTAACTGGAGATCTCTCCAGTCCACCAAGATTGGAGAGGATCCAGATCCCGTGTTATGGTGGGTTGGACTAGGTGCCCGAGGGTAAATTATTATATTACTGCCCAATTAATAATTTTTAGGAAAAACTTTAGTTTGCCCATTCGAACTTCCAGCCGTTTGTACAAAATTATCTTGAACTAAAAAAACTCTTATTTACTTCCCCGAACTTTGATTTGCTTTCACTTTACTCCCATTTTGTTAGTTTTCACCGTTAAAATTAAATCCGTTTGATTTTTATGCCTATTATACCTTAACTTCAAAACTACACCGTTTTGGGCTTCAAAACTACACCGTTTTGGGCTCCAAAACTACAACACCCACTCAACCCAAAACAATATCGTTTTGGCCATTAAAATTATTTGAAAAAAAAAAGAAAAGAAAAAAAGAAAAATGATTTTTTTAAATTTATTTTATTATTTTTTAAAGAAGAAGAAGAAAATCAAAGCTACCCCCTTGGCCAAAATGGGATGGTTGGATCACCCCATTTTGGCCAAGGGGGTGGCGATCCACCCCCATGGCCGATTTGGGGGTGGAGGAACCACCCCCATGGTCGAGGGGGTGGTCCGGCCACCCTAAAAGGGTAAAAAAATTTGCCATTGAGAATGGGTTTGGGCTTTCTGGGGTGGTTGGACCACCCCTAAAAGGCCTAGGGGTGGTTTTGGCCACCCCTACCAGCCGTATGGGGTGGCCAAAACCACCCCCAAGCTGTTGGGGTGGTCCGGCCACCCCAAAAGCCCAAACTCATTACCCGTGCTAATTTTTTTGGCCTTTTGGGGGTGGCCGGACAACCCCCTTGGCCACCCCAAACTGGCCGTGGGGTGGTTCCAACCACCCTTTGGCCAAAAATGGGGTGGTCTGGACCACCCCATTTTTGGGCAGGGTGGTTGGAGCCACCTCGATTTTCTTTTTTATTTTATTTTATTTTAATTTAAATATTTAATGCTCAAAACAATGTCGTTTTAGGCTGGTAGGTGTTGTAAATTTGGAGCCCAAGACGATGTAATTCTGGGGTGAGCGTATAACGGGCATAAAAAACAAATAGATTTGATTTTAACAGTGAAAACTAACAGAGGGAGGTAAAGTGAGAGAAATTAAAAGTTCAAGGGGTAAATGAGAGTTTTTAAAGTTTAGGAGGGTTTGTACAAACGACTAGAAGATTTGGGGGGAGGGGGGAAACTTCAGTTTCCCCTAATTTTTTAAGTTTCCCCTAATTTTTAATTGTGATAATATCTTTCTAAACTACTAAAAATTGTCAATACTCGATATATATATATTTAAACTTCAATGAAGTTTTCCCTAATTTTTGAAGTTTCCCCTAATTTTTAATTGTGATAATATCTTTCTAAACTATTAAAAATTGTCAATACTCGATATATATATTTAAACTTCAATATTCGTTTTATTAAATTATTAAATTATTAGGAGTGTTCAAACGATTATAACCATTAGTTATTGACTATAAGGGCAAGAGGCAAAAGTCCAACCCATATCAGTAACCCATTCCTCTTCATCTATCTCAATGCAGTACTTGGGAAACTCTAAATCTCAGCAGCAATCTCATTTGGGAAATCATCCCAGATCAGGTTTCTCAGTTTGGTTATCGCAATCTCATTTGGGGAATCATCCCAGATCAGGTTTCTCAGTTTGGTTATCTAAAGGTGCTTGATTTCAACGGAAACCATGTTGAGGGTAAGATCCCAGAAAGCGTAGGCTCACTGACGAACCTTCAAGTTCTCAACTTGGGAAGAAACTTGCTTGTACCTGCTTGAGAGAAGAGAATGAGAGGGAGATTGAGTCGGGGAGAGAGCTGGGCGAGAGATGGGAGAGGCAGAGACATTTAGAGCAGAGGCGAGAGAAAGAGAGGGTGAATTAGAAGAGATGGCGCGAGAGAAGGAAGCTGAACAGTTTTTTATTATTTTGATTTTGGTTTAATTTTTAAATGTAAATAATATTTTATTATTTTTTTGTTAGTGGAATGTTCTGGTCCGTCGGATGAAAATGGACGGTCCAGATTAAGGATTTGAGAATCTCAAATCCCCTCATGAATTCGAGCGGATCCTGATCCTAAAATTTGCGGGTATGGTAAAAACTTGTGGGCCCACCGTAGCAAGCAATCACGGAGCTAACTGTAGAGAATCGAATCTCTCGTTGTGTCCGGTTTCAATAGTGAGTATCAGAGTTCCGTGGCGTGTGTTTGGTTACAGCGAGAACACAGATCTTCTCTCTCTGGATTTCTTGTAGAAGGAAAAGGCAAAAGGGGATGATGAAGACGCTGAGCGCCGAAGAGTCAAAGACGCTCTACGCTCTGCTGAAATCGGAGCAGAGGCCATTGGATGAGATCGCGTCAGACTTCAACTCCAAGTTCCCTCCCGCTCGCCACTTCGTTGCTTGCTCCTCCCTCGTCCTCCTTCTACAGGCAATGTGTTCCCAATTCCTTTCTCTCTCTCTCTCGCTCGCTCGATATATATATCTTTTAATGGTTTTTAGGGTTAGGGTTTATGACTTTTCAATGCCGTTTTCGCACTCTGCTTGGAATTTTTGCTATTAATTCTTTGATTTTGGGTGCTCTTGCTAGCAAATAATATTTAAAAGAGTTTCAATATTTTTCAAAGTAGTCTTACAATAGACTTGGGACACTGGGTACCATTCTAGCAGATAACCCGATGATCTTAGGAACTGGGATTTTAGATTAGCTGATTGGGTTCTTGGAATTTTAACTACAGTAGTGAATTCATACAACATTCCATAAGCGGCCTCCAATTTGGCCTCAGGTCAATCAATCTGCCTGCTCCCCAACCCTTCCAAGGTGTTCAACCCAAGCTTGAGATAGTTTGGCTTCTGTCTCTTATTGACTTCTTCACAATGTTCATGGATCAAATATTCATAAGAGTATGCATTTTGGACTAAAGAATCAATGAATTGAGAAACTTAATAATTTACTCTGCTATTACAAAAATATACTTATATTATCTTAGAAGCATGGGGAATGGTCCCTTCGGGGACACCTGATGAAACTGGAATGTTATAGAGAAGATTAGCATGACCCCTGCACAAGGATGACACCTGATTGGTCACTTCGTTCTTTGATATTTTGTATTCTCTCTAGTTGAGACGAGGAGGTGAGGAAAAACCTATTGGGTCCCTTCAAAAAAAATTTCACTCTTGCTAGCTCCCCATTTCCTTGGAAGAACATTTGAAGAATTACAGCTCCTTCGAGAGTCACATTCTTTTTGTGGATGGAGGTGTTAGAGAAGATTTTAACTTTGGACAACATAAGAAAGAGATACGTCATAGTAGTAGACTGATGTTGCTTGTGCAAGAGGAGTGGAGAGACTATAGATCACTTCTTCATTGTGAAGTGGCTGGAAAATTGCGTGTTTCGATCTTCCGTCTTTTTGGTGCTGAGTGGGTCATACCTAGAAGGGTGATAGAGTTGTTGGCTAGCTGGAGAGGTCAATGGGGAAGTCATTTCACTTTAGAAGCCTGGAGGATGACTCCTCTGTGCTTAATGTGATACATTTGGAGAGAGCGGAATATGAAGAAATTTGAATATTGTGAGAGATTGATATTAGATTTAAAAGTTGTTATGTTCAAATTTCTTTATGCTTGGATGATAGGTACCATACTCCTAGATTTTTTAGTTTCATAGAATTTTTGGACTTATGTTCTTATTTTTCTCCCAAATTTGGGTTTCTCTTATATACTTCCTATGTACATGGGTATGGGTTGTGCCTCTTTACGCTTTTTGAGATTGATTTCCTTATAAAAAAAATTATGAGCATTAACCCCAAGGGGTTGGCCCAAGTGGTGGAGGCCTTGATCTTGAGGTTTGCTCTCTTCAAGGTCCAAGGTTCAACACCTCATGGGTGCAAATTGCTCATTGGGCCCATCAGACTGGGGGTTCGCCCCTTGAATTAACCGAGGTGCACTTGCGGAAAACTCCTTGCTGAGGGCCTGTGCACCCCTAGGATTAGTCGGAGTGATGCTCTGGACACCCGGTGCCAATACAAATAAAATAAAATTATGAGCACTTTCATTCTACTTTAGCGCTCCTTTTGGTCTGTGTTACTATCACTATTTCTAAAAGTTTGGAGGACGAAGAGAAGATGAGAGGATAAGGGGAGCAGGAGAGGTTTCCTTTGTTTGAATATTTATTGAAGAGTAGGGATGGAAGAGATAGTTATACCCTTCCCCTTTTCTGGTTGTAAAGTGAAAAGGAGAATTATGTAAATTGACAATAGAGTGAGAGAGAGAGCATATCTATAACGGTTTTTTTTTTTTAAAAAATTTAATTTAATTTATTTTTTATTTTTTATTTTTTGAGCGATACATAGGAAAAGGGAATTTGAGGGAATTTTCAAAAGGGCTTTGTGTTGATATGAAACGTTTTTTCAAATCTTTCCCTCTACCCCCTCAAAAATACATGTAAACAGGGGGGAGGGGAGGCCCTCCCTTCCCCTCTTCCCCTCTTCCCCATCCACCCCATCCAAATGGACTGTATCTGTTGATATTTAGTAAGTTGTTTGATATATTAAAACCCAACCTCATTAAGTTCCTTCTAGGGGCATTTGTAAAGTGATTCTTCCATATGTCAGATAGAAATTACAGAAATTAATATCCTGGATGCTTTCTTTCTGTATGGTTTGACAATAATGTCACATGTTATATTATTTTAAGATAAATTCTAAAATTTAATGCCAATAATGTGTAATACATGATTGGACTGACCTGATAAACTTTCTTACTCATCCCCTAGTTTTGCTTATCACTATCTTCCTAGAATTATGAAAGACCATGTTTTTTAGCAGATTTTATGCATCTTTTAAAAAATACTGTAACAAGTTGTTCCACAAATCAAGACCATTTTTAAATGTTAATTGTTCTAAGTTTCCAACGTTCTACTCTGTGGGTCTAAAAAAAGAGAGAAAGATCATTCATTGCTCTATCCCTATTTCCCTTAGCTATATGGATCAACTTATGGTCGTTATCTTTGGACTCACATTGATAGTACTTTGGCTGATTGTTTTTCTCTTGCAGCCTGCCTAAGTTTTTGACACACAGCCTCCTTGTTGTTAAGCTAAGAATGTAAATCTACTTATCTAGTTTATAACCAATCACATTATGCCATGTCATGAATCAATTTCATGCCTTCACCTATACCATCAAATAATTTTTTATCTTCCCTTAAGGAAAACAGAAGAATTGTTTAATGCGTTTCAGTTTTTGATTATGAATGAGCAAGTGATAGAATGAAGGAAGGTGCTTAAAATATTCATTCACCTGAAATTTTCTGATTAGTTAGGAGTTAACATGTAGGTTAAATGTTTCTACACCTTGAACGTGATGAGGGGGTTAAGTGTTACCTACTAAACTTTGAGGAGGTTCCGTGTTTTATGGCCTAACCATAGGGGAGTGAAATGTAATTTTTATTTTCATATCAATTGCTGACTACTGGATGTTTAATTATTGCAGGACAAAAAGATGCTTTATTCAACTCAACGTTTGGTTGCATTCACGATTCTTCATCAGGCTTATGCCTCCCAGAAATCTTCTGCAAACCCTTTTATTACTTTTATTGTAAATGTAAGGAAATTATTGTGTTAGTTTGAAATCCAAAATGGCAATATTTTAGTGAAGCATCTAAAAAATAGTGTCGAATCTGAAATTGGTTACTAGTTTCTCTGATGTTACCTGTTATTATATTCTGTTGTTAATTTACAGTATGGTCTGGCTACAATGTGAGCTTCTTTATTAAGATAATAAAATAACTGAATCATAAGTTTTTTTTTTTTTTGTGTATGTGTGTGTGTTCTACCTTTGGCATACAGGTTGCATCTGATGATGAAGCTGAAAAGTATGAGAGGGCATTTATTCTACAGCTGCTAGGCTCTGATTTTTCTAGTAGTGGCAAAGAGGTTCTACTTTCTTAGTTTAGCCTTTTGTTTTGTATAGTTGAATGATCTTGTCAATTAGTTGTTCTGTGGAAAACTTGCTAATTAGGATGTGTGTTTGTGAACTACAACAAACTTTTGGACAGTTTGACATGTGAGCAAATGATGCAAATGAAGCAAATGAATATTTGCTCATTGCTATGTATGTTGCCCTTACCTATTGGATGTTTGAACTCTTTAGGGGGGTAATTTAGCACCTACTTAGGAATTCTGGAGTTCCCCAGCTATGTTATATGGACATTTGTATGTTTTCACATGTCAATACTCAGGAAATGGATCTGGCTGTCTTGGGAGTGCTGAAGAATGCTTAAGAGCTGTCTGTTTAGCTTAGCATGTTCACCATGGTACTGAAACTCTTGACATGTCTGTGTTATGAAGAGTTAAGAAAATTAGCAGATTGAAATTTGGCTGTCTTTGGTTATTGAATTTTTTCATGTTACTTATCCAAAAAAAAAATTGGCTGTCTTTGGTTATGATCCTCTTTATTAATCTGACACACTTGGTTGTTAGGTATGTGTGCGTACCATTTGTACATGACATGGGATGCCATACATCTACAAATCTTGGTTCTTGGATATGGTCTGTTATTTTGTCTTTAACCCCAAAGAACAGAGTTGGATGCATCTAGGTTTTTGTTAGTATAAGGTGTTTGAATTTTGTAGTAAATTATGTTACAAAGAGTTGTGCTCATATTTGATTTAAGCCTCTTTGCACATGTTCCGGTACTTAGTTTTTACTGCAATTTGACCTTTTGAATTGGAAGATGATTCTGTCAATGATTACGATTTTCTGAAGTGGGTTTCTTTTTTTTTATTATTATTTTTTTAACAGTTTCTTAAACAGTCTGCTACAGATTACACCAGAGGTTTTGATCCTTCAGTGCATGTAAGTTAGATAAATACAATAGTTAGGTGGATATATGCAGTTGAGCCTTTGATGAGTAAAATCAAATCAAGGCTATGCAAGGGATCCCCATTGCTGAGGCAGGGATCTTGACACTATTACCTTTCATTTTCATTTTATATCTTTTCTTGACATCCTTCTGTTTTGTCTACTATCAGGACTATCCAAAACGTGAACAGTTACAGCAGCAGTATTGTGATAAAATCCATTCAGAACCATATAATTGCTTATTTAAGGATGATTCAGTGAAAAGTGTGGTGCCAGATCCTGATGTACCCCATGGTTGTGATGTAAACTCGCCGGAGTATGAACCTTAGCAATGGAGAGGCTTTTACATTTTATTTTTTATTGTTGTTTTACATATGAAGCTTTATCACACAGATGTTAGCCCTGGCGACTAAAATGTATGTTCTTGTGTACTCAACAATTTCATATTGTGCATTTGACATTACCGGTCATATTTTAGGTTTGACCTGCAACCTGGAGCCAAACCAAAACTTGGATCTGGAGATAGAGAAGATACTGTGATGGGGTTATTGCGGAATTTGTCTCTTGAAGGATTAGGTCCTCAATGGATCAGGCCTCTTCCACCAAGGCTTCCAGTACAGGAGGGGGAAGTAAGAATTTAAGAGTTTATTTTTTGATTAATTTGTTTAGTTTATTGGTGTACTTGATTTATGCTTGTAAAGCCCTTTTCAGCTAGTGTGGCTCAACCCTGATGACAATCATGAACTTTTATGGGACTATGGTATGTGCGTTGATACAAGCAGAGGGGCAGCGGTAAGGGACTTAATTGCAAAAGCTTTGAAGGGACCACTTGTGCCGCCACAACAAGAGGTGGTTATCACAGATGATATTTATTATGATATTATCAGTCCATTGCATTCGTTACCCTAATGCTTCTATACAAACAAGTCATATTAAATGTATTTGTTCCATGGAAGTGTCAAACCCTGGGAGCTTCCATTGACCTTTTCTAAAAATTTGGAAAATTTTCCTATATAGGTTGTGGGACCCCTCTCAAGTTAGGATAAATTAATGGTATCGAGTTCATAGGTTTTTTAAGTATTTTTCCTTATATGCACAGATGATTTAGAATGTTGCCTTGTGCTACTTGCATGAGTTCGGATACATCTTATTCTTGCTATGCCTCTTATTGGAGGGACGAAAAAAGCAGGGGCTTTATTAGTTGTCCCTTTGAAATTTTAGAAAGTTACTGGTAAGGGTTTGGAATTCTGCTTAAATGATGGAATAGTTTTTTTTTTGATAAGTCAATAGAATATATCAAAGGTGCAAAGGGGCGCAACCCTTAGTACACAGGGAGTATACAAGGGGGACTAAGGAGAGATAGAGAAGAAAGAAAGAAAATCTACAAAGCTTAAGACCCGAGGGGCAAGCCAGCCTGTAGTCCAGGTGTACAAAGTAAAGAGAAAAAAATGAAGGAGCTCCTCTTGGGACCTCGGCGAGTCCTCGAAACATCTATTATTGCGCTCCCTCCAAATACACCACATGATACAATGCGGAACCATCTTCCAAACAACAGCACTACTCGTACGGCCTCCTGTCCACCAACTCGCAAATAACTCACTAACGGAACGAGGCATCACCCAGCACAGGCCAAACCGAGCGAAGAAGGAAGACCACAAGCTGCTAGCAACCGCACAATGAAGAAGAAGATGATCAACCGACTCCCCATCCGACTCACATAACCAACATCTGTTCACCACGACCATACCCCTCCTCCCAAGATTATCCAACGTAAGGATCTTACTACGCACTGCCGTCCAAATAAAAAACGCCACTCTAGGAGGAGCCTTGGATCTCCAAACGCTCTTCCATGGAAAAGAGAGAGACCCCCGAGGCGATAGCACTCTGTAGAAGGTCTTAACCTCAAAAAAACCCTTCCGAGAAGGCACCCACCACAACTTATCACGCCCCTCCCCTCTCATCTTACAAGCATAAAGACAACTGTAAAACGAGGCCAACTCCTCCACCTCCCAATCATGAATCAGCCGAGAGAACTGAACAATCCACTGAATGGAACCACTAGAACGCTCCACATTATCCGCAATAGAAGCCTCCTTGAAACTAGCAATACTGAACAAATCTGGAAAAACCTCTTTGAGAGCCCTATGATGGAATAGTTACTATTAGAATGAGTAAGAAGTGAAATAATTCCATCAGTAACTATAAGCTCCTTATTGATCTTAACATTTTGCTTGAAGTTAGTGATTTCAAGTTATAAATTACTTAAAAAAAGAAGTTATAAATTAGTTTTTGTCTTGTTAGACTTTGTCACTTTTTTAAATGTCAGTGTTAGGAACCACTAGATTTTATTTCCTTAATAAGTTGTATTAGCATATTTTGATTCTATTTTCTAGTAAGCTATTGTCTAGTAAGCTAAACGTGTGAACCTTAGATTTTCTTACCTAAATAAGTCTTGATTTATTGTATAAATTCAGTGTTGATCCCCTTGAAGTGATCAAATGGAAGTTCGATCCTCTCAAAGTGATCAATTTATCCATTTTTACTTTTCATTTTTTGATTTTCATTCAATGAAAACCCTTGGGTTCCTATCATTTGGTATCAAAGCATTTTGATTTCCTAATTTTCCTTTTTCTCCTGTCATTTTTTTTTTCCTGTTAAACCCATCCAAAAAAAAAAAGCACCTATCGAAAGTTGATCGTGTCTATATGGGGGTGTTGTTGTTGTGCTTGTGGTGCGTGAAGCGGTTAAGGTGCTCCGTGGGTGCTGATAGATTGGGTGTTGCTCGGCATAGTAGCCCGGTGGTGCAAGTGCCTAGTTAGCATGTGTCGTCTGGTGTGTTGTGGAGCTGCCGTTAGTGGTGATTACGTGTGGTGTAAAGTTCACGAGTTGTTTGTGGGTGTTGTGCCGTGTTGCCATGCAATCTGAAGGTCTGTGGGTGACCGTGCTGTGGTTCACGGTGGTGCAGTGGTCGTGTTCATGACAGCCTATGTTTGCCGTTGGTGGTTTTAGAGCAAAGTGGATCATGTACTATGCCGGCGAAGGGGCTATGCCTTGAACCATGTGGTAGGTCATGTGCTATGGGGTGTTGGAGGTTGGCTCGAGGTGGTTAGGTGTTGTGTGCTAGTGTGGAAGGAGCCCCACGTGGTGGAGCAGCTTGAGCGAAAGTCAACGATTGTGTGTTGGAGGAGTAAGAAGAAGAAGCATGTTTGACTATAAATATTACTTTTCCAGGAGCAACATTGTTTTGGTTGAGTTATTATGTTGGGGTGTGTTTGGGAATGGGAGAAAGGTAATTTTTGTCTCGGTTTGCTTGTACTTCAGGAATAGCCTTAGTTTTATAAAGGAAAAAATAGAAAGAAAAGAGAAGAAAAAAAAGAAAAGAAGAAAAGTTAACAAAAAGGCTCCTAGTAGTAACATTCCACATGAAGAAGCTTCACTTGAATCAAGAATTTTTCCGACAATTGTTGCAGAGTTGAAGAAATTAATGGAAGAGTCCGTTGAACGATCCTCGATTGAGCCCTACACTGGGACTTGGGAGTGAGTTCTAGGTTAGTTGGACATCGAGTTTCACTAAAGAACGATCACAAGGAGAGTAGGAATACATTGTCTCACGTCTAAAAGTGGAGTTCCCTCGTTGAGGTGGTGGCTAATAACCTCGAAGGGTAAGCATTAGAGCAGTTTGATTGGTTGGTAGTGTGCCATGGAGAGCCAATGTAAATAGAATTTGTTGAAGTGCTCCTTGTTCAATTTGGTCCTTTAACATATGAAAATATAGATAGCAAAACCTTCGAACTTCAACAGTTGAGGAATACATAAATTGTTTGGCACATGTGTCTGATCAAACCCATAATTGGTCTGAAGTACAGTTAGTGGAGACATTCATTGAGGGAATTTTACTGGAAATCTGACGAAAAGTCAAGGCTCGACGACCCTGAACCATGATAGCTGCTATTTCACTTGCAAGGAGAGAGGAGAAGCAACATGGGGAGGAAAGCTGCCAAATAATCAAGGTGGTAGATCAACCAACAACGGGAAAAAGTAGCTCATTTTCTACCCTAACTTGTAGTACTCCTGCCATGCAAAAGGACTTAGTCGTGACAAAGGTAAAAGTTTCAGAGTTGGAATTGATTTCATCAAAATTTTAAGATGTCTTTGTTATTCATAATTGTTCTAATACCAAGGAGGTCATAAATCCCTTGATGGATGAGGAGAATAAGTTGTTATCCTTAGCGAGTATGGGGTACACAGTGGATAAAGAACTAGCTGAGATACAGTCTCTACAATCTGAGGAAGAAGCCAGTTATGATTAAGTTTGGCAAGGCCTTATTGGAAGGGAATCTAAGTCAAACGACTGTAGAGAGGTGTTTGCTCCAAACCTTGAGGGTTGATTATATGCACAATAGTCATGAGACATTAACCATGACAAGCGCATGGTGGCCTCCATGGGATCGAGGATGGGATTGGAGACATGTTTCATTAATAATCAACCTTGAGGGGCAATGTTGTTTTTAAGGGTGGGAGAATGTTAGGAAACCCTAGATTTTTATTAACTTAGTAAGTTGTATCAGTATATTTTGATTCTATTTTCCTAATAGTAATAGGCTATTCCCTAGTAGGCTAAACCTTATATTTTCTTATCTAAATAAGCCTTGCTTTATTCTATTAATTCAGTGTATTTGCTGTATGGCAATTCAATGAAGAAGAAACATGATTTTGATTGGAGGTTCAATTCTCTCGAAGCGATCGATTTATCCCTTGTTTTCTTATATTTTTTGATTTTCAATCGATAGAAACCTTTGGGTTCCTATCAGCAAGTTTGTGGGCTTTGTGTTCTTTTCATTATGTTAGGTCAATTATTTTGAAGGAAAATATGTTTATGCATGTCTCCTTTCATTGTGCAGCAAGTATTGGTGGAGTTGACAAATGACCCAAAGCTTGTGTATCATTGTGGACTAACACCTAGAAAGTTACCAGTATGTGTTTATGCTATCAAACAGTTTATTAAGACTGTTTGTATGAGTGGTTCTGCCTGGCTATTTGATTCATCTGTTTTTTTTTTTTTCCCTAAATCAGGAACTGGTGGAAAATAATCCGCTAATTGCAGTTGAAGTTCTCACCAAATTGATAAATTCGCCTGAAATTTCAGAGTATGTCTTGATGTATTGATTTACTCTGTTTTATTCTGCTGCGCTGTTACACTTTCTGACATTACAAAATTTGTTTTCTTTCTTGATTTTAATCTGTGTATCCAGATATTTCACAGTTCTTGTCAGTATGGACATGAGTCTACACTCGATGGAAGTTGTTAACAGGCTTACAACAACAGTTGAACTTCCCTCTGAGTTCATACGCATGTACATAACTAACTGTATATCATCATGTGAGAACATCAAGGTATTTCACTTTACCTCATGCGGTTATTTCTTCAAATTATACTAAGAGCATGGAAGGGTGGCTGGTTGAGTGTGAAACATGTACACGTGCTTGTAATGGCTGCTTGACTAGAGTAGTATTACGGTAGCTGTTTTTTTTCCCTGTCAGAGGCTTCAAAATATATTTGTTCAATTAGATATTAGTCTAACAATGGGAGGGGTTTTCTAAGTTTGTCAATTAGATATTCAAACTTTGGTCCATTGGGCCAACGCTTTTTGTGTGCCTCAATTTTTATCTTTATGTTCTTCTTTCTCCCTTTAGATATGCAAATAGGAAAGGATTTATTGTTCTCCCTGAACGCTGCAGCAACTATTTCCTAAATTCTCATTGTTGCCCTGCTTTTATTGAATTACTATATGCTGGATATATGCTTATTATTCTACTCCATGATGCGGAGTGTCACATGGAGTGCCATGTATGCATTGGAACGATATATTTTGTGACCTACTAAAGAGATAGTATATTTGTGGTCTCACCAGCATTTGCACACCCCAAATGCATGGTGGTGGGTATGAGTGAATCATGTGTCAATGCCATATAAGCAACTTTATTCACTTTATCAAAAAAAAAAAAAAAATTATTCACTTTATATTAGAACTTCATATGAGTAGCCATGGGTATGAGTGAATCACTTGTCAATGCCATATTTTTTTTTTTTACTTATCAAAAAAAAATATAAGCGACTTTATTCACTTTATATGAGCAGCCATGTCATGTAGTAAAAGGTGTTGTAGGAAAATGGAGTTAGAAATAGCACTTTCCAATTTAAAGTTCTCTATTGTTTTGAACTTGTATCATGGTAGTTGGGAAGGGGATATGAATTTAAGCTTTTATGTTTGTATTAATTAATATATTTTGACATGTGTACAATTTGAAAATTTTGAAACATTCTTCTTCGGCCAGGATAAATACATGCAGAACAGGCTTGTAAGACTTGTATGTGTTTTCCTACAAAGCCTTATCCGAAATAATATCATCAATGGTGAGTGTACCCTTCTATTTTCAGGTTGAATTACTATTTATCTTGAGGTGATTTTGATGTCTTGCATGATTTACCTTGCAAACTTGAATGGCTGGGTCAGCACACAGAACTATAGTAATCATTGCCTGATTCCATATTAATAAATAGTACTTAAAAATGGTGAATAAAATGTAGAGATGAAAAGAAACAAGTTAGGAACATAGCAGATTCCAAAATTTCTATATAATGAAGTTCAGGTCTCAAAGATGTCAATGTCTTGGTAATATAGCCGTTTCATTTTTGGATTGAAATCAAGTTTGGATTGAAAAGAAACATAGACGAATTCATTAAAGCATGTTGACAGCTGGCTACTTACTGATTTGGGATGTAACCTTGGATGATGACATTAGGTACAGGCATGTATGATCAGAACATGTTTGAAACACGATATGAGGCTATCTTTTTGGGATGTAACTTTGGATGATGACATTAGGTACAGGCATGTCTGATCAGAACATGTTTGAAACATGATATGAGGCTATCTTTTGAAGTAGTCTAATATTCTAAGAATTTGGAGAAAAAGATTGGAATGACATTCATTTTTTGAATTATTGAAAATTCATTAGAGAATGTTAAATGAATAATTATGGAATAACTAGTGGTCATAGAAAAAGATAATGGAGCCCTGTAAGTAAAGAGATGTTCCAATGGTCCTTTTGCCGAGAAACTATTTGGAAAAAAAGTAAAGCTGGAATTTTACCAGCTAGGGTTTACTTGGCTGTAAAATGTTAGTTTTCTTTTCTTCTGCTGCGACTTCTCAGTGATCAAATAATGGATATTTGAGAAATTTATCCAGAAACTCTTCCATAGAATAAATTATTGTATTTCCTTTTGCTGTTTCTAGTGTCTTTGGAATTAGTGGAACTATTTCTGTATGAATATATCATTGTTAGCTAGAGTGAACTATGTGGAATTTTGCTGTGGTGTAAGCCTTTTTATGTAAACAAGCTTTTTATATCATTGAATTACTAGATTGTGTAGAAGAAACATGGTTACATTTGCCGATTTCTATCTGTGGTTTGTCATCCTTGCAGTCAAAGATCTTTTCATTGAAGTTCAAGCTTTCTGCATTGAATTCTCGCGTATTAGGGAAGCAGCTGCATTATTTAGGCTTCTGAAGTCCTTGGAATAAATTGGTCCCCATTTTTTTCGTTCTTGTATTTTTCTTGGGTTAAATAACTAGCTTTCTTTTTTCTCTTCATTTTCTCTACATGTAGATAATAACACAAGCATTTAGAGTGCAGATGGTGTCTTCTTCTCTCTCTCTCTTCTAATTGTTGTAGTGATTTGTGTTTAAAAAGTAATATGACAAGAGTAACTGGCATGCATGTTGGTGAAATTTCCCCCAGTGTACCTTGTTGGGTGGGGCATGTATCCTTTGTTATGCGACCATTGGAGATTCTTTGCTTTCTACCTCCGCTAATGTGCTTTGAGCTTGTTTGCTTCCCCTTGAACACTATTGGGATTGTTTACTTCCCTCTTTTGGAAACCAAGGACTTGGTATAATCTGGCCTTGGCTTTTTGGTCACGGTTTGTTTTAATCCTAAAAGGTAGAATCGTGCAAAGTGGTAATACTATTCCCGATTTGCTGCGTTCTATGGTTTGCTAAACCCTCCGGTACATAAATTTGTGAAGTGGTGAAAAGACGGTGCTGGCGTGAAGGTGCGGCTGTAAAGACATTTTAAGTAAGATTGTCTGTACAAGTTTTAGAAGAGCTTTCCTGATAATTCAGATCGTAAGGATCCCAACAAAAACACAAGCCCAGTCAATGCGACACTGAAAGGGAAAAGCTGAAAATAGGTCGATAAATAACCGATCTGATCCATAATTTCTCTACTCAAATCTTGGGGGAAAAAAAAAAACCCACCATGAATAGCAGAAGCAGAATGGATGAAACCCTCGAGGCCATATTTTGAGGGAAATGCCCACTTCAGACCATGGAAAGCAACCATCGACTTATATAAATTGATCCCAATCACTTGTGTAACAGGGAAGGAGAACAAAACATTAAAACAAGAAAATAGGAAGAGAAGAGAAAGTAAGGAACGCGCCATTCAGATGCAAAAAGAAAGAAAAAGTACAACAAAAAAAAAAAAGAAGGAAAATCTGGTGTGTTTTTGTTTATTTAAATGGATTTGATTTGAATGGCTAAATCAATTTAAAGCTTTATGTAGTGGGCTAATTTAAAATTTAGATGCATGCATTAGTCCTTAATAATGGGGGTACAATTTGCTGTACGGCTGGGCATTGTACATGTATCCGGACTCCATTGTAGTACACTTAATTTGTCCCCGTGTTTCTCATCTTCTAAACATATCTATTCTCCTTTAGATACCCCATATTTAACTAAATCCAAATTATTAATTAATTTACTCATAATCCAAGAGTTAATAAATTATTAATTTATTAATCCATTGTAGTACACATTGTCGGAGTGTTTCTGAAGCTTTACTCTTAGATTATTTTTTTTTCAATCATATTGAGTCTTCTTTACAAATAAATACATGCAAGATTCAATTAATTGCCAGCTGCCATATCAACAGCAATCTTCTTAATTATCTACTACAAATTCTTCATATTCACTTATTGTTTTACCTATGACGTGTTCTCTCCCAATTATGTTTCGGACCACGCCAACCTACATAACACTCATCATCTCGAATAGCTAAAAACAAACATGACCATCCTACTTTTACAAAAAATATACTTTATTTCATTTGTGATCATCGAAACATCTACTTTAGATCTGAATAACATCATTAATTATTGATATAATGAATATGAGGTTTGCTAGGGGTTCTCCTCATAGTGTTCTCCTGGCGTTCTCCCAGTCTTACATAGAACATGATTTAAGAAAAAATAAAATTGTAATACCGTTTTTTTGCCAACTAATTAATTTTTATGAGTTAATAGTTAGGTTTTAATACTTTAAAACTTGTTTTTGGATTCAAAACTAAAATCTAAGAGTGGAAGGTTAACCCTTTAGGAATGGTATCACTCAAAAAGGATTTGATCATCCTAAATTTGGTGCTAATGCCTCAATTTTGGTGCTAATGCCTCACAAATTTGGTGCTAATGCCTCAAATTTGATGCTAATGCCTAAAAAAACGGGTGTGGAGGCCACTACAATTTTATTTTTTCTTAAATCATGTTATATGTAAGACTAGGAGAACGCCAGGAGAACCTACGGGGAGAACCCCTAGCATTTTCCAATGAATATCCACCTTATCAGCTTCGAGCTGAGAATGCAGGCTTGGGCTGAGTAGTTGGGCCCAAGCCACAAGCTTTGATAGGTTGGACAAACCAACAAATCAACCATTTAGATAACAACGAGAGAGACGTGACATAGACGATAAGTCGATAACTATGCTGCCAGCTCATTCTAATCACTCCATTATCTTAGCAAAAATTTATCTAGCGCCCTTACCTTGCTAGTGAGCACATAGTACTACTTGACATCAAATAACAGCCACAGCTTGCTAGGAGGCAAGGGATTTGATGTCGATATCCTGTCAAGACCGTACTCCACCAATGGGCAATACTTGATAAGGGACATACCTCATTAGAGGACGCTAATTTGATGTTAGGTTTGACTAGTTTTGTAGTGTATCAAAGGATGACAGACACATGACCGAGGTTGTAAAAAGGAAAATATACTCCGAATAAGAAAGAAAACGCAACAATTACAAGGAAAGTGAGAAACACAAAGAGAATCATCAATCACTCGTACTAATTTTAGCATTAGAGATATATTTGACAAGTCTCTCATCTCGTTATTTTCTCTCTTTAGCTTACATGCATTCGTGGCTCGAGGTAGGCTATACGATCAGCTGCATCATTAGTTGGCACCATTGCGAGAACATTTTATTAATTTATTATACTAAAATTAAATTGCGTATGATTAACATTAGATCAATAGATGTTAGAAGACTAGACAATGTAACGTTTAATTAATTACTTATATATTACTAACATTTTATTGCATTTTTTTTTTTGACATGTCCGCACAAGAGGGGGAAATGAGATTTGAATTAGTGACATTCGCTTAATTAGGCGTGGTCCCCCGATTGAGTTACCTCTTGGGGACACATTTATTACACTTATAAAATCCTGTCATTTATTTTATTTTATTTTTTTAAAATTACACAATGATATTTACTTGCATGATACACCATGTGGTATATGCATACCGTAACGTTATAAAAGAAAATAAAATCTTCTCTCCATAAGCAAATGCTGCTTTTTAAGAAGAGAATAGCTTCAGTTCGGATGTGGCAAAAAGGGAGGGTTTTTTGCCCACCACTCATAAGCTGACACCTTAGCTAAAGGGAGAAAAATGCAAAAAAAAAAAAAACTCTACATCTTGCAACATGAGACCTACGTCCATCCTAAAGAAGAAAGAAAAGAGAAAGAAGAGAAATAAGGAGAAGGAAGAAGGAAGCACGGCCGACCCACGGTGCTGCGATGTAGAGCCGACCCATGGCCGGCTTGGATCTGGCCAGCCACCGGCGCTCCGCCCAGCTACGCCACCGTACCCATTCATGTCGGCTAGACCCAATCGTGGGTCTGGCGTGACCCACGTTCATCATCTTCGACGGATCTCGGACCCCTTTAGGGTTAACTTTCAAAATCTAGGTTTTAATTTTAAATCCAAAAACGATTTTTGAGGCATTAGAATCGAGTTTTGAGGCATTAGAAACGGAGTTTGATGCATTAGAATTGATTTTTTAGGTTGGGTTTGTGTTTTTCAGTGTTTTTCAGTTGGGTTTGGCCGGAAATGAAGAACGTCACCAGAGATGGTTTGGCCGGAGATGGTGGATCATGGCTGGGTCACAAACTCACGGCCAGACTTAGCTGTGGGTCTGCTGTGATCCAGCCGCTAGGTTAGCCGTCGTCGGTGAGTGTTGATGGGTTTTTCTGGGTTTTTCCTTCCGTCTCCTCCGCCTGTTATTTCTCTCTCTGGCCTATACTCCTACTTCTTTTCTATTTGGGTGTTATTCTGTGTTTTGGTTTTATTTTCTTAAGGCGCATTAGGTGAGGTGTTAGCATTTTAATAGAAGGCAAAAAATATGCTTTTTTTGCTATGACCATATAGTAGCTACTCTCTTTTAAGAAATGTATAGACAAATATGCATATATATATATATATATATATATATATATATATACACGGAGAGAGAGAAATGTATAGATCGAGGTTGAACGTGGCAAGCAAAGAGACAACATAAGCAAATGCTGCTTTTTGTGTGCATGCCATGCGGAAAGGATAGGCACGACGGGATGTCGGATCCATATATATACATATATACTTGCATGTATTGTTGGTACGTACATCGAGTACTAATTAATCAAAATCTTCCCAGAATCTATCTTTCATTTCCTAGGCCTCCCTCACCCCCACAACAAATATATATATATATATATATATAAAATTCAAATTTCCCAACAAGATTGGCCCACATTGCCCTAACCAAATCCAAACAAAACCAGCCTTATATATATTTGACCTACTTTTTTTTTTAAAAAAAAGAAAAAATTAATTAATTTTTTTTATATACAATTAATGTCGGTTAATCTTCTATATCATTTTCGTTTATTCAACTGATCATTGTCTGAGTCCCAATTAGTCTCAATGCAGACAAAAATTTCCAGCAATTTTATTTTTAAATTACTAATAAAAAATTGATATGATATTTATTTATTTATTCAAGCAAATTTTGAATCATCTGTTAATTACTGATCCTAATCGTCAAATTGGCGGCAGTTGTGCATCCATATATCTGACTGTGGCCGGGGACCTTCTCAGTTCTCACTTTCTACGTGGTTCTCTCCTGGTGGACCACGATATCCAAGACAGCTCACAATTTTCATCAATCATGGCCATCGATCCAATTATTTGCCCACAAAAAAAAAAAAAATGGTCATCCAATTATTTGGTGCCCTCTAATCCCCATCCATTGTCCCAATCTTGAAGAAATCCAGGGCACAACCTTCAATTACCGGGACCCAACTGCCCTTAATTGCTTTTTGTCCCAACAATTAGACACCAACCAATCCATAAAGATCCACCTTTCTATTAATTAATTAATTACCTTATTTATTTTGTGCTTGTAGTTTTTTGACATTTGTAGCGGTCGCCAATGATACACGCAGCACCAATTATAATATAATTCCCACTTCCGATCGACCTTATTATATACACCTCCACTGCTTTGAACCAAAGCCAGAAAAACAGAAAAAAAGAAAGAAAGAAAGATGAGGCCATCAGCAATGCTTCGAAGCCTCTCCTTCCGGCCGATTCCGGCGAGGCTATTGGCTTCTCCGGCCGTCACCCCATTGCCCATCAGAACCTCGTTCGACCGACAACTCTCGGCGGAGCTCAATACCCTATACACTGCCTCTGCTGGTGCTGCTACTGATGAATCTTCGCTTCTTCTTACGCTTGAAGCTTCCATTTCCACCCAAAAGATAGCCCTCCACTCGCTCTCCAATCTTACTTATAATAGAGATGATCATTCGGATCACAAAGCCATAGATGAGTACCTCGATCTTGACAGTATTCAAATGCTCGATGCATGCAATCATTTCTCGGAGAAAATAGAGATCATTCGAAAGTACGTAGAATCATTGAGAGTTAACGTTGTCTCACACTTGCTTGATGGGCAAATCGATCAGCCTAGTGCAATCGTATTAGCACGTGCCAACAACGCATTACAGTCATGCGAGAAGGCAATGGAAAGAAGTCGACGCACGAGAAAGCTACTAAGCCAAAGGCTACCTCCTCCCGCTCCTACGACGTCGGTTTCAGAATTGGACGAGATCATTAGTGGGTCCAAGGCTGTCGCGTTAATGGCATGCAGATTTCTCGGACATGCACTGTCGTTCAAGTCTAAGCGCTGCTGCAGCTGGCCGCGGTTGACGCAGAAGAAAGTGAAGGTGGAAAGTGAGAAACACAAAAGATCGAGCTCCTCTATGACGCTGACGGAGTTGAGAGTGACGGCCAGGGAGTTGCGGGATCATCTAAAATCTGGAAATCATCATAAGCTGGGTGTGGCTGTTGAGAAGTTGCGGAGAAGCTGTGGGGAGTTAGAGGAAAGGATTGATGCTTTAGAGGAAAGAGTTAAAGTGTTGTATAAACATTTAATTGATGTTAGAATGGCTTTGTTGGGAATTCTATCTCAGGCCTAGAATAACAATATTGATCATTTTTGTTGACAAAATATAATTAACGTACAGATTTGATATCACGAGACTAATTAACCAGAGATCGATGTTATCGATATTCTCCATCGTTTTCTAACTTTTGTTTCTGAATTCTAATTATTTGTATTTGTATTATCAAACTTTCCTTGCTTTCTTAATCTAGCTAATTATAAGAAAAGAATAATAATTTACATCGTCATCAATATTAATATATATCATAGTTTTAGTCGAATTAATAATTGGATGAAGCAACCAGAAATAACGAGATTAATGTGGGTCTCTGGGATGGGTACGTAACGACTTGTCGTGACAATTTCTGTTGTGAGAGAAGGAAGCTTGGAGACGGACATTGACAAGGCTTCAGGCTTACTCTGCTTTCATAAACAGAGGTGGTCATGTACTTGATTGGGTGCCTGCTGGTCCGTAATCTCCAAAGCTAAAGCCTAATAAATGCCTCCATGTATTTAATTATATATAAACTTAGCTATCAAACATAGTCATCAATTGGTATATATATATATATATAACGTCGCTTTCCCTGGAAACATCAGCTTCGAAAGGGATATATATATATCATGGTTAATTGATGTAATTCTTTGACCAAATCAATTCTTGTAATTCTTTCAAATCTTCTTGTTTCCCATATATATTTCCATCAATTATATTGCAACAGATTTAACTTAGGTGCGGTAAAAAAACTACGAGAGATATTTGGTTTTCATTTTGCTCATTCTCTGTACAAAAGATGAGAAAATTTTACAATTGAATATGTGAGATCCAGATTCCATAGATTCAATGGTGGCTTAGAAAAAAAAAGATGGACAAAAAATGTGTAGGAATATGGTATCAAACACTCACATTTCAAAACTACAACGTTAATTAAGATATGTACATGTTATCTCATCTCTCAACCATCTCTTTTGCAAATCCAATGGTGGATTCACCCGTCCATAATACGAGTGGAGATGGGTGAAAGATGAGATGAAAAATGATTTTCATCATGTATCATAATTTTTTCAATTGTCAAGATTAATAAATGATAAAAGATTATTCTCCGTCTCATCTTTTATTTATCTCGATCTGTACAATAGATATATAAATCCATTATTGAATTTGCGAGATCCATGTGTGAATTTACAAATTCAATGATAGATTTAGAAAAGAGATAATTGAGAAAATTATGTGTTATATCTTTCGTCCAAGATTTCATCCCATAATTTATTATTATGGGTATTATAGCGGTGGAAGTAGCTAGCTAGGCTTTTTCTTTCTCTCTTCTCAAACTATAAGCTTCTACTCCCTCTTATATTTTATTTTATATTTGAACAAAAGAAAATGTAGTAAAAGTTATATTTGAAAGGTATCTTATTTTTATTTATCACGTACCACGGAACACAAACAAAAAGTGCAATTACATCGACCTTTGTTATTATTATCCCATATATATATGCATCGGGGATTTTATTGAATAAACCAAACAACAAACGAATAAATTAATGGTGGATTATTTGTACATTTCCACCTCAAATTTTAAATATTATTCTAGCTAGAATATATATGCCCCTAGCTAAAAGAATTTACTAGTCTCAGTTTAACTAATATCATTTGGAATTTGCAGCACGTCCATGGGGGGACCTAGCGAGGCGAAGCAGCCTCTCTAGGGACAGTATTTTCGCAAACCTGCAAGAACATATATAATAAAGTTTCCTTTAATAGACTAATTCATATTCCCAAATATATATATATATATATATAGCACGTGGTAATATAAGTACGTACCTTATGAGAGCTTCTGCATTAGTCTCTTTGCTAGAAGGCTCGCAAAGACCCGTGTCCAAATTCACCCTAGAAACTGGTTGCTTCAGCAATCCTTCACCAACTTTCACAAGATGGTCCAAATTCTTCTCTGTGGCTATATCCACAGAAGATACATCCCCTCTTAACGTGTCATCCTGTAATTGGAGGCATGCACATAGAAAATTTAATTAGTTGAACACAAAATGAAGACTAATTAATGAATGAATGATAATATAATATATAATAATTAATCATTAATTAATACCTGAATCCGGAGGTAGCTTTTCTCGGTATGAAGGGCTTGGAAAACAGCAGAGAGGTGGAGGTGGACCATATCTGCACTTGCTTGCGTAAAAACATCAACGATAGGAGTGGAGCCACCTTTGCTTAACCAATTCAAAATACCCCACTTAGCTGCATCGCGTGCATTATATTTCTTTTCAGCTTTCGAAGACCCCGTTCCTAACGATATTACTAGAAACCTTCCAAAGTCCACCGGTTTTACTGGGAAGAAGTCAGGGCTTCCTCTACTCACCTCCTTTGTTATTTCACCAATCGCAACTAAAGCCTACATCATTAATGCACATATTTAATTAATTAATATGTTATATATATATATAAATTGAAATTTAATAAAAAATACTGCTTTAATATTTATCGAGAGAGAGAGATGTACCGGATTATTTGCAGCAACGCCACCATCTATTAGGTTAAAGTTTCTAACTTTTCCTGAGGGGTATCTGGTTTCAAAGTAATGAGCTGGAAGATAAGTTGGTGCAGCTGAGGTTGCAATGCATACGTCCGAGAGAAGGGCATCTAAACTTGGGTTTTTCTTGACCTGCATGCATGGTGCGTGAAAAGCAACATCACAATTGGAAAAATACCAAAAAAACACTAGAAAAACATATAGCATTTTTCTTCATATATATAATGTGTGCAATTATCACTTTCTAACGAGAATTAATTAAGTTTATAAACCTCAAAGCTGGAGAAGATGGTTGGCTGGAGTCGGTTGATGTCAAATGTTGGAATGACAACATTAGTCAACGTCTGGTGCAATCTTGCGTTTCCAAGTTTTTCCTTGACAAGGCTACGGAGATATTTGCCATCGTATTTTGGCCCGGAAAGGGCTTTCACTATCTTTGAAACTTGAGGAAGGAATGGACATCTGTACGTACGCAATTCAAAACCATGCATGAGAGATATTCATGTTAATTAATCACTTAAACGTCAACTGTTGCATAGTATGGTGTTGATCTCATGGAATTCAATATAGTAATAAGTTTTACCTGTTCTGTTGGAAGATCTTAGGACCTTGTTTTAGGTAGAAGTCCTTGATATCCTTGGCTGCAAACAAGGGTCTGTTCTTTTCATTTGGGGTTGTCAGCATGGCAGTGACAAGACCACCTGTGCTTGTTCCTGCAATCACATCAAAATAATCTGCGATTCTTACTTCTTCACCATCCAGCTTCTGCAGTAACATACACAGACAAACAATTATTAATATGGAGCATCATTATGAGTCAAATTAACAAGAATTAAAATGCAATGCGGGATATATTAATTGATCATCAGCTAGCGCACTGAAATGTGCATTACAAATTAGTTTGGCATGCATGGAATTGCATGAGACTAACCTGAAGCTCAGCTTCTAAAAAACTAAGAATAGTTCCTGGGATAAGCCCTCTAATTCCACCGCCATCAATGCTGAGAACGGTGATTAGGTTCCCATAAGTTGGAGGCTGTAGGGCTACACTACTAGCAGCAGTTGGTTCCATAGAGATCGAATTATATAAGGTGCAGGTATCTAGCTATATATATCACAGAGAGAGAGAGAGAGAGAATTTAAGATCCTTTGAATGAGAGCTTTTGATCTTGATATAAATTTAAGAAGAGTTTGGGTATTTATAGATTCATATATTCTTTTTGCTGACTATGTTCCAACCAAGCATGTGAAGGGGATCACGCCCTTGAAAAAGTCAATAGAAAACAAGATTCAAAGTTGATCCAATTGTGTTATAGATATTGGATATAATATTAATTATTCGTTCAAACTGAACGAGTCCTGCAAAGTCCTACTTGTCATCCTTGTAGATAAAGCAGATCGAGTAAACAAATAAATAAAAAATTCATATAAGTTCCAATTTTTTCTACCTTCGCACAAAAATGGAATATATAGCAAGTGTCAATAGTACTTTAGAATGGTAGGTTGGACTTGAAGAATTTTAGGTAAGAATTATTAGGCCAAACCAACGTGGGAGTTGGGACAATTAGTACTAGGCCTAACTGATGGCGCCAATGCTCTCATTGCTACCTCAATTTCATTCTATCTATTGGTTATTATATATCAAAACAAATTAAGCTTTTAACGCGTAAATCTTTTGATTTCGTAAAAGGCTGCGCCTCAAGAAATCAACCATGAAACACTACTTAAAAGGAAACATTAAAGTATTTATTAAATAATTAAATTTACTCATTTTTAGCTATCGGCTTAAACTTTTGAGACGATTTAACATTTAGAGGTACGCCTTTTATTTTAGCCAAACACTTTACCCTTTGTACTTACTTTTCTAATTAATTATCATAATCTTTTATTGACTTAGGCATCGTAGTGACTTCTTGTTGTATCACCAAAACTTGGTATGAGATCATTTGACATCTTCCATATTTCCAAGTGCTAAGTACGTATGCAGAAGAAATCGAGAGTTCAACAAAGGTACGTACCTGCAGTGCACGTGCGCACACGTAACTTCCAACTTGATAAACATTGTAGTTATGCAACGTCAAGTGAATATTCAAAAACAAAAAATTAAGAGACATAATTATTTTTTCGGGCCTTATTGAAAACAACAATCTACAAAAATCTTGGATGGGAAATATGGGAAAGTGTTTAATGGATAACCCTCCTTATGCCGGGGATGAAATTGTTGAATTGGAAGGGAATAGACTTGAAAGCTGTATTGTGCAAGTTGGTGCTGAGTGGTACATGCAGTATTTAACATTTGGAGAGATCAGAGGAATAATGTTAAACATGGGAACCAATTGTTGACCGAGGAGAGAATTATGATGAAAATAATTTGGGAAATCGGGACTCGGGTTCTGTTGGAGGGCTAGCTGCTTCCAGAAGAATAAGGAAAATGAAGAATTATGTGTCAAGTGGGATTTTTGGATATTTTGAGTATTTTGGAGTCTGGGTCTAAGTAGAATTGCTAATTTGGATACTATGTTGGCTCTTTAGATGCCTCTGCTCTAGATATATATCTTGTGCTTTGGCTGCTGGCCGGTTGGTTGAAGATGTTGAGTCTTTATTTGCTGCAGAATGGTGGTTTGAAAATACTGCAGCTGCTACAATATGTTTTGATTCTAGACTATATGGTTGGGATCTTTTTAATTAGTGGGCGCTGCCCAAGCCACCTGCCTGAAGATTAATGCTTGCTGCTGTGGACAATGGGGTATATACCTATAAAGTTTGTACATGTGGCAGGTAGCCTGCTGGGCATTGGTGGAGCTGCTTCATGCCTGTGTGGGTTGCTGTACGTGCTGTTGCAGGAGGCTTGCAAGAAGCTGCCTTGAGGCAGTGCGCTAGTTGAAGGTGTTAACTAAATTCAAATGAACCAAAGGGCATGGGCCACGTGGCTGGTTATTTGTTATAAGCTGAGACAAACAAAAAGCAAACTTAATTGGAGCAAAATTAAACCTAACCTATTATGAAATTTTTTAATAATAAAGAAAAAAAATACAATCAAATAAAACTCCAATTTAAAGAAAGTACATAATAAAATGGAATATTTTTTATTGCTGGATTATTTAATTTGTTGGAAAAAAAATATATTTTTATTTATTTAAAGTATCCAATAGAGCAATCAGTCTTTCTGAATGAAATCTTTATTAATGTCTCCAATAAAGCAATGAAAATTAGCAAAATTTTGTGAAACATGACTTTGTAGATCTTTAAATCCAATGGCACTAAATTTGCTCTAATCTGACATGAAGCTCGAGGTATGACATTTTTAGTAAAACTCATCATGTGTGAATTCCACCCTCTACATCACGTAGTTTTAGTAGCTATTGTAATTGCCATATATATGTTGTACGTTACAGCAGGGAGATCGAGGATGAACTTAATGTACGTATAGTTTCGAGTTTAGAAACTTGTTTTGTTTCTTTGAGTTTCTAGTTTAAAAGGCTAGAGTGTATTGTACTTTTCATTGATATATGAAAGATTTACTCATTCATCCATAATAATAATAATAATAATAAATCTACAAAATCTAGATGATAATTCATCCTTAAAAATGGCCGTAAGTGATCATGAGATTCATGAGTGTATCACAAATTCACAATCCTCCTAAAGGTTTCCAACAATATCACTGAACTAATCATCTGAGATTCTCGGAACATGAGGATCTGCCTTCTTTAAATTGTCAATGCCAAATATACATATACTCTAATGGCAATATTTAGAGTACGTACATCTGAAAACATATAATAGTGTGTCGGAAGGTTCTCACCAGTGATTACAGGTGAAGATATTTATTCTGAAGGGGTACCCTTTTCGAGAATTGATATAATTCCTGCATGTATGAGCTAGGCTCCATTTAAGCTGCATATATTAATTTCTCACCTTTTCAGTTATTATTCATATTGGGCTCCCCTGTCGCCTGCAAAATGAAAAATCCATTTTCACAAAATGGTCATATGGCAAGAGTTGTGCGGAAACCAAGCATTAAGTTATAATCATGAGACAAAGCATATAGAACCAAGCACACAACCATATAAGAGATAATTAGATAAAGATTTTGCAGCTAGCAGCACATGAGCAACAAGATTAGTCCGCATTGAGTTTTAACTTAAATATTTTTCTTTATTGGTTATGGCATATATGTTTGTTAGCACCTGTTTAGAATCTTATGAGATAGTAATCCATTTGATTATGCGTATTACCAACATAAAAAAAAGTTGAAGTTTTTAATCTATATTCATTAATCATTCTAGTGGAACAAACACATGTACGCTAGTTTCATTAAACAATTGTCATGTTATGGAAAGGAAAAAGAAGTATATTCTATGAACCATAATAATTTTATGAATTGAAAGATTCTAATGAATCATTAAATAAATTCTCTAGTAATAATATGAAAGACATGTTTTTTCATAAGTCTATCTCATTTATGGATATTGTTGATTTGTTTGACTTAGGCATGCCTGAACGACAGCTCAAAGAACACTTAGTTCCCTGGAGCTTCTCATGCCCGGACAACTCCATATATCCATGTCCAAACACTGGTCTTCCAGAATAACCATATTCGTTGACAAGTCTAGGTACACCCCACATGGAACAGGTACTCCCTGGCATGTCGATCTCATATCCAGAAAGTACTATTGTCCGTGTTCGAACATCAGTTGTAGTACTACTTGACGTTTCGAGGAATCTTCATCACGATCTTCACTTGTAGACCAAAGTACACAACTACTCAATTCCCAATAAAAGTTCAAGTTTTAGACACCGAATTAGAAAAACCCAACAATGTGGTCTTTTTATTCGTCATGCATGAAATGTGATTATTTTCGCTTCTCTGTTTTATGGACTAGAGTACGTGTAGGGTACTGTGAGTCCCACGTGATAAACCCTATGCCCAATGACTTCATATGTTAGGATAATTGTTATTTAGAGGTTGTGAATCTTGTGATATTCTAAGTTCTTTTGTGGCAAAAATCAGTCCAAGCTTGTAGAAATGATTCACTCGATTCATACAATATGGCCAAGACCAAAGATTTGGTGGTCTTTGGGGCCCGGGCACAAATTTGATCATCATGCATGCATGTGTTGGTGAATAAGTAAATTTAATAATTTAATTAATATCTAAACAAAAAAAATATTCAAGGTTGGTTGGAAAATATGAAGAAAACTTCTTTAGAGCTAGGTTGTTTTTCAATCTCAAAATCACATAACAAATTAAAGCACATGCTTAATGATTAAATGCCTTGAAATAGGCTACAATTTGTTCAAGCCCCATTCGATAAAAATAATTTATTTAGATATCAGTTTGAAATAATCCAACTGCTTCATTTTGATATCATATATGGATCATTTTGCAGCATTTACGTCGGGAGACTTGGCATGGCGAAGCCGCTTCTCTTGGGAGAGTAGTCTCGCAAATCTGCAACAAATTAATTAGGTTAATTTTGATAATTAAGTATACCAATTAAGGTGATAATAATTAGGTAGGATTAATTACCACAGAAATAGTAGAAATTAATTTATCAACACTACATACCTTATGAGAGCCTCTTCGTTAGTCTCTTGACCAGAAGTGCAGTCGTTAAGGCCAGTGTCCAAATTTACCCAAGAAACTGGTTTCTTAAGCAATTCATCACCAACTTCAACAAGATCGTCCAAGTTTTTCTTTGTGGCTATATCTACGGAGGATACTTTCCCACTTAATTTGTCATCCTGCATCCATCGATCGGTCAATCGAGAGGTCAAAAAGAAGAAAAATCGAATGATCGAAAGCTTTTGATCATCAATCTCAAAAGATTGGCATGAATGAATGATATATATATATATATACCTGAATTCGGAGGTAACTTTTCTCAGAGCGAAGGGCTCGGAAAACCTCAGAAAGGTGGAAGTCCACCATATCCGCACTTGCTTGAGAAAAAACGTCGACGATTGGGGTGGAACCATTACTGGTTAACCAGTTTAAGAGACCCCACTTGGCTGCTTCGTGCGCGTTGTATTTCTCTTCAACTTTAGAAGATCCTGTTCCGATTGAAATCACCAGAAACCGTCCATAATCCATCGGTTTAATAGGAAAGAAGTGAGGGCTTCCTCTAGTCACCTCCTTTGTTACTTCGCCAATGGCAAGCAAAGCCTATATACGTGCAAATTATTTAATTTAGTAAGTTGAAGATAAAATAATTATATATATGTAATTAATTCGATTTATTTATGCTGACTGGATTATTTGCAGCGATGCCACCGTCTATAAGGTGAAACTCTCTCACTTTCCCTGCTGGATCTTTGGTTTCAAAGTAATGAGCTGGAAGATAAGTGGGTGCTGCTGAGGTGGCAATACATACGTCTGAAAGCAACGCATTTAAGCTTGGGTTTTTCTTCACCTGCATGCACAGAAAAACCAAAATATATATTCGGCGTTCAGCTCCATGATTATAATTTTATATATATATATAGTTGATCGACATCGTTTTACGTAACATTTAAGTTTGGGACTTGGGAGGCGGTAGGTAGGGAGAAGAAGTTTGAACCTCGAAGCTGGAGAAGACGGTTGGCTGGAGTCGCTTGATGTCAAATGTTGGGATAACAACATTTGTCAATGTCTGGTGCAATCTTGTGCTTCCAAGTTTTTCTTTCACAAGGCGATGTAGATATTTCCCATCGTATTTTGGTCCGGAAAGAGCTTTGATAATCTTTGTAGCATAATTAAACAACGGAAAACTGTATGAATTGTAAACATGCATGACATCACGTTAATAATCAAATATAACATATATATAAAATTGCTATATATTGACACTTTGAAGATCGATCTCATGCGCATGGAATTCATGATATTTACTTGTATTGTGGAAAGATTTTAGGACTGTGATTGAGGTAAAAGTCTTTAATATCCTTGGCAGCAAACAAAGGTCTCTTCTTCTCATTTGGGCTCGTTAGCATGGCAGTCACAAGACCCCCCGTGCTTGTTCCTGCAATCACGTCAAAATAATCCGCGATTCTTGCATCTTCACCATCCAGCTTCTGCATCCATCATATAAATGCTTGACCATTAAGCAAATTTTCCTTTGGGCATGGAAACACACACACACACACACACACACACATATATATATATATTGATTGTACCTGAAGCTCAGACTCGAGGAAACAAAGGATAGTTCCGGGGATAAGCCCTCTGATTCCACCTCCATCAATACTGAGAATGGTGATCAGGTTTCCATAAGTTGGAGGCTGGAGGGGTGCATGTGTTGCTTCCATGAGGGACTAGTGAGGGTGCAGCTAATTATGTGTGTGTGAGAGATCGAGAGAGAGAACTTTAATTTAGTGATCTTGAATTGTTGATGTCCCTTTGATAAAAGCTAAGGGAATTTAAAGTCATCTTTCTCACTTTCCAAGTTCCTGCATGCAGCCATCGATCTCATGGATCACGCTCCAAAAAAGAAAGTCATCAAACTTGATCACCAATTTTTACTTTAATTCACCATTATGATTGAGACGACGTACCCTGTCTGACATGTGGAATGTTAATTATTAGTTACTATGTATATAACCAGGTCCAAGTGCAACGCACTTGTAAGAAATGTCTTCTATATATCATGCAATATTTAACTTCCACATGGTAAACATTTAAATATATATTACCTAGATTGGCTATTTTCAACGAAAGTAATACCCCTTGTACGTGCATGCGTACATATAGGGCAAGAATATGGTCTAGCTAGCTGCATGTTGAACACGATAACCATTTGCATATATACGTGGTAGATGTCATTTAATTTTTTTTTTTTTGTCCTTTTTTCTTTTTTGGGGATCATTACGCATGCAGGAGCTGAATCAGCTATATATTTGACTTCATTGGAGATTCCTTGGGCGGCCAATGCCATGTTGTTCTTTTTTTTTTTTTTTGGATGGACATGTCACCGGCCACAAGTCCCCAAGTTCAATTTTATTTTTACGTTCAATAAAATTATAATTTTGGGTTTACTGATAAAATAATTTATCAGTAAAAAAATTATTATATTGTTCAAGCTCGCTCTTGAATATCCTATGTAAAAAATCCCACCGAACAAATTTAATTTCTTCTTAGAGAAATTCTTTGAACTTATGCCAAATTTTGGCTATAATATTTGTTAGAACAGTTTTTCCCGCAATGGATGTGCATTCTTCGAGACGTCCAGATTTGCAATACATTGTTGTCATGCACTCCAAATCACTACAAAAGAGCAATTGCCAAAGAAAGGTCCTTGGGGGATTGGGACACTCTGATGCCAAAGTCAGAAAGTTTCTAAGAGAAGTATTGTGCTTTGGCACACAATAATTCAATATGCTCAAAGGGACTAATTGAGCTTTAGAGAGAACATCAGAAGATGAGAGAATCCCTTTTATACCTTCTGTAGGGGCCTATTTATAGGCTAGAGTGTTGAGGTTGAATTGAACTGATTTTCCTGGAATTTGAGGTTGAATGAGACTTGCTCTCCTGGGATTGCGGTATAATCGAAATTGTTCTCCTGGAGTGTTAGAATATTTTATATATTATTCTCTAGGTTTACTGCCTTTCCTATTAGAGTTTATTTCATACCTTAATTAGTCTAGGGTTTCTTGTCTATCACTCTTAACCTCTCTATATATTGAGGTTTATGTAGTCATCTTAAAAAATATATCAAATATCAATACAATGTAGTCCTTACATTTACTTTCGCTCTCTCTTCTCTCTCTCATTTTCTTCCATTCTTATATTCCGCTTATTCTTTATTCCAACATGGTATGAGAGCCACTTTCTTGTGGACTCCAATTATTTCTCTTTTTTTTTTTTTTTTTTTATTGTTCAATTTAATTATCTTCATATTTCTGTTCTACCAACGTTGTCTATGTCTTGCTTGATTGCCAAGGTCAGCAACTTTCAAAAAAAAAAAAAAGGCTCTCACACACGTTGATCAATTTTCTGCCCATACATGGGCTTACTCAGTTCAGCCCAAGCAGTCCAGGTCTGTCCATCTCCAGTGCACCTCTACTTCGGCCAGATCTAGCTACCGCAGCCAGCAACTCCAAGAGCAGCCCCGGCCACTTCAATCGTGCCGTTCCATCTCTGTCCACTGCCATCACCCACGACAACAGCCTGCAGCTTCCGCGTCGTTCAGCCGGCCATCTACGGCCGTCCAAATCCCTTGTTGTCGTTGCTGTCAAATAACTCCCACCACCGCCGCCTCAGTCGCAGTTTATAGAAGAGGATCCGAGATCCTAGACTAGAAGCAGCCGATCGGCCTGTCCATGTCGAGAACCTGCCATCTATGCCTGCGTCCTGGACCAGCGTGTGCCTGCGTCCTTTCCTCCAGCCATCCATGGCCATCGTCTATTGCTGTTTGAAGAAGAAAAGAGAAGAAAATGAAGAAAAAAAAAAGAGGAAGAAAGGTGCTGCAGTGCCGTGTGGCGTGGAGTGAAAGAAAAAAAAAAAGAAAAAAAAAAAAGAAGAGAAAAAAAGGAGAGAGAAAAGAAAGAAAAGAAAAGAGAGAAAAGAGAAGGTCTCGTGTCAGCCAAGTAAAAAAAAAAAAGTCCAAGTGGATCTTTTTCGCGCGTCACACGCTGGTCAGGTTTGGTGCGTCGATCTGATAACTACCTAAGTGGGCTAATTTTTCTTTTTATGTTTTGGCCCCAGTTGGCCCAGGCCCGTTGTCGGCCCTTTAGAAGAAGAAGCGGTTTGAGAGACCACATCACGCGTGCCACGCGCCGGTCAGGTTCGGTGCGCCGATCTGATAACCGTCCAAGTGCCCTCATTTTTCTTTTTTATGTTTTGGCTCTAGTCGGCCTAGGCCCATTGTCGGCCCTTTTGAATTTTGGCTCTTTGTCAGCCCTGGCATGTCGTTGGCCCCTTTTGAAGTTTGGCTCATTGTCAGCCTTGGCCCGTCATCGGCCCCTTTTTAAGTTTGGCTCATTGTCAGCCCTGGCCCATTGTCAGCCCATTTTGGAGTTTGGCCCGTTTTTGGCCCTTTTGAATCTACATCCACAAGCCACCTACCGCCATCGTTGGCCGGCCGCCAGCCTTTATCTTCTTCGGTAGCCTCCACCATCTACAGACCGTTCCCCTTCTCCGCCATCGTCATCATCATAGTTTCAAATTTTAAACTCAAGGTTGCAAAATATTTCACCTTGAGTTTGAGGGGAGATGTTAGAATATTTTATATATTATTCTCTAGGTTTATTGTCTTTCCTATTAGAGTTTATTTCATACCTTAATTAATTTAAGGTTTCTTGTCTATCACTCTTAACCTCTCTATATAATGAGGTCTATGTAAATCTTAATAATATATCAAATAGAAGAAATGTAGTCCTTACATTTGCTTCTGCTATCTCTCTTCTCTCTCTCTCATTCTTCCGCTCATATATTCCACACATTTATTATTTTAACATGAAGTTTGAGATAGAATTGAATAACTCTCCCGTAAAGATAAGCTTGAATTGTCTCTCCTTAATCCAAACTTTGATAAGCTTATATGGTGAATTTATTCCCAACAATATTTGAGGCTCTTTATTTATAGACTAGCTAGCTATATAGCTAAGAACCCTCGATCAGAATTCTACTTCAATTATTTCTCACATGAAAGAATAGAACTTAATTGATTCCAATTTCAATTCCATTCATTATGTCTTCATGTGAATAAAATATCAAACATCTTCAATTTGTACGTATTTAATTAAACTACACTAGATCACATGTGGCATAAGGACCACAATTTAAACATTGGAGAATATCTTACATTTAATTACCACACACACACACACACATATATATATATATATATTTGTGTGTGTTTTTTTATTTCTTAAATATCAAAGTAAAAAATGAAGATGAAAAACAGAGAATTCTCTATATATGTTTTCTATTATTGATTAAAATATGTGATAATTGATCGGAAATTTGCAGAGACCACAAGAAGAAAAATGCTAGGGGTTTTTCTCATAGTATTCTCTTAGCGTTCTCCCAGTCTTACGTGAAAAATAATTTAAGAAAAAAATAAAATTGTAGTGGCCCCCACCACCGATTTTTTTAGGCATTAGCACTAAATTTAGGATAATACAATCCCTAAAGGATTAACTTTTCACCCTTAGGTTTTATTTTTGAATCCAAAAACAAGTTTTAAAGCATTAAAACCTAAATATTAACTCATAAAAATTAATCAATTGGCAAAAAAATCGGTAGTGGGGGTCACTACAATTTTATTTTTTCTTAAATCATGTTCTACGTAGGACTGAGAGAACGCTAGTAAAACACTATGGGGGAGAACCCTAAGCAAACCCCATTATTTAATGTTAAAAAAGTTGAAGATGAATTAATATTGATCTTAACATTATTATTTTGTCCCCAAGAGGTAACTCATTCGGCTAGGATCACGCTTAATGAAGCAGTGGTCACTAGTTCGAATCTCCTCTTTCTCCTTCTTGTGCGACGTGTAAAAAAAAAAAAAAAAAAAACACATTATTATTTTGCCAAAACGAAATGTAATTCACTCTAAACGTACAGTTGTAATTATTATCTGTCAAAGAAGGGAAAATTTTGTTGGGTGTTTATTCCTTCTTTGTCTTTAAATTTGGTAAGTACTCCTTCGTTTTATTTCGTCTAATTAATTCTAATTATTTTATTTGTGCCGTACGTGTTGCTTAAGAGATGCTGGGTCCGCCCCTCTTTGGCCAAACTCCTACGTATAAATGCATGCCAAGTAACCTTCCAATTACAAGGAAAGTAAATGATAAACGTGGAAAAAAAATGCTCGATTGGGTTAATATATATATATTGTTGAATATATTGTAGAAAGCGGAAGAAAGGAGAGAGAGAAGAGAGAAAGCGGAAATATATAATAGACTACATTGTATTGAGTAGCATACTTGTAATGGATACAAGAGCCTCCTTATATAGGAGGAAGAGAGGAGCCTTAGCTTCCAATCTTACCAATGTAGGACAAGCCTCACATATACATTAACATCCCCCGTCAAACTCAATGTGTCGAAACATTGAGGTTGAAAAACAAAAGCATGAATAAAAAAAAAAACATAAACGAAAGGGAAAGAAAAATGAAAAATAACCTAACATAAAATAATATTCTTAACATCCACCCTCAAACTCAATGTGTAAACTTGAGTTTGGATAAAAGAAAAGGGAAAGAAAAATGAATTCACCGAAAAAGTTGCTTGTGCCAAAAGAGTTGCCGAAGTAACGCTATAAAAGAAGAGCTTGGTTCACTTGGTTGTAATTTGACTTTGAAAACCATATACTAGTAATGAAGAAACTTGCATGCCTGAAACCCATGGACCGTCTCACCTGGTGGGCTGAGCTAAAGTCTGACCCAAAAATTCTAACTAGTAGATTGACTCGGCCTGTTGAAGAGGCTAATCATGCCTGAAACCCATGGACCGTCTCGCCTGGTGGGCTGAGCTAAAGTCTGACCCAAAAATTCTAACTAGTAGATTGTCTCGGCCGGTTGAAGAGGCTAAGTATGGAGAAAAAAGGGCCGGTTAAAAGAGGCTAAACATGCCTGAAACCCTTGGACCGTCTCGCCTTGTCAGCTGAGCTAAAGTTTGACCCAAAAAAAAAAAATTCTCACTAGTAATGGATCAATGGCCTAGGAAAGGCTGCAGTGACCGATGATGGCGGCGTTTGACAAGGCATAAATGGGCCAGTTGAAAGGGGCTTTTTTTGCTCAAAAAATATCTGACCTTAGAGTGCCTACTGCAAGAAGAATGAACCGGATTGAACTGCGCCAAAGAAAAAGGCGGTGGAACCGAATTGAACCACATAAAACAAATGCCTAAATTTGGAGAAAAATCTTGTTTTCTGCCACATAGAGATGCCAAAAGCAGAAATAGACCATAAATTTGAAATCAGGATGACAAATTAAGTCGGAAACACCTGGTCAACTTTTGGAGTCCCGGTCAAAGTCAACGGTCAACTATAGAAAAGTCAACAGTCAACGGTACTGGTGTGGCAGGTTGCTGACATGGCAGAAACGCTTACTTGGTAGTCTGCTGACATGGCGCTAGGGCTGATGTGGCACGCAGAAGACCAGGCGCGTGTAGTACATGCGCCAAAGAGTTAGCGGCGCCGAAGGCGCATGGATCCCACGCGCATGAGCTTCAACCGGCGCGTGGAGGTGCGTGCGGTATCCGATGGGGGCGTTCTTGGCGGAGATATGACCGTTGTCACTGGATCTATAAGGTGGACTGGCAACCTTCCTGATTGGGCCGACATGACGGCGCGTGGAGGTGCTGGAGTGGCACGTGGGCAAACAGCAACAACTTCTAGGGGCGCATGGTGGCACGTGGAAGCTCAGAATTGGCTGAGACTGCACATATCCACCGATCCGAGGTCGAGACACCACTTTTGGTGGTTATTTTGGCTGAGAGGGGTCACGGTGGTGGCACAATTGGCTCGGGCATCAACTGCCGGAGGAGCTCGGAGGGCCGATGACGGCAGATCTTCCACAAATCTGTAGATCTGAAGGAGTGGAAGAGATTTGGAGCAGAAAACCTGCTTGGGGGCGCGCATAGACGATCGGAAACTATCGGAAAGAGGAGGTCGCTAAAGGGAACGCTGAAAAACGTCAAAGATGTTTATTGAAGGCCACAGAAAAGTGGCTCTGATACCATGTTAAATATATTGTTGAATATATTGTAGAAAGCGGAAGAAAGGAGAGAGAGAAGAGAGAAAGCGGAAACATATAATAGACTACATTGTATTGAGTAGCATACTTAGAATGGATACAAGAGCCTTCTTATATAGGAGGAAGAGATGAGCATTAACTTCCAATCTTACCAATGTGGGACAAACCTCACATATACACTATATCGTTGTCAAAATAAATATAGAAATGGCAATAATTAGATGAATATTTCATGAAAAAATGTCCTGTACGTTTCGGTAGAACGTTTTCACAAGTAAAATGACGTGAAGATAATATATGTTAATTAATACGCTGTAGCAGGCCGGGTCCATGCAATAAAAATATATCAGCGGGACATAAAATATATATGTGGGTGCCTGAAATTGAGAGTGATCGAGTACATCATCTTTGGTTTTTGCTTTCATTTATTAATTTTTCATTCTTTAATTCTCTAAAAGGTTTTTCTCGGGTATGGAATATTTGGCAGCAAGCTATCGAGAATCTTATATATTAATATGAATATATTCAGCCGCCATTAATCAATAGGCCTTGTTTGGGGATAGACCGGACCGGCCCAACTCAAAATCTCAAAAAATTCATTTCAAAATCAATTTTAATATTTTTATTTTTTATATCACATTAATCACTTTTTATTATTATTCAAATAAAAATATCACTACAAAATAAAAAAAAAAATTATTTTTTTATACAAAACATTCTTACTTTTTTTTTTACATCAATCAAATTCGCTACGATGCCAATTCATTTTCTCAATACACTCCATTACCAAACACAGACATATTTGTCTGGCACCTGGGAATTCAGTCTAAAGGCACATTTTCGAACCACAAAGCTACGAATTGGGTCAAAAGTAAAGTACGCAAATATGCTAATCTTTTGGGTAGACCTGACCAATATTTTACCAACCACCGTGATATTGCATGGCGAAGAATTTTGAAAAAAATTAATGTAGGTCGATTCTTAAAGTGTTTATTAAATTATTAAATTTACTACTTTTAACTAATTTGAGTTTTTAATATAAGTAGTAATTTAGCATAGTTGTTATAAAACCAAGTTCATGGACGTAAATTAGAAAAAAAAAAAAAAAAAAAAAAGGTTCATGGACGTACGGTAATTAAATGGGTATTTTGTTGATCATGCTTATAGGCTTTGTTTGCCTAATATTATGCAAATGCAACAACACCAATTAATGGAACTTCATGATAATCTTCTTCGATCCTTCGGATCTTCACCATCCATAATAACATCGATCTCCACGGCCCGATTCATTTGGTCCCTTGTGACATGACTCCCCTTCCTAGATCGATCATCTACATGTGATTTGTTTCGAACATTTTCAATCAATCTCTCCTTAACCACTTTGGAATGGACCCAAAAGTATTAGAATGTTTAGGAGATATGGTGATAAGAAAATAAAATAAAAAACAGTCTGGCTACAAGATGAAATATGTTAAAATAAAATTATAGGATGCCTTTTATTCAATAACCTTAGGTTTATAGAAAACCCCTTACAAGTTGTAGAAGTAATTTTCTACATATTATTTGAAAGGAAATTAGATACTTCCTAATTGTCTCATGCATATATAGGAGACTAGATTATTTGGAAGGAAATTAAAGATACAAATATTTTATTCTTGCCAAACTGAGTCGGTTGATTGCAGTACTGGTAAAAATTAACAACAAATGATCTCCCCTTTACAACTTCTTGTTTGTACTTGATGATCTTTTCTGTCTTTCTTTTCTTGGGAAAGTTTTCGTGCCAACCTGCAGCATGTGAGGGATAGAAGAAGTTGTATCTACAATTAATAAACGTACGGTATTTTCACTAGCTTATTCATGTTATATATTTTCTGTAGCATCATCAATAGGTATTTTCTCAACCAAATCAGCCTGACCACACACGCATGCATCCAAGAGAGATCAGGCATATGTAGTATTACATTAGTCAAATAATAAATGAGGTTTCTGTGGAAGCTTACTTGAATGCGAAGATAATTCTTGCTCTTGCAATTTTGAGTTCATAACACCACAGAGATATGATAATCAACCATATCTGTATTTGCTTGTGTAAACATATCCACCAATGGGATGGGCTGGTCAAGTTGATATACCCAACCAAGACTACCCCATGTCGCTGCCGTTTCAGCAATATCATATAGTTGTTCTTTCTTTTCCGAGCTGGTCCCATGCCAATTGAGATTACTAGAAACAATAACGTCTGCATATATATATATCGGATTATTTGCAGCAATTCCAAGATTGAATTCTCTGTCTTTGTTCTTGAATTTGTAGGGAGGGAGATAATTAAGTCAGAGCTTTTAAAGCATGGATATAATTACTCATATTTAACATAGTGCTTCTCGGTGGACTTTACATTTATGTGAGCTGTAATAATAATGTAATATCCTTTTCTGATATCTCGTCGGTGTCTTCTGTCTTTGACTTGACCAACTACGTCCCCTATCAAACAAAAGTATGCCTCGACCAGAATAAGAATGCCTTGTGCCTTGTAAGGTATAAGAAGCTCAGGTTTTCTTGCTCTCACAATTGATCGACCATGCGACCTATTTATAGCGCTTCATGCATGCATGGTCTACAACTACTGTATTTTGTAGTTCAAAGGGATATATGATAATAGGAATCTGAAGGAAGCTTGATGCACCGGTCATAGGGTAAGTGTATGTTGGAACTGTAATTAATTGGAGCCCGCTCGACTTGAAACTTTCCACATGTATTTATTCATGAAGACTTAGGTTTCATACTAATTAAAGAAGGTAAGATGGGCGCACTTATTTTAAGATGAAGAAAGTCTTCTTCTCAAATGCAAGATATATATATATATATATATATATAGAGAGAGAGAGAGAGAGAGAGAGGCCATGGTCCTCAATGATTGGTCGTGGCTTTCCACATTGCAGAAGCTCAAAAATGTGAACAATTAATATATATATATATATTTTTTTGAGGGAAATGATAAACATTTCATTCAAAAAGAAAATTGGGTAAGCCTAAGCCTTACAAAGATAGAGCCTTCTGCTCTAAAATAACAGTATTCAAAATACAAATAGGTGGTTCCTCCAACCAAACTTGTGGGTCTGGATTCCTAGTAGCAAATTTAGAAAGCTCATGAGCCGCTTTGTTGGCATCTCTCTTCACATGCCCAATTTTCCATCGTCGTAGAGATCCTAAGACCCATTTTATATCATCAATAATTTGACCATAAGGGAGCCAGCTTGGTTGTGAGTCTTGTATCGCCTTCACCACTAGCATTGAATCTCCTTCAAAAATAACCTCTTGTACTCCCACTTCAATGTAGAATTCCACCACCCTTCTCGCAGCACTGGCCTCAACCATTACAGGATCATGAATCGACTTCACCTGTTGGGAAAGAGCCGCTATAACGTTACCTTGACCATCTCGAATAATGACCCCTATACCCATGATATTTTCTGCTTGAGAAATGGCCACATCCCAATTTGCCTTGAAGAGATCCATAACTGGAGCTTCCCATTTTGCCTTCATTGATGGTGATGATTCCATGCCTTCCCTTGCTTCATGTTCGCTTTCTGAAAATCATTTAGGTGTCCCATTGCTTGCCTCACAACTTCTCCTTGATGTTTGAATTGCTCCCCATGCATCACACCGTTTCTTCTTTTCCGAATACCCTTTGCGATCATGACAAACAGCTCTAGCTCATCCTTCATCAGTCTCTCCATCAACGTCTCAATCAGCTCACAAAAATTCTCCCCTCCAGAATGTATTTTTTGTAGCTTTCTACCACTTGCGCTCCAGATATCTTGGGATGAAGGGCAGTCCCACAAAATATGATGGGTAGTTTCTATTGCTCCGCAGCAGAGAATGCAAGTGTCTTCCGATCCTCTATTATCTTTCGCCTTCTTAGATTGTCTTTTGTAGGGAGAATTTTGTTGCATGCCCTCCATATAAACATTTTTGCTGAGTTTGGGATTTAAAGACTCCATATCATTTTCCACATATCTTCTGGTTTTGCTCCCTTAGAACATTCCCCTTTCAGCCTCTCTAACCTTTCCTTCTCAAGGTGATAAGCACTTCGCACCGAGAATTCTCCCGTTTTTGTCGTCCGCCATATTATTTTATCATCATGGTGGAATGGCAGTGGCTTCCTCTTCCCCAAAATTCTGAAAAATAAAAGGCCTATTCCATTGCACCAGGTTGTCTTCTATCAAATCTGCAACCACCATATCCTCTCCCACCAAATGGCTATACGTTTGTGCTGAAAATGTGGTCGACCGAGGTATCCACTTCTCTTCCCTGACCCGGATTGAATTACCATTACCAATGCGCCATATAATTCCTTCTGCAAGCAAGTCTCTCCCTACCAAAAAACTCCTCCAAGCGAAAGAAGGCTTTGAGCCCAATTTCGCAGTCAAAATGGAGCCGTTAGGGAAATACTTGGCTTTGATGATTTTTGCCGTCATACTCTCCGGATATTGTAGAAGACGCCAACATTGCTTGGCTAATAAAGCTTTGTTAAAACAGACTAGGTCCCGAAAACCTAATCCTCCTTGATCTTTTGCACGTCCCAACCTTTCCCAACTCATCCAATGTATTTTCCTGTCATTTTCCTTATGCCCCCACCAGAATTTTTGCATTAATTGGTTCAAATCCTTGCACAATTCCTTCGGGAGCAAAAAAATGCTCATACTATATGTAGGGATGGCTTGGGCCACAGCCTTGATAAGCACCTCCTTTCCCGCCTAAGAGAGAAATTTTGTTTTCCAATCCAAGAGCCTTTTATCAACCCTATCCCTTAAATTTTGGAATTCTCTCATTCTTGAATTTCCTACTAAGGCCGGTAGCCCCAAGTAGGTGTCAAACCTTTGAGAATCTTGAACCCCCACTACCTCCAGAATACGAGTTCTTGTTTCTTGGCTTGTGTTCCTGCTAAAAAATATGGAAGTTTTATCATCATTTAACCTTTGACCTGACGCCTCCTCATCAACTCCCAAGACTCTTCTCAAGCAGTTCCACTCCTGTTCTATAGCCTTGCAGAAAAGAAGACTGTCATCAGCGGAAAAAAGGTGATTTAATCGCAAACCTTTAAAAGAGTTTGGGACCCCTTTCAAATGCCCAGACACTTCTTCATTTTGTAGCATTGTGCTCAAGACCTCAGCACATAGAATAAACAAATATGGGGAGAGTGGGTCCCCTTGTCTGATTCCCCTAGATGGAGTAATGCGTCCAACAGGAGAGCCATTAACAATCACCGAATAAGTCACTGAAGTTACACAATTCATCACCAATTGAACCCATTTGTTCTCGAATCCCAATCTCTTCATGACCTCTTCTAGAAACGACCACTCGACCCGGTCGTATGCTTTGCTCATGTCTAGTTTACTGCCATGTACCCCACCCTTCCATACATGCGAGAGTGTATAGTATGAAGGGTTTCGTACGCTGCAATAATATTATCAGAGATCAATCGGCCCGGGATAAAAGCCGATTGATTACTATAAATAATAACAGGAAGTATGTATTTTAAGCGGTTTGCCAATACTTTTGAGAGAATTTTGTACACCACATTACAAAGGCTAATGGGCCTAAAATCCGACACTCCTACCGGATTTTTCTTTTTAGGAACTAAAACAATGTGAATAAAATTAATATCGGGGTCAAGACAACCATTATTAAAAAATTCTCTTACCCCCCTTACTACCTCTTCCTCCACTAGATTCCAATGGTCTTGATAAAAAGCAACAGGAAAACCATCAGGTCCAGGTGACTTCAAAGGTGCCATTTGGAACAACGCTTGATGGACTTCTTCCTTCGTCACTTCACCTAGTAACTGGCTATTCATCTCATTCGTAACCCTCACTGGCAAAGTCTGGAGGCATGCTTCCAAACCACAAGGATTAGAGGAAGTAAAGAGCCAATCAACGAACCCCACAAAAGCACTTTCAATACCGGCTTCAGACTCATGTTTTGCTCCCTCACTATCAATGATTGCGGAAATTAAATTGTTCCGCCTCCGCTGAGAAGCACACGCATGGAAGTATTTAGAGTTTCTGTCCCCATGCGTCAACCATACTTCTTTATCTCTCTGCCGCCATTTCAAGTCCATCATCTCCATTAGATTATGTGCTTTTTCCTGCATTTGTTTAATACCCGGCACGTCCCAAGCTCCCTCACCCGTATGCATTTCTTCCACCTTTGTCAAAGTTGCACGTAAATCAGCCTCTGTAGAGTCCTTATTCATCTTTACCCATCTGAGCAGAGATGACCTGCTCTTATTTAATTTACCAATGACGGGGTCCCAGCCACTAGGACGGCCATGCTTGGCTCTCCACACTTGTTTAATAACTCCCGCCACTTCCTTTTTGTTTGATACACAAATTTAATTGTACTCGTCAATTGCACAAGTCGTTATGCAATGTAGCGGGTGTGCAAGTGCGAGGTCGAATCCCACAGGAAATCGCGTTTTGTGTAAAAACCAATTTAAATCGCCTAAACTAATCCTATCTTAACCTAGTTCCAAATAACAAGCATGTGGCATGCATAAAATAAAACCTAATTAAAATGTAATAAAATAAATAAATAAAAATCCTAAAGTCGAGATTCCACCTCACCATATTAAATACATAATGGGATAACTTCACTAACCCCCCATGAAGTTTGGCCATTTTTTCAAACACTCCCTTAACATTCAAAAATTCTCACTTACCCACCCCCCTTGAACTTTCAAAAATTCTCACTTACCCCCATCGGTACAAATTAGGGCACAAAATTTTAAAAAAAGACCAAAATACCCCTGATTTTCATTTTTTAAAAAAATAAAAAAACATTTTGGAAGTTGACATTTTAAATAGTGAATTTTAAACGGTGACTTTTGTATAAAATTCCAACTTCCAGATATTTTGTTTATTTTTTTAAAAAATAAAAAATAGAGGTATTTTGGTCTTTTTAAAAAAATTATGGCACAGATGGGTCAACTTGAGAGCAATTGAAAGTTCAAGGGGGGTAAGTGAGAATTTTTGAATGTTAGGGGAGTGTTTGAAAAAATGGCCAAACTTCAGGAGGGGTTAGTGAAGTTATCCCATACATAATATCATGCTTAGTCATACATCAAAAACTATTACGCTACTAGGCGTATTCTATTTGCTATAAATTAGTTCATACATCCGTCTATCGATTAAGCACTATTACATGTCCTATTGTCCTTACGAAATCTTATCGAACTAATCAATGCAAACACTGTTTTAAGAGGTCACAACGGATATTGGTCCGAAGACGAATCATCCGATGTATCTCCGGTTGCAACGACTGTTGACGTTTAACGATTCATAAACAACAATCAACGCAATTTTGTCGCGAAATTGAATTGAAACGAACAAACAAAACAGTAAACGACGAATGAAGTATTAAACTAAGCATAAAAATATGTAGTAAAAACATGGTGAGACTTCATCTTAGTTGAAGATTAGCCTCCCATGGGAACAAGAGACCAATTAAAACTAAGATAAAGCATTAAAATAAAATAAGTGACGATTTAGGGGGTTACAAAGGGCTTCTGGCCCTTAAGGCGCCTCCAAAAAACGTAAAAATACAAGAAAAGAGGCAAAGTTCTATTTATAGATAAAATAAATCGTACTGCCAGGTTAGGGGTGCGTTCGATCGCAGGGGGTGCGAACGATCACAACCCTACGTGCGTTCGATCGTCTAATGTGTGTTCGATCGCAAGTGCATTACAGTGCTGTGTGTGTTCGAGCGTAGGCATTGCGTTCAATCGCATATATTGCGATCGATCGCATGTAACTGCCCACGGCGCAAGCGTTGAAGCGATGGAGCATAGGGCCGACTAGGTCAACGCGAACTTCACGGCTGACATGGCTTGCGATCGAATGTGGTTTCTACGTTCAATTGCAGTGCACTCGAGCGCACTGGTAGGGGCTTGACATCTCTTAGCTTAATTCTTCCCTTTAAGTCACGTTTTCACGACAATGACCTATAGCACAACACAACACAAAAACAACACAAAACATAAGATATTAACACAGTTAAGAGCCTAACAAATGTAAGTTAAGGAAGGTCCAATATACAATATTAGACACTGATCATTGTTCCATGCCTTTTCAAACCGGAATCTCCTCTGTTTTTTCCCCTTCTTCACATTACTCCAACGGTACCATAAGTGCACTGGCGCATGATCAGAGGAGCATGGGGCTAAGATATAAACCTGTTTGAATGGGAATAAATCCTGCCACAAAGAATTGGCAAGCACCCGGTCTAGTCTCTCTTTAACGAAATGGCCCCTTTCTTGTTTGTTGCACCACGTAAAATCCGATCCCGTATATCCTAGATCCTTCAGCCGACATAGTGCAAGAGTATTTTGAACACCTCCATTTGTCCTCTGGCCCGACGACTACCCCCCCACTTTTCATCATGTGCAAGGATTTCATTGAAATCCCCTACACAAAGCCACGGGGCTGGATCATAAGAGCACAGATGACCCAATAAGTGCCATGATTCGATTCAGTGAGCCGCTTCCGGATGACTGTAGAATCCTGTGAACTTCCAAGGTTGAGCCACCCCTTCTGATTTGACAATGGCGTTTATGTGGCGTCTACTATAATTTTGAATTTCAACAGATTGATGTTCCGTCCAAAATAGGGCTAAACCCCCACTCCGTCCCATACTATCAACAACAAATACATTTTGAAAGCCCAACCGCACTCTTATAGCTTCGAACCAGTGAGCCTGCAGTTTTGTTTCCATCAAGAAAATCAAACTGGGGTGCTTTTCCTTCACCAAACGGTGAAGGTTTGGTGAAGGTCTCGAACTGTCCGGGGGTTCCCGAGCCCCCGGCAGTTCCAACTTAAAATACTCATGGCATCTGGCGGGGTTGTGAAACAGCCGCCGCCTTCTTTAGTTCATTTTTACCATCTCCCACCCATTTTCCTTTCTTTCTATTTGCATCCACTGTTTCTGGTTCAGGCACATCATCAGTCTTACGAACACCTGCTAGAGGAGCCCCAGAGCTCCCTGTCGAGTGAGGTGACTCCAGCCTAGCACGTTTTTTCCACGTCATCACCTTCTTTGTTTGTTTTCCTTCAGCTTGCACCTTCATGCCACGTGCCATAATACCAGTTACCTCATCAATGTCCCCCAATACGTTAGTTTCCTTCTTTGGCGCGCCTTCCGTTACCAGCTTTCCATTCTGCTGTTCTCCAGTTTCCCACATGACAGTAACAGACATATTCTCTTTTATGACAGGATTTGGTGGACTTGCTATAAAGGGATTGGAAAACGTCTCCTTCGTTGCAGACTTTAATGAGCTTCCCATAACGTCATCCTCCACTTTCCTTGCCTTCTCCTTATTTTGCGCCCCAATTGAAATTCCTCCCATAACGGTACTTTCCTTGCTTAAACGATCCCCCTCAACTGCATTATTCAAATCCTCATTGTCATTAATGTGTACCGTTTTTTCTATAGAAAATGTTTCCACATTAATGCCAAAGATTTTCCCGTCCGTTACATGCACTGATTCCCCATGATTCATGCCCATCTCCTTGTCCTCCGCCTGGTGCTTCTTGTCCGATGGTGGCTGCTTCGCCGAATTCTGGTGACCCTCAGTACCCTCATCCGTTCTGCTCCATGAACTTTTTGAGGAGTATTCGTTCTGGTGTCTCTCCATCTTCCATGGTCTGTTCGTCACTCTAAGCCACGGGCTATACTCTTGCTTGTGTTCAGCCCCCACTGATATCATGGAGCCTCTGTTCGGGCAACCAGACTCCCCGTGACAGATTGCACCACAAGAGAAACAAAAGCGTGGGATCTTCTCGTATTGAAAAGACACCCAGTGGGTCTTGTCTCTAACCTTTAGCATCCTTCCACGTAAGAGGGGCTTGAACAGATTCAGTTTTTCTCGCACCCGAAGAAACTCACCCCAGCCTACTCCATTCTCGTTTGTCTCCACCTCTTCAACTTCTCCCATATGAGCACCCAATCTTTCACCCGTAGCCTTACCCATGCATGCCAAAGGTAAACGGTACATCCTCATCCAGAAAGACGCCAAGTGGAAAGGTAAATCCATAGGGCATTTAGCTCTGTCAAACTCCAAAATTGAGAACAAATGAACTTCAAAGAACCATGGCCTACCCTCCAAAACCCGCAGTCTGTCAAATGGGTTCTCAAAACCAATGATAAAAGTGTTGTTCCCCACCACTTGAAAAATCACTAGATCTGTTGGCCTTCATACCCGGGTCATCCTTGCACGGATTGCTTCCTTCCCAATAACTCGATCTGACATCACCTTTCCCACCAAACAAGAATCACCCTTATTTCCAATGTTGATGAACTCCTCCTCAGGGACCTCATCAAAAGCCCCTTCATCTTCCGTCAAAGTGAAGTTACCCCACCTCGAAGCTAAGTCGTCAGCCATCCTTTCCCAAAACGAAAACTCTGATCAATATTGTGAATCTCCCTTACAATCCCAAGGCAGGAATCTGAGGAATAAAGTCCTCTCCTCTAGGTAGAAGACGAAGACCTAGAGAGAAAGTTTGTAACTCAACTTTGATTTTGCTATCTCTTTCTTAATATCCCCTCTTCGGTGAATTGAGATCTCTTACAATTCATTTTAAATTTAAGATTCTTAAATTTATAAATCGTAAACAATTAATATTAGAATGTTGAAATATAAGTTGTTATTTCTTATTTCTTTTTAACTATATATATAGTCTCTGCAATTCATCACTTTTCACCCAGATGGTGATAATCATATTAAAAACAATACAAATATAATATAGTTTCTTTTATTGAAGAATGATCACACGCTTAATTATTCAGTGGCGGGAATCCATGATCGATCTCATCCGATCTGTTCCATTTTTATAAAAGGAAGAAATGCCATATATTGACTAATTGACCCTATGACGGTTTTCTGCATCATTTGGAATTTGCAGCAGCTTGTACGTGGGGAGACCTAGCATGGCGAAGCCGCTTCTCTTCAGAGAGTAGTCTCGCAAACCTGCAACAAATTTATAATTAGGTTTTGATCATTATACCAATTAAGGTGATTATAAGAAGGATATATAGTAGAAATTAATCAACCCTACCTTATGAGAGCCTCTTTATTTGTCTCGTGACCAGAATTGACGTCAAGGCCAGTGTCCAAATTGACCTTGGAAACTGGTTTCTTAAGCAATTCATCACCAACTTCAACAAGATCGTCCAAATTCTTCTTTGTGGCTATATCTACAGAGGATACTTCCCCACTTAAATTGTCATCCTGCATCCATCGCTCGAGCTCGTTATAAAAATTTTGAGCCATCCAAAGCTTTAATTTGATCTCAATATAATTATTATTATTCAAAAGATATATACCTGAATTCGGAGGTAGCTTTTCTCAGAGCGAAGGGCTCGGAAAACCTCGGAAAGGTGGAAGTCCACCATATCCGCACTTGCTTGAGAAAAAACGTCAATTATTGGGGTGGACCCATTACTGGTTAACCAGTTTAGGAGGCCCCACTTGGCTGCCTCGTGCGCATTGTATTTCTCTTCAGCTTTGGGAGATCCCGTTCCGATTGAAATCACCAGAAACCGTCCATAATCCATCGGTTTTATAGGAAAGAAGTGAGGGCTTCCTCTAGTCACCTCCTTTGTTACTTCGCCAATGGCAAGTAAAGACTTATATATACGTACAAATTATTTAATTTAGTAAGTTAAAGAGAAAATAATTATATATATGAATTTAATTGGATTTATTTATACTGACTGGATTATTTGCAGCGATGCCACCGTCTATAAGGTTAAACTCTCTCACTTTCCCTGCAGGATCCTTGGTTTCAAAGTAATGAGCAGGAAGATAAGTGGGTGCTGCTGAGGTGGCAATGCATACGTCTGAAAGTAACGCATTTAAACTTGGGTTTTTCTTCACCTGCATGCACAGAAAACCAAAATATTCGACGTTCAGCTCTATAATTATATGATCGACTTCAAGTTTGGGAGGTTGGTAGGGATCGGAGAAGAAATTTGAACCTCGTAGCTGGAGAAGATGGTTGGCTGGAGTCGCTTAATGTCAAATGTTGGGATAACAACATTTGTCAATGTCTGGTTCAGTCTTGTGCTTCCAAGTTTTTCTTTCACAAGGCGATGTAGATATTTCCCATCGTATTTTGGTCCGTAAATAGCTTTGACAATCTTCGTAGCATATTTAAACAACGGGAAACTGCATGTATAGTTTATATTAATCACGTTAATTATATTAATCCCAATAAAAAAAAACATATATATAAATTGGTATATATTGACACAATTACTTGTATTGTGGAAAGATTTTAGGACTGTGATTGAGGTAAAAGTCTTTAATATCCTTGGCAGCAAACAAAGGTCTCTTCTTCTCATTTGGGCTCGTTAGCATGGCTGTCACAAGACCCCCCGTGCTTGTTCCTGCAATCACGTCAAAATAATCCGCGATTCTTGCATCTTCACCGTCCAGCTTCTGCATCCATCATATATATCCCCAAAAAATAGTAAGCTCGATCTATTACTTGAAGAATTAACATTTATAGTAAATTATAGAATCAATTGCACCAAAATCCATTTATTGTACCTGAAGCTCAGACTCTAGGAAACAAAGGATAGTTCCGGGGATAAGCCCTCTGATTCCACCTCCATCAATACTGAGAATGGTGATCAGGTTTCCATAAGTTGGAGGCTGGAGGGGTGCATGTGTTGCTTCCATGAGGGACTAGTGAGGGTGCAGCTAATTATGTGTGTGTGAGAGATCGAGAGAGAGAACTTTAATTTAGTGATCTTGAATTCTTGATGTCCCTTTGATAAAAGCTAAGGGAATTTATAGTCATCTTTCTCACTTTCCAAGTTCCTGCATGCAGCCATCGATCTCATGGATCACGCTCCAAAAAAGAAAAAGTCATCAAACTTGATCACCAACTTTTACTTTAATTCACCATTATGATTGAGACGACGTATCCTGTCTGACATGTGGAATGTTAATTACTAGTTACTAAGTATATAACCAGGTCCATGTGCAACGCACTTGTAAGAAATGTCTTCTATATATCATGCAACATTTAACTTCCACATGGTAAACATTTAAATATATATTAACTAGATTGGCTGTTTTCAACGAAAGTAATACCCCTTGTACGTACATGCGTATATATAGGGCAAGAATATGGTCTAGCTAGCGGCATGTTGAACACGATTAACATTTGCATATATATGTAGTAGATGTCACTTTTTTTTCTTTTTCTTTTTTGAGGGGGATCATTACGCATGCAGGAGCTGAATGAGCTATATATTGACTTCATTGGAGATTCCTTGGGCGGCCAATGTCATGTTTTTTTGGTTTTTTGGTTTTTTGTATGGACATGTCACCGGCCACAAGTCCCCAAGTTCATTTTTATTTTTACGTTCAGTAAAATTATAATTTTGGGTTTACTGATAAAATAATTTATCAGTAAAAAAATTATAATATTGTTCAAACTCGCTCTTGAATATTCTATGTAAAAAAGTATTGAGGGTGCAGCTAACTAAGTGTGTACGTTATGTGTGTGTGTGTGTGTGAGAGAGAGAGAGAGATTTTAATGATCTGGATGCCTCTTTGATAAAACCTTGGGGGAATTTATAGAGTAGTCTTTCTCACTTTCCAAGTTCCTGCAGCCTTCTCATGGATCACGCTCCCAAGAGGACATAAATTTTCTTTAAATCGGTTTGGATGAAATTTCGTCCAATTCACATAAAATAGTGTCAAGTGTCTAAGCATTTAATATGTACATTAAATATTAAAGGTCATTAATAGCAACTTACTAACTAATTAAGGTTAGGTTAACCTTTTTTTTTTTTTTCTTTTACTTTTTCTTTCTCTTTTGGTTAAACGTTAGACTAATATTTTCACCAAGGTTAAAACTAACCTTAAAAAGGGAAGAACTAATGTCATATTTGATTAAAAACCCAAAAAAAAAAAAAAAAAATGACGTTAGGTTAGAACTAAAGAAGCTAACGTTAGCTTAGAAGAAGAAAAAAATCACTTCTAAACAAGGTGTTATTAAATTTTAGTAACCCTAAACAAGGTGAAGTTGATGAGTCATATTAAAAGCATACATTTTTCTCCATTCTCTAGTTTCTCAAGTTCTCGATCTGCATATGCGGCTGAAAGATTGTTACTTAACTTGCTTTAGGAGAAGAAGGCATATGTGATTAGGATTTTTTGCTATATATGTGAAAACTACTATCATATGAAGGTACTCTTCTTGATATGTTAACAATTGAGTCTTCGTGTTTTTGATTAATTCTAATCTCTATTTAGTTATCACATTAACAGAAAGTTATCTAACATTTTGAATTTTTTATTTAAACTATTTAATTAGTTTTTTCTTGTCTTTTCATCACTGATATTTAGCTATTTACCAAGCCCATGGCTTTGAGAATATGGAACCATGGTTTTTTTTTTTTTTTTTTCTAAGCCAACGTTAGCTTCTTTAGTTCTAACCTCTTTTTTTTAGGGGGGGTTTTAATCAAATATGACGTTAGGTCTTCCCTTTTTAAGGTTAGTTTTAACCTTAATTGGTGAAAATATTAGTCTAACGTTTAACCAAAAGAAAAAAAGAAGAAGAGGAGGAGGAGGTTAACCTAATCTTAATTAGTAAATTGCTATTAATAACCTTAAATTTTTAATGCTTAGATACTTGGCATCATTTTATGTGGGTTTGACGAAATTTCATCCAAACCGGTTTGAAGGAAATCCATGTCCCTCCCAAAAATGGGTTATTAAAAAAAAGGAAGCTTAATTACAATTGACCAACTTTTACTATATAGAACTAAGGAATTGAAGCATATTCATTAATATGATTGTACGTGACGTGTGAATTGGTCCCAACGTGCAACGCACTTGCAATAAATCAATTAAGTATTTAGAAAATGTCTTCTCTATCATGCAATAGTACTCGCATGTTTTTAATTTCCACGCACATTATTTTCTAACATTTAAATATAATATATACATTCTATTGTAGCGACAATATATATATAAGGCTATTTTCAACGAAATTTATCATCAATAAATTTCAACATGTTGAACACGATAAACATGATTTGCATATGTGCTAGATGTACGTCATGTTTTAATTTTTTGGATCATCACTTACGCAGGCTGGCCAGGGGCGGATTTAGCTATACATTGACTTGGGGGATCCTTGGGGGCGGCCAATGTCTTTTTTTTTTTTTTTTTTTTGTCACCACAATTGTCCCCAAGTTTAAATTTTATTTTTAACTTAAAAAGTTATAAAATTGGGTTTACTGATAAACTAATTAATCATAACCTAAAAAAATAACTTTAGGTACCTCCAACCGTACGTGTTTGTTTAAGCTTAGAGAAATTCTTTTAACCTATGTTGCCTAGCTAATTTTGGCGATACATACTATATATAGATCCTCTTTGTTAATTTATGGACTAACAAAGAGGATCTATATAAAGTTATATATATAACTTTATTCCATTAATTAGAATTCTATTATAATTATGCCTTCATGTGAATAAAATATCAAACACCTTCAATTTGTATTTAATTAAACCACATGAAATCGATCATATGTGGCATTTGGACCGCATGCCTATTATTATTATTATTATATATGTTTTATTTCCTTACTTTCTTTCTTTTTTTTGACATGTCCACACACAAGGCAACCATCCCTATCCTTATCAATTTCATGTTAAAAAATAAAATAAAAAAAGCTGAATTAATTATTGATCTTTTAGATCTATAACATTTTGCAAAAATTAACCAAATGATAATTCAATCTAAACAGTTTGTAAATTATCTGTCAAAATTAAGAGGGAAAATTTTATTGGGTGTTTATTTCTTCTTTGTCTTTTAATTTGTTTTTGGTAATTAAGTGCTCCTTCGGTTTATTTCATCTAATTAATTCTAATTATTTTAATTGTGTCGTGTAACCTGGAGATGCTGGGGCCCCTCTTTGGCTAAACTCAACATAAAAATAATGCCAAGTAATAGCCTATTTGGGATTGCGTTTGAGAAATAGAGTTTTTAAGTCAAGATGAACTTTTGGACAAAAGCTTCATTTTAGCTTTACGAAAAGTGTGTTTTGACCATTTTCAGGTTTTTTTGACACTAAAAACGCTTTTAATTTTTTTACTAAACGGGTACTTTTTCTTTAAACAGACTTTTTGAGTATTAAAACACTTTTAGATTATTCAAACACAATCTCAAACAGGCTTTAAGCTTCAAACACGAAAAGCAAATGATAAACGTGAAAATGGAATAATATTTATTCTAGAAAAATGCTCGATTGGGTTAATATATAATACATCGATGGTTCTCGCGCGTCCTTAAGGTTTCTGACAATATATATCACTGTCAAAATATATATAAATTTAGTATTTCATGAAAAAAAATATCCTAAATTTAATTCGGTGGAGTAAACTGATCAATTTGGTTTTAATATTAATTAATTTATCTACTTGTTTAGATATATACACGTTTACTTTATCTACTTGTTTCTATTTGGTTTTCGCTTTCAGGAAATATTTTTTCATTCCTTCCTATCTAAATGGTTTTTCTCGGGTGTGGAATATTTGGCAGCTAGCAAACTATGAGCTAGAATCTGTGGAACTTGTAAATTTCTCTTGCCGGCCGATTTTAACTTTTTAATTAGTACTGCACCATCTCTAATTTAGCTTATGGATCTAATTAGATCCACGTTTACATAAGATATATATAGTTGTGGATTTTATTCTTAAACACAAGGCTAGTTCACAGTTAGTCAGGCTAGGTTGTCCTTATTGTGCTTAAATGAAAATTTGGAATGCAACCCTAGGCCCGCCAAGAAAATTACTAAATTAGTTTTTATTCACACCACGTTGAGATAAATTAATTTTGGTACGCCAATTTGTTTTTGATGTCCTCATCCGGGCTACGTCCTGCGGTGCTCCATTAATGCTAAATGATGTTAAAAAAAAACGTTAATTACATTTATGTTATAACTTTAAATTACAAATCAAGTTATAATTGAAGATCAATCTTTATAATTGCTTATAAAGTTCAATACGACCTAATAATAAACCAATATGAGACTTAATTGGCAGTTAAGCACCCATGAGAAGGGGTGAAACTAGAACTTTTAGTTTGGGAGGGAGAAATTAAATATAAAAAAAAAAAAAAAAAAAAATTGGGGAGGGGAGAGGAGGACAAAAATTAATTTTTAAGAATTTATTTTATAAAAAATTATTCTTTTGGGACAACCTTACGGCTTGTGGGTAGTTTCGCCCTGCCCATGAGTGCCTTTGCAATACATACATTTTATTTTGACTACTCATCTTCTCAATGTAAAAGGACTCCTAAATTTGATACAAGATGAAATATGGTAAAGAAAATTGTATGATATGCCTCTTATTCAATAAACCTTGCAACTTCAACAAATAAAATTAATAGACGTTGAGTTTTATAGAAAAACCCTTACAAGTTGTAAAAATAATTAATTAGGGAAAATATCCCTAATTATAATTTTTTACACTATTTGAAGAGAAAAATACTCTAATTTACTCCTAAGGAATTACATTATTTGAAAGGAAATATACTCCGAGGAGAGATTGCAATTTTCTCATAAGAGATTGCATTATTTGAAAAGAAAGATACTACATATAAGAGGTACGTACACTAGTAATTAAACCTAGAGATTGGAGATGATTGATATTCCATTGTGTCCTGAACAGTTGTTTGTATTTGCTGATCTTTTCTCTCGATCTTTCTTTTCTGTCTCTCGACGTTCCTTTTCTCGGGAAAGTTTTTTTGCGAACCTGCAGTAAGAGATAGGAGGAGTTGTATCGATATATAATCAGTACTCATGCAATATATAAACGATATTAATAATTAATTATGATGACAAATATATATATATATATATATATTGATTATATTCCATACCTTTTAAGGGCATCCTCATTAGTGCCACCATTTTCGCTTGTTACAGTCTGACCCGTCTCCCAATTCACCCCAGATTCCGGTTTGTCCAACAGATGTTGCCCGATATCCACAAGCTTGTCCAGGTTCTCTTTTGTAGCAACATCAACTGAAGCTGCTGTCCCTTTCAATGTATCATCCTGCATGATTGACCACACATCACAATTAATGCATCAGATAATCAAAACGAAATTAATTTTAACCACTACTTCCATTGAAATATATAATAAACGATCCAGCTTGGTTTGTGTTGAAGCAAATTACTTGAATGCGGAGATAATTCCTGGTCTTGCAATTTGGCTGCCTTGTCAGCATCGTATGGTTGTTCTTTCTTTTCCGAGCCGGTCCCTATTGAGATTACTAGAAAGCGGCGAAAGTCCATTGGGTTGATAGAGGAGAAATCTGGATTTCCGTCCATCACTTGTTTGCTCACTTGGTTTATGGCAACTAATGTCTGGATCATCATGGTGCCAAAATATGAACAAAACGTCAGGTTAATGTTATATATATATATATATGCATGATGAGACTTTTAACTTTAATAATTAGAAATATATATAAGTAGTGTGGGTTATAATTAAGTAGTATATACCGGATTATTTGCAGCCATACCGCCATCAACAAGATTGAATTCTCGACCGTTTCCTTCTTTGTCTTGGGTACTGAATTTGTAGGGAGGGAGATAAGTAGGAGCCGCGGAAGTGCCGATGCATATGTCAGACAGTCGAGCATCCAAATAGGGGATCTTCTTCACCTGCATGCACCAATATTTGTTAATTACTTTAATTTTCTTTTAGAAATGCATGTTACCATGAAATTTACTAGAGAGAGAGAGAGACCTCATAGGATGAAAAAATGGTGGGCTGCAAAAGCTTGATGTCAAATGTAGGAATAACAACATTGGTCAATGTTTTCCCCAACCGAGTTTCTCCTAGCTTCTCTCTTAAAATCCCATGAAGGTATTTCCCATCATACTTGGGTCCTCTCACTAAATTAGATGCACTTTCGAATGATCCAAACAAACCGCTGCAATTGAAAGCATCAAATTAAGTTCTATTGCACGTGATCAGGAAATTAAGAAGCAGCAATCGAGTGTATATAACCAGATTAATTAATCACCTATCCTGTGGGAAAATTTTAGGGCAGTGGTCGAGATAGAAGGGCTTGATATCCTTGGCAGCAAAGAGAGGACGATTATTTTTATCTGGAGCAGTCAACATGGCGGTTACAAGACCACCTGTGCTTGTTCCACCAATGACATCGAAGTAGTCTGCAAGCCTTGCTTGCTTACCATCCAGCTCCTGCAACAAGATCTAACATTAGAAAATGCAAGAGAAGGTATATGTATATGAACTAATAATAATAATGTAGACATCATGTGCATGAATGGACGTGCATGTATGTCTTGGATTTGGAATATATATATATAAATGAAAAATTAAGTAGAGTTATACGTACGAACGTACCTGAAGTTGGGATTCAAGGAATTCAAGGATAACAGCAGGGATGATCCCCCTGATACCACCGCCATCAATGGTGAGAATGGTTATATACTTCCCATAAGTTGGGGGATCAATTTGGGAAGATGATGATCGACTTTGCTCCATTATAATTAGGAAAGCAAGTGTTGTAGGTTGCAAATATATATTAGAAAAGAATGCCTTGGGCCTTGTAAGTTAACGTAAGAATAATAAGCTCAAAGTAGTTTAATTTAATTTCTCTTCTCACAATTGTCGACCTATTTATATATAGCGCTCGCTCCAAATGGACACATGCATGAATCTGCAGGGAAGATTCACTGGTCATGGGTGCATGCAGGAGGAAGTTGATCGAGTTTGTTCTTGCATGAAGCCCGCCCGCCTTGAAAGTTTCCATGCATATATGGTCCAAGTCCACTACACTAAACCCCGTATCTTCATACAAAGAATAATTTTTCTGCAGAGAAAACTTCGTTTAACATGTAACTGTCATGACAAGTCGCTTATGCATTTATATATGTGAGACCAAGAAGTTTAATTCCTCATGACCTTTTCAAAAGTACTTAGAAGTTTCATATTAAAGAAGGTAAGGTTGCTTATTCTTGAGTAATTAATGCTACATATTATATATATTTGTATCCTATTAATTATTCAACAATATTGACTAATTGTTAATTTAAATGAAACATATGCATTAAACTTTTTAAAATTTTAATGAGGATTAATTCAATGTTAGTAGAGAGTATCACGTCAATATTGTTAATTGAATATTATATAGAATTATAGTGTCTAATATTTTTCAATCTTCTCCTCAAATGCAGCATCGAAGATGAGTCATGAGGTAGTCATATCTTTTTTAATCACTCCTAGATTTATCATATTTTTGTGTAACAAAACTAGCCAGATCATGAAGTACTTGAGAATTAACGTTAATTTGATGGATTTGTTTGGCCACGTATACATTAAAGAGATTTAACCTTAATTCCAAACATATATAAACTGATCCTCTTCATCCCTTTTTCCATTAATTAAGAAACGGTTGAAATTAAGTCAGAAGGTTCAGAAGACTTCTCTAACTTGTAAGCATTAGAATTTTCCTGGGTAGTGGGCATGACGCGGTCGTACGCGTACCCTTGTCCTCATTGTCTTCATCGAAGCTCCTAAGTCAAACTCTTTAAAGAAACGGTCAAATTGCTCCACATTCACCTGAGAACACCAATAGAACCTTCTGTAATTGGATTAATATTCTTCGCTAGAAATTTAAATTGCACACAGAATTTGCTAATTAATTATATACTAAAAAGTTTCACGTATATAAATTAAAGATAGGCTCTAGAATATAAATGTCGTGATATTTCTTGTTTACAGCTCTCGTTAGGTTGAGTTTGTATCACGTTTACCCACTTTAAGAGGTGAAAATCTTTTATGCAAACTTCAATATGTGTTCTTTCATGAGCAATAACTTTACTTTTCTAAGCTGTGTCTTGACCTTTAAATTAAAGAACTATAATGTAAAGAAGATTAAAACTATGAGTAATACTACTCTTCACGCCTATTTATCGCACTAATTTTATATCGATTGATATGACATGTTTTAAGCAGCTTTTACCAAACGAATGACATCAATTATATATAATTAGGAACATGGTTCAAACCTATTCCGTAATTGACAATTTTTGCCATACAAAAACTATGTGTTGACCTACACCAAGATTTGTAATCAAATACGTATACTTCCTCAAAAACTATTATTTATAAGGCTTCATTGACACACCTTATCAACGTCTTTTACACTTTTATAGTATGGATATAACTCATATTTAACATAATGCCTAGCCTCTAGGTGAATTTTATATTTATGTGAGCTATAAAATTCGTATCTCATCAGTGTCTTCTGTCTTTGACCTAACCAATTATGTCCCATATCTAACATAAGTATGCATTGACCAGTATGTATAAGAATGCCTTGTGGCTTGTAAGGTATGGTTTTTCTATCACAATTGATCGATTATAATATCCACATGTATTTATTCAAACTTTCCATGTATAATCCAAACTAAACCTGTAAACTTCATAATTAATATCCATATGTATTTATTCAAGACAGGACAAAGAAGATATTTCCCGCGAAGAAATTAAATTACGTACTAATTATTAAGATGCATGTAACTGTCATAACAAGTCGTTTACGTATATTTTATATTTGATTAATTATTCCTCGTCATTAATTAATAAGTCATGAAGCGGTCCAATGGGCATTTGAAGCCCACCGTTTATTCGGTAAACCTTAGGTTTTACATAAAACCCCTTACAAGTTGTAAAAGTAATTCGGAAAAATGTCCCTAATCTTTTACTTTATTTAATTTGAAAGGCGGAAAGATATATCTTAATTTTCACCCAAGGGATTACATTATATGAAAAGAAATGCCATATTGAGCTACAGCCCATTGGAATTTGCAGCAGACTTATTAGCATGGCGAAGCTGCTTCTCTTCAGAGAGTAGTCTCGCAAACCTGCAACAAATTAATAATTAGGTTAGTTTTGATTATTAATTAATTAATTAGGTGATAGTAGAAATTAATAAATCCTACCTTGTGAGAGCCTCTTTATTTGTCTCATGATCACCATAATTGACCTCCAGGCCAGTGTCCAAATTTACCTTGGAAACTCGTTTCTTAAGCAATTCATCACCAACTTCAACAAGATCGTCCAAATTCTTCTTTGTGGCTATATCTACGGAGGATACTTCCCCACTTAAATTGTCATCCTGCTTCCATCGATCGAGATCGATTGTTATATATAAAGAAGAAAATTCGAAAGCTTTAATGTGATCAATCTCAAAATATGGGCATGGAATATGATATATATATATATATACCTGAATTCGGAGGTAGCTTCTCTCACATTGAAGAGCTCGGAAAACATCAGAAAGGTGGAAATCCACCATATCCGCACTTGCTTGAGAAAAAACGTCAACTATTGGGGTGGACCCATTACTGGCTAACCAATTTAAGAGGCCCCACTTGGCTGCCGCGTGCGCGTTGTATTTCTCTTCAGCTTTGGCAGACCCAGTTCCAATCGAAATCACCAGAAACCGTTCATAATCCATCGGTTTTATAGGAGAGAAGGGAGAGCTTCTTTTGGTCACCTCCTTTGTTACTTCGCCAATGGCAACTAAAGCCTACGAATGTCATGTCGTACAAATTAAAGTCAAAACTTGTTTAGGTATATATATATATGAAATTAATTAATTAATTTGATTTATTTATACTGACTGGATTATTTGCAGCGATGCCCCCGTCTATAAGGTGAAACTCTCTTACTTTCCCTGCTGGATCTTTGGTTTCAAAGTAATGAGCTGGAAGATAAGTGGGTGCTGCTGATGTGGCAATGCAAACGTCTGAAAGCAACGCATTTAAGCTTGGGTTTTTCTTCACCTGTTTGCACAGAAAAACCAAAATATATATATTCAACGTTCAGCTCCATACATATATGGTTGATCGACGTCGTTTTACGTCATTTAAGTTTGGGAGGTGGGCAGGTAGCTAGATAGGGAGAAGAAGGTTTGAACCTCAAAGCTGGAGAAGATGGTTGGCTGGAGTCGCTTGATGTCAAACGTTGGGATAACAACATTTGTCAATGTCTGGTTCAATCTTGTTGTTCCAAGTTTTTCTTTCACAAGGCGATGTAGATATTTCCCATCGTATTTTGGTCCGTAAATAGCTTTCACAATCTTCGTAGCATATTTAAACAACGGGAAACTGTATGTATTGTAAACATGCATGAGCATGAGATCACGTTAATTATATTAATCCAAATAAAAAAACATATATATATATTGGTATTTATTGACACAAATTACTTGTACTGTGGAAAGATTTTAGGACTGTGATTGAGGTAAAAGTCTTTAATATCCTTGGCAGCAAACAGAGGTCTTTTCTTCTCATTGGGGCTAGTTAGCATGGCAGTCACAAGACCCCCCGTGCTTGTTCCTGCAATCACATCAAAATAATCCGCGATTCTTGCATCTTCGCCATCCAGCTTCTGCATCCATCATATATATCCCCAAAAAGAGTAGTTAATTAAGCTCGATCTACTACTGCTTGAATAATTAAATTTTGCTTAATTTGGGCATGGAAACATATATATATATATATTAATTGGTTGTACCTGAAGCTCAGACTCGAGGAAACAAAGGATAGTTCCTGGGATAAGCCCTCTGATTCCACCTCCATCAATACTGAGAATGGTGACCAGTTTTCCATAACTTGGAGGCTGGAGGGGTGCATGTAGTGTTGCTTCCATGAGGGACTACGACTGAGGATTTTAATTTAATGACCAGTTTTTAGCTGATATTACATGTAGTGTTGTGTGTGTGAGAGCTTTAATTTAATGATCTCGATCGATACCTCTTTGATAAAACCTTGGGAGAATTTATAGACTCATCTTTCTAGCTCAATAATTTCCAAGTTCCTGCAGCCTTCACATGGTTATTAAAAAAAAGAAGCTTAAAAGTTGACCAACTTAATTTTACTATAACTAAGGAACCAAATTCATTTTGATTGGGACGTATGAATTAATTAGTACCATCGTGCAACACACTTGCAATTAATCAAGTATTTACAAGATGTCTTCGATCTCTATCATGCAATAATACTCGCATGTTATTTCCACATTATTTTTTTGACACACACACACATATATATTATTGCAGCGACAATATTAAGGCTATTTTCGACTTAATTTATCATCAATAAATTTCAACATGTTGAACACGACAAACATCATTTGCATATGTGCTAAATGTCATGTTTTAAATTTTTGTATCATCACTTATCAAGCCAGGGCGGATTTATTAGCTATTGACTTTGGGAATCCTTGGGCGGCCAATGTCTTTTTTTATTTTTTATTTTTATTTTTATGGATATGGTCACATGGCAACACAATGGTCCCCAAGTTTAAATTTTATTTTTAACTTAAAAATTATAAAATTAGCTTATTGATAAAATAATTTATTATAACCTACATAAATAACTTTGGGTACCTCCAACCGTGTTTGTTTAAGCTCACAAAGAGTTTCTCTTCCAGCAAAGATCTACACGCACTTTAAAATAGAAGTTTTACTAAAATTTGTTACCGACCGTAACATCTTGTAAGCTTATTTTTTTTATTATTTCTTTCTCTTCCCTTCAAAGTAAGGAATAAAAAATAATATTTAAAGAAAGTAGCGAATATATCCTCTCTCCCTTTTTTTTTTTTTTTTTTTTAGAGAAATCGAGCGGATCTTTTAAATAAAACAACTTAATTAAGCATGACGCTCTATATAGATGATATCAGAGATATAAAGGGGGACTTCATCAATAAGGCCGTGTTCTGAACTTAATGATAAAACTTATTTTGCCAAGCCGTGGCCGGGCTACCATTTGTTTGAATGAAGATGCTCTTAGAGAAATTCTTTGAACCTATGCCTAGCTAATTTTGGTTATACTATATATAGACCCGGCCTCTTTGTTTATAGACTAATTTTTTACTCTTCCCATAATTATAATAGATTAATTCTATTATAATTATGCCTTCACGTGAGTAAAGTACTATCAAACACCTTCAATTTGTATATAATTAAACCATGCACATGAAATCAGACGTGGCATTTGGACCACACTTATTATTTATTATATAATATTGTCTATATGTTTTATTTCTTAAATATTAAAGTAAAAAATGAAGATGAAAGACATAGAGTTTTATATTATTGGTCAAATTTGATAATTGAGTGTGAAATTAATTGCAAAGACCACAATAAATTATTGGTTAGCTAAAACACAATGTGCTTTTACCATTGCTCACTAGTCATTATACAATCCCGAGTAATTTTAGAAGTTATTCTTATATCACTTTTGTATCACTCAAAAAATAAGGTGGCTTTTAAAATAGCATTTGATCGAAATCTAATAATAATCAATTACAAACTTAATGATGATTTTAAGACCCACATCATTCTTGGAGATACAAGAGGAAATTGTTACTCCTGGTTATTACCCCACCCACATCTCTTCCCCCAAGGCAACCATCCCTAAAGCCTTATCAATTTCATGTTAAAAAAGAAAAAAGCTGAATTAAGTACTGATCTTTTAGATCTATATATAACATTTTGCAAAACCAAATGATAATTCAATCTAAATGCGCAGTTGTATAATTTGTTAAAGTATATTATGGAATTTAATTAAGAATAATAGTCACAATGGAAGACTATTATTGACTTACAGAGAGTATCACTGCTGAGTCACACTTGAAGACTATCGTTGAGTTACGTACAGTTGAAGTCTATCTATAAATTAAATACTTTTTACCTAGCTAATCTAGCTAGAGTTGAAGTCTATTTGTATCTAGCATGATTCTCCTATAAATAGGAACATGTTATATTATAAACAAAATTCAGAGAATATGAGCTCATGCAACCTTAGGGCTAGGGGTGGGCATTTTCTCCGCGTGCCGCTTACCGGCCGTGCGCCGACCGTCGGCCGACCGTGACCGACCGTCGCCGACAATACACCGGACGGTAGGCGGTACAAATTTTGCTCCTCCGACAGAGTCGGTTCGGTAGGCGGTAGAGGTTTTGGGGAAGTCGGTTTTCGACCGACACCGCCCCGACTTTGGCCGCTTAGGGCTGAACCCCGTCAACCTAACCCACTAAGGCAGCAACCTTTGCCGAGACTCGAGAAGTAGCGAGAACCTTCGAGGCTTCAACATCGGCGCATCACAGATTTGCTTCGAGGCTTCGACATCGGCGCATCGCAGACCTTTTTGAGGCTGAAATTGTGAGTATCAACGAAACCCACAAGAAAAAAACTAGAATTTTAGCTTGCATTCCAAGCCTTTGCCGGTAAAACTTTGGTCTTGGTGTTCGAATTCAGGTGAGGCTGCTTGGTGTTCGAATTCAGGTGAGGCTTTGAGGCTTCGACATCGGTATTTCAGCCCAGCCCAAACCGACTTCAACCGACCGAAACCGTAACCGACTTGCCGGTGTCGGTCGGTGTCGGTAGAGAGGTTCGGTCGGTAGAGTCGATGAAATTACCGACTTTACCGACATCACTGCGGCCAAAAGAATTTTCTTCCGACTTTCCCCGACACCGACCGATGCCCACCCCTACTTAGGGCTTTATATATCCTATGGACGTAGGTCATAGATCGAACCGCGTAAATCTCTGTGTCAAGTGTCTTTCATAATTATCCGTTAAAAGAGGGAAAATTTTGCTAGGTGTTTATTCCTAGTCTTTTTAATTAGTTTTTGGTAATTAAGTGCTCCTCCTTTCTTCATTTTATTTCGTTTAATTCATTCTAATTATTTTCTTTGTGCCGTGTAACGTAGAGAAGCTGGGCTCCTCTTTGGCTAAACTCAACGTATATATAAATGTAATGCCGAGTTAAGCTTCAAATTAACACGGAAAGCATGCATGGTAAACGTGAAAATAGAATAATCTCAATCTATTCTATAAAAAAATGCTCGATTAATGGGTTAATATATAACATATCGATCGTTCTCGTCCTTAAAGTTACTGACAATGTATATATTGTCAAAATATATATGGATAAGTTTCATGAAAAAATATATCCTATATTTAATTCGGTGGAAGGTGGAGACTTGGAGTAAACTGATCATCTATTTAGTTTTAATATTAATTAATATGCATTAGGATAAGATAGAATAATATGCATGCAATTAATAGAAATATACACGTTGTTTCTGTTTGGTTTTCGCTTTCATGCAGTAAATATTTTTTTCAATATTCGTTCTTATCCAAAAGGTTTTTTCTCGGGCATGGAGTACTATTTGGCAGTAAGCTATGAGCCAATGAGAATCTTATACCCTTTCCCTCCTCTAATATGAGGCTTTCCTCGGGCGTGGAGTACTATTTGGCAGTAAGCTATGAGCCTATGAGAATCTTATACCCTTCACCTAATCCTATAATATGAATAGATTCTATCGAATCTCGTTTACGTGTTGTTATTAAAATAACAGCATATATATTATAGTAAAAGTAACGTTACATTGAATCTCTCAAGATATTTTTTTTTTATTTTTTTTATTAAAAATTTTTAAAAATAATTAGTCAATTTTAAGATTTAATCTTAACCGTTACTTTTATTACCTATACTGTTATTTTAATAATAGGATATAAGCCAATCCAATTCTACCCATGCTAAACACAAGGATAGCTAGCTAGTTCACGGGTCTGCATAGGCTGTCCTTATTGTGGTTAAATAAAAATTTGGAATGTAGCGCCCCATGATCAACTTGAGATAAATTAATTTTACACACTAATTTTTTTGTAATGTTCTTATTCGAGGTCACGTCATGCTATACTCTAGTGCCAGATGTCTAGTTAGTTATGTTTGTGTTATCACTTCAAATTATTATCTAGTTAAGTTATAATTGAAATTCTTTATAATTGCTTGTAAAAATCAGTTTCACACAATAAAAAATTAGGAAAAAATATAAAAAAACTCCTCAAATTACCAGTTGTTTATAATTTAGCCCCCCAATGTTCAAAAAGTAATAAAATAGCCCCCCAAACTATCAAAATGTAACAAAAAAGCCACTTTTTTTAATATCCCTATAATACCCCTATTCTTTTAACAAATAAAATAATTGTAAAAAAACTAATTTTTTTTTAAAAAAATACAAAAAAAACGGGGCTAATAAATACAAAAAAAAAAAAAAGTTTTTTGGAATGAATAAATATTCGCCCATTATTTTTTTTTTTGTTTTTTTTTTTTAAATTAGTTTAATATTTTATTTGTTAAAATAATAGGGATATTATAGGAATATAAAAAAATAAGTGGTCATTTTGTTGCATTTTGGTAGTTTGGGAGTTACTTTATTACTTTTTGAACATTTGGAGGCTATATTGTAAATGTCTGGTAATTTGGGGGCTTTTTTATATTTTTCCCAAAAAATTAATATGAGGCTTAGTAGTAGTACCCATGAGTGCCTTTATAATCCATTCACTTTATATATGTTGGCTACTCACTTTCTCAATGTAAAATTAGGAAGGCTTCTTAAATTTTTTATGTAAGATGAAATATGGTGAAGAAAATTGTCTGATATGATGTCTCTTATTCAATAAACCTTGAGTTTTATTAGCTAAAAAATTAATAATAAATAAATGTTGAGTCTTATAGAAAAACCCATACAAATTGTAACTAATTAGGGAAAATATCCCTAATTATTTTCTACACTATTTGAAGAGAAAAATACTCTCTAATTTCCTCCTAAGGAATTACATTATTTGAAAGGAAATATACTCCCTAATTTTCTCCGATCGAAGAGATTGCATTATTTGAAAAGAATGATATATACTAAATAAAAAATGGAAAAGGATCCTCTCAATGGTGATATCCGGCCCGTTGATACATATATAAGGTACACTAGTAATTAAACCTAGAGATTGGAGGTGATTGATATTCCATCTTGTCCTAAAAACTAGCTTGTAAGTTAACGTAAGAATAATAAGCTCAAAGTAGTTTAATTTAATTTCTCTTCTCACAATTGTCGACCTATCTATATATGGTGCTCGCTCCAAATGGACACATGCATGAATCTGCAGGGAAGATTCAATGGTCATGGGGTGCATGCAGGAGGAAGTTGATCGAGTTTGTCCTTGCATGTAGCCCGCCCGCCTTGAAAGGGTTTTTTTTTTTTTTTTTTTTTTTTTTTGCTTATGGACATGGTCACATGGCACCACAATGGTCCCCAAGTTTAAATTTTATTTTTAACTTAAAAAATTATAAAATTGGGTTTACTGATAAAATAATTAATCACTCTGTTTGTGCTTCTTTCTCTCATCTTCCTCTTTCTTATTCCTCTCATGGTTTTGTCTATGATCATCCCATACGACAAAGTCATTTCATATGAGACGATTAGAATTTGTTTCTTTTTATTTTGTTGTAGTTTGTTTTCTTTCTTTTCTTTGTTTCTTTTCTTGTAATATGTAGACTTTCTGTTGCACAGAAGTTCCATTTTTCTGTTGAGTCTTGGAAATTTTGCTGTTCTTGCTGTTTTCGTTGGGTTTTCTGGTCTTGTCTCTTTGAGACATTTCGTCAAACACCTTCGGCACCCACTGCCTCCTTCATGGCTCCTTCAGTCAGATTTTCAAATTTTGTCCACATCTTCATTGCAGCCTGATCTCAAGAAAAAAAAAATAATAATAATAATTGCAGTCAATCTTTCCTGCATTTTCGTTTTGCACTATTCAGCTTTCTGCCCACTCATTCTTTGGGGCATTTATGCAAACACTTCTTGCTCAATCTTTTTCATCTCACACAAAGCCATCTAGATCTCTGCCACCCTCATATTAGTTACCGGCCTTCACATCTTGCAGTTTCCGCCTTAGCCCAGTGCCGGCGTCTTTTCCCTGTCCTTTCGACCGGCCATCACTTGTTGCCGCTTGAAGAAAAAAAAAAAAATGGAGAGAAAAGAAAATGAAATGAAGGAGAAGACACTGCTGCGGCTGCTGGCTGCTGGCTGCTGCCCAACACTCCCTGTCGCGCATGCCTTGTTCTTATTTCTACGTATATTTATATATATAAATGAGGCCTAAGTTGCCCTAATCAAAAAGAGGCCCAAGTTGCCCACTAAAAGAGGCCCAAGTTGCCCATTTTATTGGCCATTGGCCCATCATTTATATATTGGCATTTGTGGTATTGCCCATGTCAATTTTGGCATTGTGGTGTTGTAACCCAGGTTAGGGATTTGTGGTATTGTTTCAAACCCAGGTCCATTTAAGCCAATTGTTGGTTTTTTTATTTGGCCATTGGCCTATTACTTGTAATTTGGCATTTGTGGCTTTGCCCATGCCCATTCCGGCCAATAGTTGCCAATGTTCAAAATTCACCGATGGTCTCGGCCTTCATCACCGATCAAGATGTAAACTCAAGGTTTCACAAGTTCTCACCTTGAGTTTGAGGGGGAATGTTAGAAAATAGCAATGTGGGCTTGTCCCACATTGCTCAAGTGTTGAGAAAGCCTACATAAAAAAGTATTACTTAAGCTTGTCTCATATTGGAAAAACATGAAGTCCCTCTCCCATTTGGCTCTTATATAAGGAGGCCTCTTATATACAATATATTCACTCAATAAAACAAGATGTAGCCTATAGGGTTTTAGTGTGTAGATGTAGGTCTTAAATCGAACCACCTTAAATCTTGTGTCTCTTGTTTATTTCTTTCTTACTCTTTTATATTTCCGTATTTATATTTTCGCATTATATTTTCTAATACTAGGTACATACCTCCAACCGTGTTTGTTTAAGCTCACAATTAGAGTTTCTCTTCCAGCAAAAATCTACATGCACTTTAAAATAAAAGTTTTACTAAAATTTGTTTTCAAACATAACACCTCGTAAGCTTTTTTTATTATTATTTCTTTCTCTTCCCTTCAAAATAAGAAATAAAAAAATAATGTTTAAAGAAAGCAAAGTTGAATATCTCTTCTCTTTTTTTTCTTTTTCTTTTTGAAAAAAATCGAGCAAATCTTATAAATAAAACAACTTAAGCATGACACATGTTAAAAAAGATATCTCTAACTGGTATTATTGTTATCCTGGTTATTACCCCCACCCACATCTCTTCCCCCAAGGCAACCATCCCTATAGCCTTATCAATTTCATGTTTAAAAAAAAAAAGTTGAATCAAGTATTCATCTTTTAAATCTATATATAACATTTTGCGAAACCAAATAATGAGAGCATTTCATGTTTTTCATCAAATAAGAGAGCATTTCATGACGGAAATCGTGTGAAATAAATGAGAAGAATAACATTATTCCAAAAGAAAATTAGGTGGATGGATTAATTAGTGAATGGGTCAACTGTGGAAATGATGGATAGTTGTTGGCAAGAAGATTGAAGAATGCTTCTGGCCAGGCATTCACGTGGAAAAAGGCCCTCCATGATGCTGCCATGATTGGACTTAATTGGTTGAGCCTCCCTTTTTGGTTGCCCTATTGCTACCTACTCCTAATTGGCGTTCAAGAATAGTCAAGCTAGACATGCTTTGGAGAAAAGCGGCCAATCATTTTCTGAAGACATTATCATTTATATCAACATGTTGTCTGACACCTTCACTTCAACCACCATGATTTGTATTTTATCATTTAGAAACTCCAACAGCCTCTTAAAAGTTATTTTTTTTTTAGTTATTTTGATAGGATAATTTAACTAAAATAACTTAAACTACTACTTTTTAGTTTCACTAATTTTTTTTTTTTTAAGAAGATAAATAGTAAATCATCAAATATAATATTTATTATTCACTCTCTTATTCATTAAACAAATATATTTTCTCTCTCTTCTTTTTTACTTTTCATTTCTCTTTCCTTTTTCATTCCTCTTTCCTTTTTCTTCCGCAACCCATCCCTCTCTCTCTCTCTCTCTCTGTGTGGCTACACCACCACAGGTCAATTTTTTTTGTAATCCTAATTTTTCTTCTTGGGATGGTGTTGTTTGTTTTTGTGTGTGTTGTTTGGTTGTGGGTATTTCTTCTTTTTGGGGTTTAGATGACGTATTGTGCATATGAAAATTTGGAAGGCAAGGTCTTTGCAAAGGTACCCCCATTTGGGGTTTCTTGTAGAGCTTCTATGTTTAGGCTGGTTTGGTTGCTGGGGAAATTGAAGGAAGGTGAACGAAATGAGATATTGGGTTTGATGGTTTCTTTTCTTGGTTTGTTAAAAAGAATAGAGAAAAAAAAAATTAGGGGAAAATGCAGTTTTAACCCATGAAGCTTTAGTGATTTTTCAATTTTAACCCCAAAGTTTAAAAATTTGCAATCCACCCTCCTAAAGTTTCAAAAACTTGCAATGTTAACCTCGCCGTTAGTTTTTCCGTTAAAATGGACAGAAAATTATGAAATGACGAAACTACCCTCATACTTTTTTATAAAAAAAATTCTGTCTATTTTAATTGAAAAATAGACGGAAGGTTAACATTGCAAGTTTTTGAAACTTCAGGGGGGTGGATTGTCACTTTTTAAACTTTAGAGTTAAAATTGAAAAACCACTGAAACTTCATAGGTCAAAACTGCATTTTCTCCAAAAAATAAAAGCAAAAAACAAAAGAAGCATGAATCACTCACTAATACTAGTTTTGGTTGGTTTCTTTACTTGGGTGTTGAAAATGGGGGAAAGAATAAACAAATCTTTGAGAAATAATATTTAAATGAAATAGTGAAAGTGAATTATTAAAGTAGTGAAGCTGAAATTTGTGCTCTAAAAAGGTGAATTGTTCTTTTAGTTATTTTGGTGAGTAAAATTTGAAAAGACTGCTGTAAATGCTCTTATATCTACATATTGTCTGACACCTTCATTTCAACAACCACGACTTGTATTTTATCATTTATATCTACATGTTTATTGACACCTTCACTTCAACCACCACAACTTGTATTTGAGTGTGAAACACCACAATATTCCACATACATCACTTATTTTCCTCATCCCTCTGACACTTCATTTGGAATATTGGAGGCATGACTTGTATTTGAGTGTGAAACACCATGATACTCCACATAAAATCACTTATTTTCCTCATCCCTCCAACACTTCATTTGGAATATTGGAGGCACGACTTGTATTTGAGTGTGAAACATCACAATATTCCACATAAAATCACTTATTTTCCTCATCCCTCAAACACTTCATTTGGAATATTGGAGGCACCATATATGATCATCATGAGTAACAAATCTCAAATTTCTTGTGATGCTTTTTTGCATTCTCCTGCCCAAAATTATTATTTTTTAAAAATTTAAAAAATTTTGTCATATAAATTTTAGATGTTTTCTGAGTTTATTTATTTGAATATCTAACTCTTAATACTGTACTTTTCTGATTAATGATACACATGCCGAGCCTAAAAAAAATAGTGCATCGATCAAATATTCAATGATCCAGGGAAATGCTTTTTTCATTGTCTCACCCATCTCTCCACCATCTCCTCTCTCTCGTGATTCGTACTTAATTTCTCTTTGCCTTCATCTTCGTTGTCACCTCACTGGCCAAACCCCACGCTACCTTTCTCTTCCTTTGCCGACAACATTGATTGCCCCTCCATCTAATCACTGTCTTTTTGTTATTATCTTTTTGAGTAGTGATTAATCTACAACCCAGCCAGAGTGACACTCTGGCTGGGTTGTAGTGATTAACTCTGGCTGGGTTGTAGATTAATCACTACTCAATCTTTTTTTTATTGAATATGTAATGAGAAATTAGGATACGTTTAATTGAAACATGCTTTCATCGATACGGAATAATGCTATTGAGTGCAGTTGCAGCATTGGATTAAGAATAATGGTATTATTGGTATATATGATATTCTTATATTGACCCTTAAAACAAGAATTGAAAAAACTCTAATCATATATATATATATATAAAAGTCGAGTTTTGTGTTGGGAGTACTTAAAATTGTGACACGTGTTCATACTTTTTAATATATAAACCAGTTTTTTTTTTTTTTTTTCTTTTCTTTTCTTTTAATATATGATCCAATAAGGAAAAACTTGATTGCTCTATTGGAGTCTTTAATGAAGATTTTATTCCAGCAAATCAAATAATTCAGCAATCAAATATATTTTATTTTATTATTTACGTTATCTAAATTAGGATTTTATTTAATTGTAATTTTCTCTTTATTATTCTAGAAATTTCCATAATAAGCTTAGGTTTACTTCTACTCCAAGTTTGCTTATTGTTATAAATTTAGGGAAATGCTTATTTTCAATTATATTAAAAATTTTATTTTTAGTTTTTTATCTTTATTTCATGTGATTATGTTCTTCCATTTTTTTCCCTTTAAATTTTATACTAATTTATATATTATTTTTTATTCAAATTGATTATTTTTCTTCGGTAAATTTTGCATTGAATTTAGGGAAATAATAGTAAGAGAGAGTTTCCTATCATTATGTTTATTACGAGGTATGACTTTTTTTATTGCGTTGATGTTTATTGAGTAGGTTTTTTTTTTTCTTCCTATGTGTCCTAAAAGTAGTTCATTGTACGTTATACATAATATTTTTCAATTATATTAGTATTTTCATTTTTTTTCTTTATATCTTTCTTTTGATTTTTGATTTTTGTTTTTTGTTTTTGCTAGAACTGTTCTTTTTCAATTATATTAGTATTTTCATTTTTTTTCTTTATACTATGGTTATATATTTTATTTTATTATTTATGTTATTTAAATTAAGATTTTATTTAATTGTATTTTTTTCTTTATTATTCTAGAAATTTCCATAATAAGATTAGGTTTACTTTTGCTCCAAGTTTGTTTATTGTTATAAATACAACATACCTAATATGTAAGAAGTAGATTTTATAGAGTTTTGATTGTAGTTTCTGAATAAAAAATACACTTCAATTCTTTTCTTTCTTTTTTTGTTTTTTGTTTTTTGTTTTTTGTTTTTGCTAGAACAATTATTTTTCAGTTATGTTAGTATTTTCATTTTTTTTTTCTTTATATATTTCTTTTGATTTTTGTTTTTGCTAGAACAGTTCCTTTTCAATTATATTAGTATTTTTTTTTTCTTTATACTATGGTTATATTCTTCCATTTTCGTTTTTGTTCCTTATATATATATATATTTTTGATCGGTAAAATATATATATCTAGAACAGTTCTTTTTCAATTATATTAGTATTTTAATTTTTTTTTTCTTTATACTATGGTTATATTCTTCCATTTTCGTTTTTGTTCCTTATATATATATTTGATCAGTAAAATATATATGGGAGTGGGTGGAAGCGCAGTACGCATTAATGAAAATAATGCTGTAATGAAAATAATACATTACAGAAAATAACTGAAAGCAGTAGAACCGTCCAATCTGGCGGTAGTGCAGAAAATAAATTGCAAGCTGTAGAACCGTCCAATCTGACGGTATGCAGCAAATAAATTGCATAAAATAAATTGCAATAATGTAAAGAAAGCTGTAGAACCGTCCAATCTGGCGGTATGCAGCAATGAAAGTAACTGAAAATAAATACTGAAAATAAACTGAATAAATCAGATAATCTGAAATGGAAATATTATTGAAATGTTAAACACACTTACAAAAGTAGAAGAAGTAAAGGAAATATTGAAATCTGGAAGTAGGAAATTACAAAGAGGAATCAAAGGAAATCAGAGGAAATCAAAGGAAGGGGAAAATGGTCAGAAGGTTTCGGAATATCTCACAAAAACCTCTGCCTTACAATGAGGAGGAAAGGCCCTATATATAGAAGGGCTTCAGAAGTGCAAAAAATAAAAGTACAAAACAAAGTACAGATTTTTTTCACGCATGAACAGTAATAGTGAATAGTGATGGTGAATAGTGATAGTAAATAGTGATTTTCTGAAAATTCTTGAATTTTTGTCGGATGAAAATGTCTGCATCCAAGTCTTCAAAATAGTCTCAAATCTTGAAAATCTTGGGCAAAATATTGTAAATCTTGAGGGAAATCTTCAACAGGAAAATCTTGAAATCTTCAAATCAGACAAATCTTCAGCAATGGTGCTGAGCAAAATCTTGGGTAAATCCAGGAAAATACTCTTGAGTATCAAATCCAGAGTTGCCAAACATTTCTCTATGCGGGTTGATAGTAGCCTCAGAAGATGCATCAGAATCTTCTTCTTCTTCTTCTTCATCAGACCCAATATCAAGAGATTCTAGAAATGCTTTCATTAAGGCTTTCTTTTTCTTTTTACTCAAGGAAATCTTCTTTTTTGAGGAGGAAGAAGAAGCAGGTGGGAAAACTTTAGGAGCAGGTAAAGCTTCCTTAACTGGGGGAATAAAAACATCAGGGGTCAAAAGAGTAAGGGGATCATTAGTAATCATATTCTAGGTAGTATTGGAGGGTAAATTAAGGGCTTTGGGAGCATGAGCCAATTCTTTAACATTTTTGACAATGTTATCAATGGAAAATTTGTCCCACCACTTAATATACCAGTGTCTTTCAAGCTTGTCTTCAACAATGACATATTGCCATTTTAAAATCCAAGGAATCTTGTATTTTTTGACAAAATGGAGAATGGGGGGAATTTGGAACCATAATTATCAATCTTAAAATGGTCCTTAAAAAGAGTGAAGCTTTCAACAAGCTTAAGTGGAAGAATATCAGGGATAAGACCAAAATGAGTCCACCGCCTAGAAAACCAAAGGGGAAGAATTCCACCAAAATGTTCACGGTCAAAAGTAACAAACCATGAATGTTCAAAATTGGGAGTTTGGTAAAGGAAAAATTTAGACCAAGCATCAATGTAATTATAATAATTGTAAGGAGATTTATCATTAAGAAGTCTAAAAGAGGCCGGGTGATCACCCCAATCTTTTTCAGAAAGGATTCTGTCAATATAAGCATTATGAAAAATTATTTTTTTGGAATCAGACTGGCAATAAATTGGCTTAAAATGGAGGGATTTGGTCTGCTTCAAAATGTTGGTATAATAAGAAAGGGTTTTCTTGGGATGCTCAGGAATCCAATGGAAATTATGGGGAAAATAAAATATGGCTAATTCATTGGGGGATTTGATGGAGGCACGATTCATTTCAATGGTAAACAAATGTTGGGAATAGGGGATGGCCATGTAGGCCGAGGGTTTTTTGTAATCAATGAATGGAATTCTGGATTTCTGTGGGAAATCCACAAATGGATCATAAGGAGAAATCAAAGTACTGGAATAAAAGACTGGTAAATCTGGGCTAAAAGGTGAAAACCTGTTAGCCAAATCGATTGAAGAAATCGGGGAGGAAGTGGCAAGAGTTGACTCTGGTTTCAAAACCAAAGCCTTTGAATCAATCGTTCCTTTTCCTTTATCCTTTTTACTTGCCATGGAGGCATTGCAAAAATTCAGGAATAAGGAAATCAGGGATTAAAATAATAAATCTTTTATCAAAATTAAAACACTCAAAATCAAATGCCATTGCAAAATTCTGTTTGGATGCAATATGAAATTTTGTATCTTGTGAAAAATTTCTTTAATAATATTATAATTAAATTGCGCAGAATTTAGGGATTCAAAATGGAATTAAGCAATTTGTTCAGAAGATCCTGATGAAACAAGTTGTTTCTGAGTTCCTCTAAAATTAATCTTAGAGGCATTGATTGAACTCAAAGATAACTGGGAAATATCAATCTCAAATCTTGAGGCAAAATGGAATTTAACAGGGACACTCATCTTAACTGTAGAAACTCCATCTAACTCGGCATTGAATGGGTAAAGCATAAAAATAAAAGGTATTCCAAGGATAACCCTATCAGTCATATTCTTAACAAGAGCATAAGGAATATGAAAATGAACATTATCTTGGCAAACATGAATATTATTCAATTCATAATTAATTTGCAATTTGGTTCCAGTGGCCGAATTCAATTTTTGAGTTTTTTTTCAAAATATTTGCTTGGGACAAGCCCTTCATGAATGCAATTCAAATCAGCACCAAAATCAATCAAAGCAATAGTATCAAAATCATAATCTTGAGCAACAATAATATGAACTTTAGCATACCATTTGGGGGGAACAACTTTTTTGATTAGGCTGATAATCTTAACATTATTAGGAGATAAAATATTGTTGGATTCTTCTTCATTGGAATGCTCAAACTTGTTGTCTTCATTATCAGAATTGTGTTCTTTAAAACAGTCATTAAGTTTTGAAATTAAAAATCCTTGTTCCAAATTTTTATTATCAATTCTTAACTCACGCAAATCTTTCTTTAAATCAACAATATCTTTCTTGATATTACTAATCTCATGCTGTAAATCTGAGATAGTAACAACTTTGGATTTCTGTTTGGAAAATCTTTCCAAAGTTTCTTCAAGAGAGATCTTGGACTTAGAAGTTTTGTTAGCATCTTTAATCATTGTTTTCTTGAGTTTTTTAAGGTATTCTTCTTTTAACTCAGGATTTTCAATTTTTGAAAATATATATATTCCCAACTCAAGATTTTCAATTTTTGAAAATATATATATTTTTGATCGGTAAAATATATATATTTTCTAATGTATAAATTATTTTTATTCAAATTGATTACTTTTAATCAATAGTGAGAGATAGTTTTCTATCGTTATTTTTAGTTGAAGATTTTTTAGTTTGCGTTGTTCGTTGAATAATTCATTTTTTTGTTTGCATGCTTAATTAATGGATGTCATTGGTTTTTAAGGTTTCATTGGAATCGGGAAATGTATACTGCAGAAAAAGACAATTCTTTCAATTATATTAAATTTATTTTTTGTTTTTTTGTTTTTATCTTTATTTCATGTGGTTATGTTCTTCCATTTTTTTAGCTTTAAATTTATACTAATTTATATATTATTTTTTATTCAAATTGATTATTTTTCTTCAGTAAATTTTGCATTGAATTTCGGGAAATGATAGTAAGAGAGAGTTTCCTATCATTATGTTTGTTTCGAGGTATGACTTTTTTTTATTACGTTGATCTTTATTGAGTAGGTTTTTTTTTTTTTTTTTTCTTTTCTTCCTATGTGTCCTAAAAGTAGTTCATTGTACGTTATATATATGTTGTTATGTTATTTCATTCTTCTTCTTCTTTTTTCCTTATATTTTGTTTTAATTTATATATATTTTATTCAAATTGATAGCACATATTTTTCTTTTGTAAATTTTACCTTTTTTTTTTCTAATTAAATAAGGTGAAAGGGTTACAGGGAAGGATCGTCCCCACTTTTGATCAAAAATGAAGAAAAAGTGAGAGATCCTAAAAACGAAAATAGGGTGGGCTCCCCAACAATAACCCAAAATAAACACAAAAAGGAATTAAATCCCAACAACAAATCCTAAATGATATAAAACAGTGCAAAATCAAGAACATAATCTGGATCTAATTCAAAATAACTAAACAGCAGGCAATGGTATTTACCACAAATTCCAAAAGAATCAAAGGTAAGCCGGGCCTATTCCAGGGCCGCGCTAGGCGATTCAAATGGCAGAGAAACTCCGTGAGGTGCCCTTTACCGGTGAAGCAACAATCACTGTGAAGTGGTTGTCGGAGAGGTAGCATTGCAGATAACCAATCAGGAGCTGTAGATGGAAGATAATTTAACCACAAAGAAACAGAATTACAAAACAAACTAAAAAGCAAATAAAAGAGCCCAAAAACCAGCAACAAAGTCATCAAAGTAGTCGTACAGGAGCGGCAAAGGAACCAGAAAACCAGCTTCGTAGGAGATGGATGGCGGTGGAACGGCGAGATGAGGCCTTCCCGCGTAGGCACGTGAAGGACACGCGCCCGCGAGTTAGATCTACAAGCAGGCTCGTGTTGAACACGCTTCGTCGGGTGAAGGTGAGATGGATGGATTTCCGATGGCAGAGGGCGACGAAGATGGCCAGGAACCCATTGCAGCGGCTCGAGAGGTTGAAACAGCGACATATGGTGAAAAACGGAGATGATGCAGATGAGGATGAAACATTGTAGGTTTTGGGTGGGGATAAGGCCTCCAAGGAGGCGGATAAGGTCTCTAAAGAGACAGTTTTAGCCTCAGAAGAGCCGAGAAAGGGAGGGGGAGAGAGGAATAAGGAAAATGAGAAGAAAAGGGGGAGGAGGAAACCATCGGCTTCCTCCTCCTTGGCAGCCGGAGAAAAGTTTGGGGTATTTAGGAGAGAGAAGAGAGCGTTTGATATTTAGGAGATTTTTTTTTTGTAAATTTTACCTTGAATTCAAGGAAATGATAGTGAAAATGAGGTATGAATTTTTAGATTATGTTGATGTTCACTGAGTTTTTTTTTTTTTCTTCTTCTTCTTTAGTTTGTCCTAAAATATTTGTAATACATTTTCTTATACCTTTGAAACTAGGAAAAATACGAAGAAAGAGATATTTATTTGATGTTGTTTTGTTTTTCCTTATTTTCTGTTCTAATTTATATATTATTTTTCATTCATATTTCATATTTTTCTTTTTTAAATTTAATTGACTTTGTTGTTCTTTTTTTTTTTTTTTTTTTGTTCCAATATATTCCTTCCAAGATTTTTAAAGAAAGAGATAAAACTACTCCTATGGCAATAAATATTTTAATATGTTTTATGGGTCTTATGTTTTAACTCATTTAAAAGTTTTATTTTTTGGTTTGTTTGTATGATTTACTGTTATTTTTTAATGTGCTTAAATTAAAATTAATTAAGAGTCTTATGTTTTAACTCATTCTAAGTTTTCTTCTTACTATCAATTGATTGTTAATTTGTGGCTACAATGCAAATAAAGATTCTTGTGTCCAATTTCCTTTGGCATGGTTTGGAATCATGTGCAACTTTTCCAACATGGAAATTCTTTAAGTGCAATTTGCAAATGAGGAGCAAGCAGGAGCTAGAACTAGACGAGCTTGCAACTCACCGCATTGCATCCACTCTCACCGTGACATTTGTTTTCGCATTCTAAGCTCTCAAATGTTTTCCTCACATAGTTTTTTTCACCAATTCTTTGGTCACATTCTCTTTGGCGGTCACTAAGTATGGATTTTAAGAGTCATATTACCTTTGTAAAAAAGAGAAAACAAAAGTCGTAGTTATAGCATCACTCCATTATATAAATTATACCCTTAAATAATAAATAAATAATATCTTAGGGAGCCGCTGCTATATGGTCAAGACAGAAAACATGGGTTTTTTGCCTTGCACTCAAATGCTGCCAGCTCACTTATTACATTTTAAGAAAATAAGAACAAAACACAAGATTCACTCACAATGCTCTCTCTCTCACACACGCAGGACGCAGCACCCCTTGTTTGTTTGTTTTTTTTTCCTTTCCTGGTTTTTGGGTGGCCAAGCCAGCATGGGTCTCAAATTGCTGAAGACCCACCCACCCAGCCGCCATGGGTCACGGCCGGCTAGGCTAGACCCAACCGTGAGTCTGGCTATAAACTTCTTCTGCCACAGGGTTTTGTAAACAAATCAGCTATCTATTTCCTATATGAAGTAATTATTCTTACATATAAGTTGTGATAGTTGTGTACTACAGAAAATACACACAATTATGAAGCTTTCTACTGCCAAGCTTGAAGAATGTTACTTCAAATAACTGATTTGGCTACTGGTTTGAGGGAAATGAGCTTTCCTACCAAAATGAAAGATGGAGGTAGAGACTGGTTGTTTGAAGACACTTATAAAATGGGTGAAGGAGAGTCCGAATAGTGAAGAGCATTTGTATGGGCTATAAGATCGTTAATCTCATTGCTCAGGACAGTCACCTACTCCGTAATTAACTTCCGTAGAAGACAAGCACGAAGCATGCAAGCATAGAAATATTAATATTCTAGAATCCTCTCCTCTGTGATTAAGTTGAACGCTTTAACTTACACTTGATGTAGAGATACCCCTAAAAAATAAAAGAAAAAATCAACCAATTGTCACTCAAAGCCATTAGTTAACGACACTTTTTTCCTAAAATGCCCTCAACGGTGATTTTTATTTTCCAAAATGCCTTCAACAGTGATTCCGGCGAACAATGAAAGGAGAGAGAGGCCACAATAAGAACCAGAAATCCAAATTGTCAAATCTAGACTTCTTTTAGAGATCTCAAGTATCAACACATGGCTATGTCTATAATTTTGACTATTGAAGTTCTTATACAAAACTACAAATTAAGTCCCTGTGGATATAGTAATTACAACTCCCCCCCTAAAAAATAGCATAACAAACAAATTTCATCAGCATTCGGGACCACAACTGTCGCTTTCCAGGACCACCACAAAACCCACTACTAATCATAAGTCCACAAATTCAAACGAGATAGAAAGCAACACAGCGGGGGATAAAAAGCAACACAATGGGTTTTTTTTTCACAACTTCGAAATCAACCAACAACCAACCAAAAGCACAATATAAACCTTCTATACGTTTCAAACAACAAAACCCCTCAAGAAATTTCAGAGATACCTGCTGCTCAGAGATTTATTCCCAATTTTTTTTTTTGGAAAAATGGAGCCCTAGTCGTAGGAATGTGTGCCGCCAGTGGAGTGCCTGAATCACAGTCGCGAGTGGACCATCGGTACGGTTTGTGTTGGCGGTGGGTGCGCTGGAGTCTGGGTCGGTGCGTTGGTGGGTGGATGGGTGTCGGGGGAGATGGTGTCGGGGAGATGGGGATGAGGGGTGAGCTGCTGCCTCGCACGAGTGGTCTGGGGGTATTGTTGAAAAACCCTCAAATTTGAAAAAGTGCGAATTTAAACCAAAACAATGAATTTGCGTAACAAATATTTAATAAAAAAAAATACTTTTTAACTTGTTTTACTAAATAACTTTACAATTTTAATAAATATGATTTTAAAAATAGCAACGTCTCCCAACGTCTGAATTTTTGACTCACCCAATGCAAACACATGGGAGTCCAAGAGTCACTCACCTCTAGACTTTGTCTTCTCCCTTCTTTCTCACATGTTTTTATCTGTGCAAGACATTTACCGTGTGACCTTACGAAGAAACAGAGAAAGAGGGGAAACAAAAATATTGAGTTTGGGGGAGCAAAATTTTTTTTAAAAAAATTTGGGCCGGGTGGGGGGGTGGTTTGTGGAAAGCTAATTTTTAAAGGTATTTTAATTTTAATTTTTTGGGAGACCCACCCTTAGCTTTGGGGGCTGGGGATCCCCCAAGCTCAGGGGTGGTTCCGCCCCTGCTAGCAATGGAGGTGTACTAATCAATGAATCCCTGTAATTCGACCTCGCACTTGCACAATGCTATATTACACATGACTTGTGCTATTGCGAGTACAATAAATTTATAAATCAAATTTTGGTGCCATTACCAAAAAAATCGTTTATTTTTGTTAAAATTGATTTTTTTTTTATCTAAATTAATTTTATTTTTTTATTAATTATTTTATTTCTACAATTTTATTTCGTGTTTATTTGTTTATGTGTTGTTTTAGCGGGGAATCAAATTGGTCCAACAGTGGGTAAACTAGAGGAGGGAAAAATGGTGGATAGCCATGTGTCAAACGAGGGGCCTGGTTCAGAAAGTCTTGGTCTGGTGGCGGTTAGTCCACCAGTGCACAATATTATTGTTCAATCGATATTATTGCACAATATTATTGTTCAATCGATACTTGAGAACTGTGCAATTGTTGTTTCGCATTACAACGGTGATGTAGAGGCCACCCGCGTATATACCACCCCCCTTTAGGATGAAATGGCAAATTAGTGTGGTCGTGTTTGATGTAAGCTGGCCAAGTAAATGGTCTGACCACGTCTTATTTTTATTGGCCTGTTTTCTTTTTTCTTTATACTTCTTTCTATTTTAAATTATACATATGCAAAATTTTTAATATGTTTTAATTTATATATAGTTCTTATAATAGTATATTTTTGGGAAAAATATAAAATAGCCCTCCTAATTACCGGTCATTTATAATTTAGTCCTCTAAAGTTTTAATTGATATAAAGTAGGCTCCTAAATTATCAAACCTTTGTAAAATGACCCCTTCCGTTAGTTAAAACTGTTAAAATGGATAAAAAAAACTCAAAACGACGTCGTTTTGGGTTTGAAGAGTTACCATAATGCCCTTGTTTGATTAAAAAATGAAATTAAAAAAAAAAATATTAGAAACAGCGTCGTTTTGCTGGAAACCTTTTCTTCCCCTTCTTCCCCCCCCCCCCCCCCCGCGTGTTCTTTCCCCTGCAACCATTATTCCCCTTCTTCCCCTTCTTCACAAGCCACGCCCAGATTTACGCCATCTTCGTCGCAGAACCGCTTCCCTGTCGCTCGCTTCGCTGCCAACCTCGGACCTCCAGTCGCTCGCTTCACATATCACTTGCATCGGTACCCCTCTCTCTCTCTCTCTCTGTGCATATATAGAATCCTAACATCAGGGTATAGAGGGCGAAGAGGACTAGCAAAGAAGTGAATTTCCTTTCCCTGTGTTGTGGTCAAGAAAGTTAACGGCATGTTGCCTCAAATAAATAAATGAAACTTTTTTCAAAAAAAAAAAAGGTAGATGATGGCTCAAATCAAAATTTCAATAAACCGTGGATTCTATATATGCAGAGAGAGAACGAGAGAGGGTATCCAGTCACTGGTGGTCTATGAATCCGTTGGCTGGAGGTCCGAGGTCGGAAGTGAAGCGAGCGGCGGAGATGGAAGGAAGAGGTTCTGTGATGGAGATGGGGTAAAATCTGGGTGTGGCTTGTGAAGAAGGGGAAGAAGGGTTGCAGGGGAAAGAACACGGGGAAGAAGGGGAAGAAAGGGACTCTGTTAAATCCCAGCAAAACGACGTCGTTTCCCCCATTTTTTTTAATTTCACTTTTTAATCAAACAAGGGCATTATGGTAACTCTTCAAACCCAAAACGACGTCGTTTTGGATTTTTCATCCATTTTAACAGTTTCAACTAACGGAAGGGGCCATTTTATAAGGAATTAATAGTTTGGGGACTACTTTATACCAATTAAAACTTTGAAGGACTAAATTACAAATGATCGGTAGTTTAGGGGACATCTTATATTTTTTTCTATATTTTTATGTAATATATTCATATAATATTATATATAATTGTGTTATTATATTTAGCAATATATTATTGTATAATTTTTAATATATATTTTTTTATTAAAATAAATATGATATATTTTTTTTACATTACTTTAAATTTTAAAATTAAATTATAATGAGCAGTCCGAGTAACGAGCAGCTAGTATAATATAATTCTTCTGCAAGTGCAACTATCGCACGCTAGATACAGAGACTCTCATACTTTAGAGTTTGGAGCAGACGAAATCCTTGAACTGCCCAATCAACTGCGACGACTCCGGCAATTCGGGAAACAGATAAAACGCGTGGATCATGGTCGGATACTCCATTAGCCGCGCCTCTTTCCCTGATTTCTTTAACCAATCGTAGTACCTCCTCTGCCAGTCCTGTAACGGGTCGAATCCCCCGACAAACACAACCGTAGCCGGATACTCCATACCCGACATATCAATCGCATTCGGCCCGCTCACGTTGGCCGCCTCGTGGTCCCGGTTAGCCCCGTCCGGCAAGAACACCTTCCAATGCCAATCCGTCCTGGCAATCGAAATAAAGGGAACCCTCGCTAATCGGATCTCCGACTCCGTCCGCTCTTCTCCCCCGAAAAACGGCTGGATCGATATCAACCCTGTAACGTTCACGACCCGAAATCTCTCCTGACACGCCCGAACCGCCACGTGGTGGGCCAAGTTCGCACCCGCGCTATCACCAGCCAAGAAACACTTGGACACGTCAGCGATCTCAGGCAGTACCTGTACGCCGTCGCCGTTGTCGCGGTCGAGGAATTTAAGAACGTCCAAACCGTCATCGTATGCACAAGGGAAGCGATTCTCGGGGGAGAGACGGTAATTGACGGAGATAACAACAGCAGGGAGTTTACGTGCGAAACGACGACAAACGGCGTCGTATGCTTTGGAGGAGGGTGAGAGGAATGTGAACCCGCCGCCGTGGAAGAAGATGATGACCGGGAGGGAAGTGGCGTTGCTAGTGGGAGTGAAGAGGCGGAACCAGAGGTTGCGCTCGGCGTCGACGGTGATGTCGGAAGAGTTGACGCCGTTGATGGGATTGGGGGTAGGACGTGAGCTGAAATCAAGGAGGGAGAAGATACGGCGGTAGAGGGTTCCGTCCGTACGGCGAACGGCGTCCGTGACGGCGGATGAGGCGGAGATGGAGATGCGAGTCCTCCATGGGAGGGCCGGTACAGAATCTGATGAGTTGCTGCTCATGTTGCCCATGTTGCCAGGAGGAGGTGTATCGAGTGTCGGTGTATGCGTGGTGAAGGTAAAGGTGAATATGAGAAGGGAAGAAAGAAAGAAAGAAAGAGCGAGTGGGGATGTAGAGAGTGAGTTGCTGAAAATGGCCGTATAAAATAGAGGAGGGAGGTGGGGCCTAGTACAGGTGAGAGAGAGGCCCTTCAATTAATATTCGCGTTGTGGTGGGTTGGACTAGGTGATACACAGAGGCCCATCAACTTCTTGAGCGAGCCGAGGGTAAACTACTATTATCCAATTAATAATTTTTTTTTTTTAATTGCGATAATATCCTTTCAAAACTATTAAAAATTACCAATATTCTCCCTAATAACGAAAATACATTTAATAAAAAAATAGAAATAGAAATAGACATTCCAATTTATTTTAAAAAAGAGTGGAAATTTAAATAAATCTTATGTTCGAAATAAAATTAAATGAGCATAAATTTTTTTTTTACCAAAGGGAAGATGTTGAAAGGGCTTTTAAAGTATATTTAAAGTGTTAGGGATTCTCCTTATAGTATTTTTCTGGGTTCTTCCAGACTTACATAAAACATGATTTAAGAAAAAATAAAATTGTAGTGCCCTCCACCACCGATTTGTTTATGCATTAGTATCAAATTTTAGGCATTAGCACCAACAAGATTGAATTCTCGACCGTTTCCTTCTTTATCTTGGTTACTGAATTTGTAGGGAGGGAGATAAGTAGGAGCCGCGGAAGTGCCGATGCATATGTCAGACAATCGAGCATCCAAATAGGGAATCTTCTTCACCTGCATGCACCAATATTTGTTAATTACTTTAATTTTCTTTTAGAAATGCATGTTACCATGAAATTTACAAGAGAGAGAGACAGAGAGAGAGACAGAGACCTCATAGGATGAAAAAATGGTAGGCTGCAAATGCTTGATGTCAAATGTAGGAATAACAACATTGGTCAATGTTTTCCCCAACCGAGTGTCTCCTAGCTTCTCTCTTAAAATCCCATGAAGGTATTTCCCATCATACTTGGGTCCTCTCACTAAATTAGATGCACTTTCGAATGATCCAAACAAGCCGCTGCAATTGAAAGCATCAAATTAAGTTCTATTGCACGTGATCAGGAAATTAAGAAGCAGCAATCGAGTGTATATAACCAGATTAATTAATCATCTATCCTGTGGGAAAATTTTAGGGCAGTGGTCGAGATAGAAGGGCTTGATATCCTTGGCAGCAAAGAGAGGACGATTATTTTTATCTGGAGCAGTCAACATGGCGGTTACAAGACCACCTGTGCTTGTTCCACCAATGACATCGAAGTAGTCTGCAAGCCTTGCTTGCTTACCATCCAGCTCCTGCAACAAGATCTAACATTAGAAAATGCAAGAGAAGGTATGTATATGAACTAATAATAATAATGTAGACATCATGTGCATGCATGGACGTGCATGTATGTCTTGGATTTGGAATATATATATATATATATATATATAAATGAAAAATTAAGTAGAGTTATACGTACGAACGTACCTGAAGTTGGGATTCAAGGAATTCAAGGATAACAGCAGGGATGATCCCCCTGATACCACCGCCATCAATGGTGAGAATGGTTATATACTTATATACTTCCCATAAGTTGGGGGCTCAATTTGGGAAGATGATGATCGACTTTGCTCCATTATAATTAGGAAAGCAAGTGTCCTAGGTTGCAAATTAATATATATTAGGAAAGAATGCCTTGGGCCTTGTAAGTTAACGTAAGAATAATAAGCTCAAAGTAGTTTAATTTAATTTCTCTTCTCACAATTGTCGACCTATTTATTGATAGAAAACACAAGATTTAAGGTGATTCAGTTTAAGACCTACATCCACACACTAAATGCTTATTGGCTACATCTTGTTTTATTGAGTTAATATAATATACATAAGATACCTCCTTATATAGGAGCCAAATGAGATAAGGACTTCATGCTTTTCCAATGTGAGACAAGCCTTAGGTGATGCTTATTTATGTGAACAAGTGACAAGGGATTTCTCAGCAGGTATATATATATATATTTTACAATCTTGTCTCCTTCTTCATTCTCTCTTCTTTTCTTTCTCAGATTACAAATTCACTGCTCTCTCTCTCAAGAAGAAGTTACACTTTGCACACTGTTTGTGATGGGCCAGATTTGGCTAAAGGAAGGACAGCGGCAGAGAAATTGAACCAAAATGCAAATGGCGAAGGAGATGGTCACGGCAGAGATCGGCGCTAATGGAGATGCAGAAGACAGGTGGTGATGCGACGGACAGCAGGGGCTAAAGCGTCGTCACCAGACAAAGTAGAGTCTGGGCGTCACAGTGGCAGCGAAGCTCCGGGTTGGGATGCCGGATCTACTGCTCCGGGGCTGGAAAGGCCAATGGATGACCGGAGGAGAAATGGTAGGGATCTGTTGTCGCGCGTGCTTGTCTGAAATGGCATGGAAATTGCCCAAATTCACTGATCTAGGGTTGAGACACCACCTGCGGTGGTTTGTTGGCCAAGAAGACTGCCGGTAGTAGCGCGTGGAGAGGCTGGCAGTTTCTCTCGGTGGCGTGTGGCGGCGCGTGTAGATGTGCATGATGGATCTTCCGCATAACGGTAGATCTGAGACTTGCAAGCTTGTTTCTGAAATTATTTTTCAGATTAGGATGCAACGAAGGCATGGGAACAAATTCTGAAATTATTTTTCAGATCTAACTAGAAACAGGAACTGACAGGTGGAAATTAGCCAAAATAATTCAACATAGAGATTGTAAGAAACAGTAACAAATTCTTAACAAACTCATGAGAATCGAACTTCTGTGCAAGTTCTGCGGACTGCATAAATTCCTGAGACTCTGTGGAACAAAAATGGAACTTTTGTGCAACAGAAAATCTACAGAAACAAACCACATTACAGGGAAATTAAATCGGAAATTACAACAATTAAAACCAAAAAGAAATAAACAAAAGAGGTAAGGGTTTCGTGATTGTGAAAACAATCCGAACCAAGCAAAAGAAATTACAAGGAAATAAAAATAAAGGACTTGAGCAAAAAAATTAAACCAAGATCTAATAATTGGCGTTAGCCTATTTGCTCTGATACCATAATAGAAAATATAATGCGGAAATATAAATGAGCAAAAGAGAAATAGACAAGAGACACAAGATTTAAGGTGGTTTAGTTTAAGACCTACATCTACACACTAAAGCCCTATTAGCTACATTTTGTTTTATTGAGTGAATATAATGTACATAAAAGACCTTCTTATATAAGAGCCAAAGGAGATAAAGACTTCATGTTTTTCCAATGTGGGACAAGCCTTAGGTGAGGCTTATTAATTATGTGAACAAGTGACAAGGGATTTCTTAACACTACGCAATGTAAGACAAGTCCACATTACTATTCTCTAACATTTATAGCGCTCGCTCCAAATGGACACATGAATCTGCAGGGAAGATTCAATGGTCATGGGTGCGTGCAGGAGGAAGTTGATCGAGTTTGTCCTTGCATGAAGCCCGCCCGCGGCCCGCCTTGAAAGTTTCCATGCATATATGGTCCAAGTCCATTACACTAAACCCCCTATACTTCATAAAAAGAATAATTTTTCTGCAGAGAAAACTTCGTTTAACATGTAACTGTCATGACAAGTCGCTTATGCATTTATATATGTGAGACCAAGAAGTTTAATTCCTCATGACCTTTTCAAAAGTACTTCGAAGTTTCATATTAAAGAAGGTAAGGCTGCTTATTCTTGAGTAATTAATGCTACATATTATATATATTTGTATCCTATTAATTATTCAACAATATTGACTAATTGTTAATTTAAATGAAACATATGCATTAAACTTTTTAAAACTTTAATGAGGATTAATTCAATGTTAGTAGAGAGTATCACGTCAATATTGTTAATTGAATATTATATAGAATTATAGTGTCTAATATTTTTCAATCTTCTCCTCAAATGCAGCATCGAAGATGAGTCATGAGGTAGTCATATCTTTTTTAATCACTCCTAGATTTATCATATTTTTGTGTAACAAAACTAGCCAGATCATGAAGTACTTGAGAATTAACGTTAATTTGATGGATTTGTTTGGCCACGTACACATTAAAGAGATTTAACCTTAATTCCAAACATATATAAACTAATCCTCGATCTTCATCCCTTTTTCCATTAATTAAGAAACGGTTGAAATTAAGTCAGAAGGTTCGGAAGACTTCTCTAACTTGTAAGCATTAGAATTTTCCTGGGTAGTGGGTTGTCCTCATTGTCTTCATCCAAGCTCCTAAGTCAAACTCTTTAAAGAAACGATCAAATTGCTCCACATTCACCTGAGAACACGAATAGAACCTTCTGTAATTGGATTAATATTCTTCGCTAGAAATTTAAATTGCACACAGAATTTGCTAATTAATTATAAACTAAAAAGTTTCACGTATATAAATTAAAGATAGGCTCTAGAATATAAATGTCGTGATATTTCTTGTTTACATCTCTCGTTAGGTTGAGTTTGTATCACATTTACCCACTTTAAGAGGTGAAAATCTTTTATGCAAACTTCAATATGTGTTCTTTCATGGGCAATAACTTAACTTTTCTAAGCTTTGTCTTGACCTTTAAATTAAAGAATTATAATGGATGATAAAAGAAAATTAAAACTATGAATAATACTACTCTTCACACCTATTTATCACACTAATTCTATACCGATTGATGTGATATGTTTTAAGCAGCTTTTAATTACCAAACGAATGACATCAATTCTATGTAATTATGAACATAGTTCAAACCCATTCCATAATTGACAATTTCAACCGTACACAAACAATGTGTTGACCTACACCAAGTTTTGTAATCAAGTACTTCCTCAAAAACTATTATTTATAAGGCTTCATTGACACACCTTATCAACGTCTTTTACACTTTTATAGTATGGATATAACTCATATTTAACATAAGGGGAAAATTCAGTTTAGCCCCCTGAAGTTTCAGGAGATTTTCAATTTGAACCCCAAAGTTTCAAAAGTGGCAGTTTACCCCCCTGAAGTTTCAAAAAGTGGCAAATTGAACCTTTTGTTAATTTTTCCGTCAAATTAAACGGAATTTTTTTTTAAAAAAGCCTGAGGGCATTTATGTCTTTTCATCATTTTCCGTCTAATTTGACGGAAAAGTCAACGGGGGGGTTCACTTTGCCACTTTTTGAAACTTTGGGGGGGTAAACTGCCAACTTTGAAACTTTGGGGTTCAAATTGAAAATTCACTGAAACTTCAGGGGGTTAAACTGAATTTTCCCCTTAACATAATCTCTCTAGGTGAATTTTATATTTATGTGAGCTGTAAAATTCGTATCTCGTCAGTGTCTTCTATCTTTAACCTAACCAACTATGTCCCATATCTAACATAGGTATGCGTTGACCGGTATGTATAAGAATGCCTTGTAGCTTGTAAGGTATAAGAAGCTCAGGTTTTTCTCTCACAATTGATCGATCATAATATATATCCACATGTATTTATTCAAACTTTCCATGTATATTAATCCAAACTAAACCTGTAAACTTCATAATTAATATCCATATGTATTTATTCAAGACAGGACAAAGAAGATATATATTTCCCGCGAAGAAATTAAATTACGTACTAATTATTAAGATGCATGTAACTGTCATAACAAGTCGTTTACGTATATTTTATATTTGATTAATTATTCCTCGTCATTAATTAATAAGTCATGAAGCGGTCCAATGGGCACTTGAAGCCCACCTTTTATTCAGTAAACCTTAGGTTTTACATAAAACCCCTTACAAGTTGTAAAAGTAATTCGGAAAAATGTCCCTAATTTTTTACTTTATTTAATTTGAAAGGCGGAAAGATATATCTTAATTTTCACCCAAGGGATTACATTATATGAAAAGAAATGCCATATTGAGCTACAGCCCATTGGAATTTGCAGCAGACTTATTAGCATGGCGAAGCTGCTTCTCTTTAGAGAGTAGTCTCGCAAACCTGCAACAAATTAATAATTAGGTTAGTTTTGATTATTAATTAATTAGGTGACAGTAGAAATTAATAAACCCTACCTTGTGAGAGCCTCTTTATTTGTCTCATGATCACCATAATTGACCTCCAGGCTAGTGTCCAAATTTACCTTGGAAACTCGTTTCTTAAGCAATTCATCACCAACTTCAACAAGATCATCCAAATTCTTCTTTGTGGCTATATCTACGGAAGATACTTCCCCACTTAAATTGTCATCCTGCTTCCATCGATCGAGATCGATTGTTATATATAAAGAAGAAAATTCGAAAGCTTTAATGTGATCAATCTCAAAATATGGCCATTCACATGGTTATTAAAAAAAACAAGCTTAAAAGTTGACCAGCTTAATTTTACTATAACTAAGGAACCAAATTCATTTTGATTGGGACGTATGAATTAATTAGTCCCATCGTGCAACACACTTGCAATTAATCAAGTATTTACAAGATGTCTTCGATCTCTATCATGCAATAATACTCGCATGTTATTTCCAAATTATTTTTTTAACACACACATATACACACACATATATATATATATAATATTGCAGCGACAATATTAAGGCTATTTTCGACTTAATTTATCATCAATAAATTTTAACATGTTGAACACGACAAATTAACGACATCATTTAATTGCATGTGTGCTAAATGTCATGTTTTAAATTTTTGTGTCATCACTTATCAGGCCAGGGCGGATTTGTAAGCTATTGACTTTGGGAATATTCCTTGGGCAGCCTATGCCCTTTTTTATTTATTTATTTATTTATTTATTTTTTATGGACATGGTCACATGGAACCACAATGGTCCCTAAGTTTAAATTTTATTTTTAACTTAAAAATTATAAAATTAACTTTACTGATAAAATAATTTATTATAACCTACATAAATAACTTTGGGTACCTACAACCGTGTTTGTTTAAGCTCACAAAGAGTTTCTCTTCCAGCAATGATCTACATGCACTTTAAAATATAAGTTTTACTAAAATTTGTTACTGATCGTAACATCTTGTAAGCTTTTTTTTATTATTATTTCTTTCTCTTCCCTTCAAAATAAGAAATAAAAAAAATAATATTTAAAGAAAGTAGAGAATATATCCTCTCTCTTTTTTTTCTTTTCTTTTTTTTAGAGAAATCGAGCGGATCTTATAAATAAAACAACTTAACTAAGCATGACGCTCTACATTGATGATATCAGAGATATACAGGGGGACTTCCTCAATAAGGCAGCGTTCTGAACTTAATGATAAAGCTTCTTTTGCCAAGCCGTGGCCGGGCTGCACCATTTGTTTGAATGAAGATGCTCTTAGAGAAATTCTTTGAACCTATGCCTAGCTAATTTTGGTTATACTATAGACCCGGCCTCTTTGTTTATAGACTAATTTTTTACTCTTCCCATAATTATAATAGATTAATTCTATTATAATTATGCCTTCACGTGAGTAAAGTATCAAACACCTTCAATTTGTATTTAATTAAACCAGACACATGAAATCATATGTGGCATTTGGACCACACTTATTATTTATTATATAATATTGTCTATATGTTTTATTTCTTAAATATTAAAATAACAAAATGAAGATGAAAGACATAGAGTTTTATATTATTTGTCAAATTTGATAATTGAATGTGAAATTAATTGCAAAGACCACAATAAATTATTGGATAACTTAAACACAATGTGCTTTTACCATTGCTCACTAGTCACTATACAATCCCAATCGAGTAATTTTAGAAGTTCTTCTTCTATCACTTTTGTATCACTCAAAAAATAAGGTGACTTTTAAAATAGCATTTGATCAAAATTCAATAATAATCAATCATAAACTTAATGATGATTTTAAGACCCACATCATTCTTGAAGATACAAGAGGAAATTGTTACTCCTGGTTATTACCCCACCCACATCTCTTCCCCCAAAGCAACCATCCCTACAGCCTTATCAATTTCATGTTAAAAAAGAAAAAAGCTGAATTAAGTATTGATCTTTTAGATCTATATATAACATTTTGCAAAACCAAATGATAATTCAATCTAAATGCGCAGTTGTATAATTTGTTAAAGTATATTATGGAATTTAATTAAGAATAATAGTCACAATGGAAGACTATTATGACTTACAGAGAGTATCACTGCTGAGTCACACTTGAAGACCATCGTTGAGTTACGTACAGTTGAAGTCTATCTATAAATTAAATACTTTTTACCTAGCTAATCTAGCTAGAGTTTGAAGTCTATTTGTATCTAGCATGATTCTCCTATAAATAGGAACATGTTATATTATAAACAAAATTAAGAGAATATGAGCTTAATGCAACCTTAGGGCTTTATATATCCTATGGACGTAGGTCATAGACCAAACCGCGTAAATCTCTGTGTCAAGTGTCTTTCATAATTATCCGTTAAAAGAGGGAAAATTTTGCTGGGTGTTTATTCCTAGTCTTTTTAATTAGTTTTTGGTAATTAAGTGCTCCTCCTTTCTTCATTTTATTTCGTTTAATTCATTCTAATTATTTTCTTTGTGCCGTGTAACGTAGAGAAGCTAGGCTCCTCTTTGGCTAAACTCAACGTATATATAATGTAATGCCGAGTTAAGCTTCAAATTAACACGGAAAGCATGCATGGTAAACGTGAAAATAGAATAATCTCAATCTATTCTATAAAAAAATGCTCGATTAATGGGTTAATATATAACATATCGATCGTTCTAGTCCTTAAAGTTACTGACAATTAATATATATATTGTCAAAATATATATGGATAAGTTTCATGATAAAATATATCCTATATTTAATTCGGTGGAAGGTGGAGACTTGGAGTAAACTGATCATCTATTTAGTTTTAATATTAATTAATATGCATTAGGATAAGATAGAATCATATGCATGCAATTAATAAAAATATACACGTTGTTTCTTTTTGGTTTTCGCTTTCATGCAGTAAATATTCGTTCTTATCCAAAAGGTTTTTCTCGGGCGTGGAGTACTATTTTGGCAGTAAGCTATGAGCCAATGAGAATCTTATACCCTTTCCCTCCTATAATATAATGAGGCTTTCCTTGGGCGTGGAGTACTATTTGGCAGTAAGCTATGAGCCTATGAGAATCTTATACCTTTTTCCCTAATCCTATGATATGAATAGATTTTATTGGATCTGGATTACATGTTGTTATTAAAATAACAATATGTATGTTATAATAAAAGTAACGTTACATTGAATCTTTCAAAATATTTTTTTATTCTTTTTTACTTATTAAGAATTTTTAAAAATAATTAATCAATTTTAAAATTTAATCTTAACCGTTATTATGTACTGTTATTTTAATAATAGGATATAAGCCAATCCAATTCTACCCATGCTAAACACAAGGCTAGCTAGCTAGTTCACGGGTCTGCATAGGTTGTCCTTATTGTGGTTAAATAAAAATTTGGAATGTAGCGCCCCATGATCAACTTGAGATAAATTAATTTTACACACTATTTGTTTTGTAATGTTCTTATCCGAGGTCACGTCATGCTATACTCTAGCAACAGATGTCGTTAGAAAAAACACTAATTAGTTATTTTTGTGTTATCACTTCAAATTATTATTTAGTTAAGTTATAATTGAAATTCCTTATAATTGCTTGTAAAAATCAGTTTCACATAATAAAAAATTAGGAAAAAATATAAAAAAAAACTCCTCAAATTACTAGTTGTTTATAATTTAGCCCCCCAATGTTCAAAAAGTAATAAAATAGCCCCCCAAACTACCAAAATGTAACAAAAAAGCCACTTTTTTTTAATATCCCTATAATACCCCTATTCTTTTAACAAATAAAATAATTGTAAAAAAACTAATTTTTTTTTTAAAAAATACAAAAAAAAAACAGGGCTAATAAATACAAAAAAAAAAAAAAAAAGAAAGTTTTTTGGAATGAATAAATATTCACCCATTATTTTTTTTTTGTTTTTTTTTTTTTTACAATTAGTTTAATATTTTATTTGTTAAAATAATAGGGATATTATAGGAATATAAAAAAATAAGTGGCCATTTTGTTGCATTTTGGTAGTTTGGGAGTTACTTTATTACTTTTTGAACATTTGGAGGCTATATTGTAAATGTCTGATAATTTGGGGCGCTTTTTTATATTTTTCCCAAAAAATTAATATGAGGCTTAGTAGTAGTACCCATGGGTGCCTTTATAATCCATTCACTTTATATATGTTGGCTACTCACTTTCTCAATGTAAAATTAGGAAGGCTTCTTAAATTTTTTATGTAAGATGAAATATGGTGAAGAAAATTGTCTGATATGATGTCTCTTATTCAATAAACCTTGAGTTTTATTAGCTAAAAAATTAATAATAAATAAATGTTGAGTCTTATAGAAAAACCCATACAAATTGTAACTAATTAGGGAAAATATCCCTAATTATTTTCTACACTATTTGAAGAGAAAAATACTCTCTAATTTCCTCCTAAGGAATTACATTATTTGAAAGGAAATATACTCCCTAATTTTCTCCGATCGAAGAGATTGCATTATTTGAAAAGAATGATATATACTAAATAAAAAATGGAAAAGGATCCTCTCAATGGTGATATCCGGCCCGTTGATACATATATAAGGTACACTAGTAATTAAACCTAGAGATTGGAGGTGATTGATATTCCATCTTGTCCTAAAAACTTGTTTGTATTTGCTGATCTTTTCTCTCTATCTTTCTTTTCTGTCCCTCGACGTTCCTTTTCTCGGGATAGTTTTTTTGCGAACCTGCAATAATAGATGTTGGCCATATAAGATTCCGCGATACTTTTACGAAAAAATAATTAATAAACGTTAATTATATATATATACACCTTTTAAGGGCGTCCTCATTAGTGCCACCATTTTCGATTGTTACAGTCTGACCCGTCTCCCAATTCACCCCGGATTCCGGTTTGTCCAACAGATGTTGCCCGATATCCACAAGCTTGTCCAGGTTCTCTTTTGTAGCAACATCAACTGAAGCTGCTGTCCCTTTCAATGTATCATCCTGACCACACATCACAATTAATGCATCAGATAATCAAAACGAAATTAATTTTAACCACTACTTCCATTGAAATATATAATAAACGATCCAGCTCGATCGGTTTGTGTAGAAGCAAATTACTTGAATGCGGAGATAATTCCTGGTCTTGCAATTAAGAGATCGGAAGACGACAGAGATATGATAATCAACCATATCTGAACTTGCTTGTTGAAACACATCCACCAATGGGACGGAATCACCTTGCCTTAACCAACCAAAAAGGCTACCCCAGTTGGCTGCCTTGTCAGCATCGTATGGTTGTTCTTTCTTTTCCGAGCCGGTCCCTATTGAGATTACTAGAAAGCGGCGAAAGTCCATTGGGTTGATAGAGGAGAAATCTGGATTTCCGTCCATCATTTGTTTGCTCACTTGGTTTATGGCAACTAATGTCTGGATCATCATGGTGCCAAAATATGAACAAAACGTCAGGTTAATGTTATACATATATATATATATGCATGATGAGACTTTTAACTTTAATAATTAGAAATATATATAAGTAGTGTGGGTTATAATTAAGTAGTATATACCGGATTATTTGCAGCCATACCGCCGTCAACAAGATTGAATTCTCGACCGTTTCCTTCTTTGTCTTGGGTACTGAATTTGTAGGGAGGGAGATAAGTAGGAGCCGCGGAAGTGCCGATGCATATGTCAGACAGTCGAGCATCCAAATAGGGGATCTTCTTCACCTGAATGCACCAATATTTGTTAATTACTTTAATTTTCTTTTAGAAATGCATGTTACCATGAAATTTACTAGAGAGAGAGAGAGACCTCATAGGATGAAAAAATGGTCGGCTGCAAATGCTTGATGTCAAATGTAGGAATAACAACATTGGTCAATGTTTTCCCCAACCGAGTTTCTCCTAGCTTCTCTCTTAAAATCCCATGAAGGTATTTTCCATCATACTTGGGTCCTCTCACTAAATTAGAAGCACTTTCAATTGATCCAAACAAGCCGCTGCAATTGAAAGCATCAAATTAAGTTTTATTGCACGTGATCAGGAAATTAAGAAGCAGCAATTGAGTGTATATAACCAGATTAATTAATCACCTATCCTGTGGGAAAATTTTAGGGCAGTGGTCGAGATAGAAGGGCTTGATATCCTTGGCAGCAAAGAGAGGACGATTATTTTTGTCTGGAGCAGTCAACATGGCGGTTACAAGACCACCTGTGCTTGTTCCACCAATGACATCGAAGTAGTCTGCAAGCCTTGCTTGCTTACCATCCAGCTCCTGCAACAAGATCTAACATTAGAAAATGCAATAGAAGGTATGTATATGAACTAATAATAATGTAGACATCATGTGCATGCATGGACGTGCATGTATGTCTTGGATTTGGAATATATATATAAATGAAAAATTAAGTAGAGTTATACGTACGAAAATACCTGAAGTTGGGATTCAAGGAATTCAAGGATAACAGCAGGGATGATCCCCCTGATACCACCGCCATCAATGGTGAGAATGGTTATATACTTCCCATAAGTTGGGGGCTCAATTTGGGAAGATGATGATCGACTTTGCTCCATTATAATTAGGAAAGCAAGTGTTGTAGGTTGCAAATATATATTAGGAAAGAATGCCTTGGGCCTTGTAAGTTAACGTAAGAATAATAAGCTCAAAGTAGTTTAATTTAATTTCTCTTCTCACAATTGTCGACCTATTTATATGTAGCGCTCGCTCCAAATGTTTAGGGCTTGAATCTGCAGGGAAGATTCAATGGTCATGGGTGCATGCAGGAGGAATTAAGTTGATCGAGTTTGTTCTTGCATGAAGCCCGCCCGCCTTGAAAGTTTCCATGCATATATATATGGTCCAAGTCCACTACACTAAACCGCGTATCTTCATACAAAGAATAATTTTTCTGCAGAGAAAACTCCGGTTAACATGTAACATGTAACTGTCATGACAAGTCGCTTATGCATTTATATATGTGAGACAAAGAAGTTTAATTCCTCATGACCTCTTCAAAAGTACTTAGAAGTTTCGCATTAAAGAAGGTAAGGTTGCTTATTCTTGAGTAATTAATGCTATCCTAGAATTATTCAACATTAATATTGACCAATTGTTAATTTAAATGAAACATATGTATTGAACTTTTTTAAATTTTAATAAGGATTAATTAATTCAATGTTAGCCGAGAGTATATATCACGTTAATATTGTTACTTGAATATTATATATATAGAATTATAGTGTCCAGTATTTTTCAATCTTCTCCTCAAATGCAGCATCGGAGATGAGTCATCATGAGAGAGTCATATCTTTTTTAATTACTCCTAGAATTATCATCTTTTTGTGTAACAAAACTAGTCATATGAAGAACTTGAGAATTAACGTTAATTTGATGAGATTTGTGTTGGGAAAGTCCCATATTGTTTGGGCATTAAGAAGATTGGCCATTTATAAGGGTAAGAAAAAACCTTAACCTATGAGCTAGCTTTTGGGTTGAGTTAGGCCTAAAGACCATTTTCTTGATATGGTTTCAAAGCTTGGCCCAATTGGCTTGGCCTATCATCTCAATTGGTTTGGCCCTTCATCTCTCTTTGCTACACGTCTTAAGTCTGTCAAAAACACATGTTTAGCTTCGCCCAATTTACCGTGGCCCACCGTCTCCTATCATGTTCACGTGTTGGCTTGGATGTTCTCACCACACGTGAAGGGACGTGTTAGGAAAGTCCCACATTACTTGGGTATTAAGGAGATTGATCATTTATAAGGGTAAGGAAAAACCTCAACCCAAAAGCTAGCTTTTGGGTTGAGTTAGGCCCAAAGACCCTTTTTTTTGATAATTTGTTTGGCCACATGCATTAAAGAGATTCAACCTTAATTCCAAACATATATAAACTAATTATTCCTCTTCATCCCTTTTTCCACTAATTAATTAAGAAATGTATAGTTGAAATTAAGTCAGAAGGTTCTGAAGACTTTTCTAAGCATGCATTAGACTTTTCCTGGGTACGTAGTGGGTATGATGCGGTCGTACGCGTCCTTGTCCTCATTGCTCCTAAGTCAAATTCTGTAAAGAAACGGTCGAAGCCCTTCGAATCAAACTGACAACACCAATAGAACCTTTCGATCTGTAATTGGATTATTCTTCGTTAGAAGATTAAAATGCCCACAGAATATTAATTTGCTAATTAATAATAAAAGCCTCACAAGTTTTTCACATTTATAAGTCCTAAGAAAGACTCCAGAAGATTCATGCCAATTTATATAAATCAGGGTTAAATACTTAATTAGTCCTTAGGGTTTAAAAACTTTATTTTTTTCACCCTAGACTTTAGAAAGTGACCAAATTAGTCCATGTGGTTTTGAAAAGTGACCAAGTTAATCCATCTGTCAATTAACTGTTAGTTGACTTAACGGACCAACATGTAGACTAATTAGAAGTTGACAAGTGACACCTAATTAAATTTTTTATTTAAAAAAATATATATATATATTTTTCAAAAAACAAAAGAGAAAAAAAAAAAAAAAAAATGGGGTGGCTGAAACCACCCCCAATGGTGGTCTCGAACAACGATCAAACCTAAGGTTCCGTTGAGGCGGCTACTGCGGGTACATGGCTTCGATGGCGTGTGGGATTTAGTTCGGGTGGGTGCTGCAATTGTCGCTGCTGACACCTTACATGCAGGGGCTGGGGATCCCACATGCCTGGGCCAATGTGATATGGCTCTGCAGGCCGCTCTCTGGGCTCCTAGTGCAACCCTTGGTGGGCCACATGAGTGACCGCTGCACAAGCCGATTTGGGCACCGGAGGCCGTTCATATTCGCCGGGTCGGCGTTGATCGCCGTCTCCGTCCTAATTATCGAACACTCGGCGAACATCAGGTGGCTCCTTGACGACCGCGGCTGCATTCATGTTTGGCGGATTCTGGATGTGGCCAACAACATGACTCAGGGTCCTTGTAGAGCACTGCTCGCCGATCTCACTGGTAATCCTCCATAGCTAAGTGCTAAAGTACATGTCAGATAGGAGAAAAAGTACCCCTAGCCACCCTTTTTTTTTAATAAAATATTTTTTTAAAAAAAATTAATTAGGTGCCACGTGTCAACCTCTAATTTGTCCACGTGTCAATCCATTAAGTCAACTGACGGATGGACTAACTTGTTCAATTTTTAAAACCACAATGACTAATTTGGTCACTTTCTAAATCCTATGGAGGAAAAAATAAAGTTTCTAAACCTTAAGGACTAATTAAGTATTTAACCCTATAAATTAATGTGATATATATATATTCTTGTTTAATTACATATATCTCTCATTTAACCACTTTAAGAGGTGAAAAGCTTTTATGCAAACTTCAAAATGTGTTCTTTGATCAGCAATAACTTAACTTCTCTAAGCCTATATATTTGTAAAATAAAGGATTTGTTGGGGTGTATAGTAAAAAAGTAGTAGATAAAGTGTACTTTTTCTATAGCTAAAGTAATTTTTATCGCTGGAAATGCTCTAAAAGAATTAGATGGATGATGTATAAAAGATTAAAGCTATGAGCATTAAGCAATGCCCATTTATCACACTAATTAATTTCATATTGGCTGACTTGATGTATTTTAAGCGACTTTTCAATTTTCATGACATTCACTTAAAACAATTTAAAGTATTAACTAATTAAAATACGATATATCAATTGATATGAAATGTGTGCGAAGAATTACATCATTTTAAAACTATTAAATAGTGGCTGGCTGGCAATTATGACTTTGGGAGAAGTGAGAAGATTTCATGTATTTACTTCATTCTAACACTTTGGGAGATGTTTCAAGTTTTAATTTTAGCACCAAGGTTTTTTATCTAATTCTGATTTTGTCTTTGGATGTTCAATTTCTAAAATAAGGTGTTTAGGTTTTGTTCAAGTTTTAAATAGATTCTTTTATGATCACTATATCGTCAAAATTAACAGAAATATCTATTTTACATTTGGACAAAACTACAGCTTGATCCCCATAGTTAGTTTCTTCTTTTATTTTTCTTATTTTCCTATGGTGATCGCCAAATCTTGTTGCAATTCTTTTTGAGGTGTTCTCTGAACACCAAGTTGATGCCTTCCGCAGGTAGCTTCAATCCGACCTCCTTCAATGCCCCCTTTAGGGGTGTTAAGTGAGCGAAGCGCTTCGTGAGCAAGCTCGGACTTGGCTTGCATAAGCTCGACTCAGGCTCGACTCGAATATTAAATGAAGCGCTTCATGAACACAAATTCTAGCTCGAATATTAAATAAAGCAAGTTCGGCTCGACTCGACTAAGCTCGTGAATTAGCTCGTATAAGCTCGTGTGTGTATATATATATATTAAGAACCCAAAAACCAGCCCATTTATTAGCAACCCATTTATATATTAAGAACCCAAAAACCAGCCCATTTATTAACAACCATAAACTAGCCTATTTATTAACAACAAAAACAGTGCCAGCTGGTAACCAATGCTGTCCAGCCATACTGTCCATACACGTGTGCCCCAAGCCCCAATGCAAGATATTTTCAGTTTTTCACATCTCCTCTACCTTTTGCCCTTCTGCACGCACACACCCTTCTGCCTTTCTTTTTCTTGACTTTCTTTCTCAACCACTCCCTCTCCGGCTCTCCCTCTCTCATTTCCCTCACGCATCACTCATTCCCTCCCTCTCTTCTTCTCATTCCACACACTCACAACCATGGCTCATGCTTCACGCACACTCACGGTTTGGGTGTTGATTTTTGGGTATTTTCCTCTCAATCTTCTACACGCACATGGCACACTCACGGCTCGGATCTCTCTCTCTTCGCCAGCCTCTCCTTCATCAGCCTCCAGTATCTTCTTTCCTTTGATTTGGTTGATTTTTTGTGGGTTTTGTTATGATTTTGGTGGATTCTGCAATAGTCGAGCTCGAGCTTGAGGGCTCGACTCGAGCTCGAGCCCGAGCTCGATGCAATTCTGTCGAGCTGAGCTCAAGCAGCCAACCCAGGCTCGACTCGAGCTCGAGCTCGAGCCTGGCTCAAAAATAAACGAGTCGAGCCTGGACAACCTAGGCTTGCTCAAGCTCGGCTCGTTTACACCCCTAGCCCCCCTTGTTATTGTGGTTCTCACTTCGATGTACAGCTGCAACAATTGTCTTCTTGGTTGTGCCATCTCTGGTACAATATCTCAAACTACCTTAACTAACGACCATTTTTTTAGCGTTTATTTCCAGAATACATTGAGAATCGTGTCATTTATTTGGCACATTCCCTTTTAATTTTATTTACCCATACTGATTTGATTGTATTGGAGCTTATTATTGGGTTGTCGGCTTCTTTTTTTTTTTTTTTTTCGTGTAATCTTTCACCTCCACTTTCCCTTGTTATTGCTCATCCACCAAAAACAAAAAAACAAAACAAAACAAAACAAAACAAAAGAAAGAAAGAGGTCATGACAAAGGGATGTCATCAACCTTTTTCAATTAAAATCCACTAAACGCGGGGGGGGGGGGGGGGGGGGAAGAAACCATTAGAATGAAATCAATGAATGCTTTTTGGTAAGTAACAAAACAATAAAATATTTAGAACCAAAATTGGCAAGAAAAGATAAAGTTTCCCTCGATCTAAATGAGTCGTGACTCTCTCTCATATATATGTATTTTTAGTTCTTAATTACATGCATTTTTATTAGAAATGTAAAAATCACATAATTAATTTAATAAAGGTAAATTTTAAAAAAAATTACCAATATAAATCGTCTCTCCCTTAATAAATGATTTGCTGGATATATTGCAGATCGATCAATGGATCATGATCCTCTAAAATTTCAAGAAAATTGTAAATTTTCAAATTATAGAATTTAGGCAGTTTCTAAGCATTGGAAACCCTTAAAAAATGTTACATATTAAATAAAAAGGCGGTGTGTCACAATTGAGAATTGAATAAATTTTCATCAAGTTTTTTCTTTTTATGTTGTAAAAAAGCTTTTGGCTAAAAACTATATTTTGGTTTTCTTAAATGAAAATTCTTTCTAACTGTCTCGATAACATGCCACATTTTTAGTATGTGACATTTTTCAAATGTTTAGATGCCTTAAAACGGCTTAAATTTCGTAATTTGATAATATACAATTTCCTTAAAAGTGTAGAGAATCCTAATACCTGATCTAGACCCACTTGTCCCAACAAATGAGAGAAATGCTCGAGAATATTTAGACATATGGATATCATAAGAGTTATTTATGTGTTATCAGAATTATTAACAATCTGAAAAATAAAATTACTAAATATCTACTAGCCTATGAAATAACTTCTGGACCGGCTACACCTGAGGTATAACCTAACATAAATAATAATTCTAAATACTCAACTCTCATTACATTCTTATGATTTATTTAATTGGTTTGATGTAACCGTGCATATTAATCCTTAATTAATTAATCTTAATAAAAGCATATCGGAAAGCTAATAAACATTGGCCAGACAAATAGAATGAAAATAGAGTAAATAGCATTATTCCTACATAAATTCTCTTTTATTTTCTTCATCTAAAATATTATAATTCATGTTTGGGTAGGGCTTTTCCCTCTTTTTCCAAAAAGAAAATAATAATAATAATAATAAAAGCCGAGAAATAAGAGCAATTGCTTCGCATTCTGATTCTAATCAGTAGAAACAGTGAAGTAGAATAGGAGGAGGAGAAGGGCTTTTGGGCTTTCCCCAACGTATAAAGCAACAAGCAATCTGGGTGAGTTTGCCTTTTCCTTTCAACCCCTCGTCATACATGTTGTCTTCTCTTTTGCTTTTAGCCGATCTAGGTTTCTTTCTTTAACTACTTCTCCGTTTGGTTGCTAAGAAAACAAAGAAAATTAATGGAAAAAAAGGAAAAATCAATATTAAAGGTTTTATCTTTTGTGTGAAGTTGGTTTAATTTCTCGAGAAAATGAATGACCCACCTCAAGTAAACCTCTATCATTGTTTTAGAAATGTCAATGATGCAGACTTGCAGAGAGTTTTATTATTTGCATTGTCCTACATTTTCTTGGCAACCAAACAGTGCGTAACATGTTTTTGTCAACTGTGATCTTCAGAATCTGTCGCCCTTTGCCTCTCTGTTGCTCTCGCTTATCATATTTCCGTACATTTGTCAGTGAAATCTTGTTTTATTTGTACTTGTTTTTCTTTTACTTTTGTGTTTTGGAATTTGTATTTGGGTTTGAAATCGGTCGAGAAGAAAAATTCAATAGAATCTTTTTTTAGTCCGAATTGGTGAAATGACGAAATCCATAAAGATTATGCAACAGGCTATTTGATTAAAGATCATAAGATATATATAAACCTCAGCTTTGCATTTCTGGGATACGTGTGCCCATAAGAAATCGCAGAGCCACCATTAATAGTAATGGAACTCTGCTCAAAGCTTCCTCCAGTGAGATAAGTTACTACCCTTTGATCACTTATACTACCCCAGTCCCCAAACATCTGACTGCATTTTCCAATTGAAATGGAAGATTACTACCAAAATTGCATTGTACATCCAGAATAGCCCTAAAAGACATGATACCAAGCCGATACTTGGCATGTACCCTCCTTCCAGTCCATCACCATCACAAGGAAAACGAAAACCATTAATCAGTTGAATGACATAACGGTATTCTTCTTTTCTATTATTAATATGTGTTTTATGCTTTTAATTTTGTTATTCAAGCCACCTCTTAAGTTGGTAAGCAAGTGATATATGAACATTGTGCTTCGAGCATTTCTTCTTCCTTCTTTTCTTTCCCGACCAAAGTTGATATGCTTCTATATTGTGAGACCAGTTGGTTAATACAGCTTTGCTTAGTAATGTGCCTTGCTGACATGGTTATACTAATGTTTTCAGGCTTAGATACTTGTTTTTTGAGTTTAAACATTTACAGAACCACGCCCCTTAATCTTGTAATGCATGTTTTACATATTAATGTTTTCCAAGTTGTAGAAACACTTAAAGGGAAAATGAAAATAAATCAACAACTACAATAAAATAGTCATTAAACGCAAAGCAGGGAGTACACAGAAAAGATAATGGTTAGCATGCATATTGTAGTTTGAAATGGGAACCTCTAGTGAATGCAGGGTGCTATAGGTGTGTGTTCTTTTCCCTCCCTCGTTGTGCCTCTGAAACTTACTGCAGAGTCTATTTGTCTTCCTGTTGTTTACTTAAAGAAATAAAATAACTGGTTTTTCTCTTTTTGAAAAGAAAAAAAAGGGGAAAAATACAATGCACACTTGGGAATGGAATGCCTGACAGAAATGAGTTGAAACAAATCATAAAAGGAACAGAGTTCAACTGGTTATGTGTCATCAGTTACCAGAAAATGATTGCATAGAAATGATCACATTCTTATCTATTTTTTGATAAGTAAATTCTTTATGTTTTATTATGGATTTGTTTATCCTTCTCTTATTTTCATTTTTATTATTCATGATAGCGATTTATTGAAATTTTGAATTATATAAATAGTAAATAATGATGGACCCATCGTACTTCTTTGTTTGCGTTTTTTTTTTTTCCCTTCCTTTTATTCTTTTCTTGTTCAGATATACACCTATCTTATTTGTGTTTTTTTGTTTCTGATGTGTCTTTGAATGCTTTTTACTCTTGTGGGTATGGATTTTTTTTGTCATAGTAGAGAATGGAATGATTATGGGCTTTATTGTTATTTTGGAATGACAACAGTTGGGATAAAAAAAAATTTCTCAGTTGATGTGTTGAGACCTAAAACATGTCTATTGATCTTAGTGCACCAATGAATTTTGTGGATGAGGATGCTTCTTCGGGCTCTGGAGATGATGCTAACATGTTAGATGGACATAAGCGTCAGTCTGGGATACCATCTAGTTCAGGTCGGCGGAAGAGAAGTCGCAAGGCTACTGGTGATGCTTTAGTGGATGCTATGCTAGAAATAGCAGCTGCTTCAAAAATGAGGGCAACTGCAATTATGAAGAATGAGGACCGGTTTTCTATTAGCAAATGCATAAAAGTACTGGATGAGATGCTAGGTCTTGACCAAAGGATCTACTTTTTTGCTTTGGATTTATTTGAGAACCCCAATGCCAGAGAAACTTTCATATCTCTTAAAAATGAGAAACGGTTGCCATGGTTGCAGGGAAAGTCTGGTGTTTCCTCTGGTTGAGTGGATTGAGCCAGCTTGTTGGTTTTGTTCTGTATGGTTCAAAGTTATGGTTTGTACAATCAAACAGACTCCTAAGGAACGCTTTTTGCTTGTAATTAGTTTGACTTTGTAGTTCCTGGCTGTGTCACTTTTGCCTTGATGATTTAAATGATAGCAGACTTGACTTCTATTGTTCATCAACTATGGCCTTAATACATGATTCAAATACTTCCCAGTGCAATTGATTGTGTGTACCAATAAGTATTGCCTTGTGTTGCAAATACTGTATCTCTATTTTATTTTTACAGATAAACCAGACGGCATGGACGACTATGACTTGGAATTAGATGAGATGGAATTAATTGCAGCAGCTGCGGGCTACTATTATTATAATAGTATAACTAAGCAGCCTCCTCGTACTTTGTCACCCCGTGGAAGTGGTTTCATGACTGAACTGCTGAACGGTGATGATGATGGATGTTGGGAAATGTTTCGGATGGATAAACATGTATTTCACAAGTTATGTGACATTCTTCGACAAAGAGGCATGTTACGTGATACAGCTGGGGTTATGATAGAGGAGCAGCTGGCAATTTTTTTGAACATCATTGGCCATAATGAACGTAACAGAGTAATCCAAGAGCGGTTTCAACACTCAGGTGAAACCATTAGCCGGCATTTCAATAATGTGTTGAAGGCGATCAAGTCACTATCACGTGAATTTCTACAACCACCCCCGCACACCACTCCTCCTGAAATCTTTGGAAATAATAGATTTTACCCATATTTTAAGGTTAATATTTTTATACACTTGGCTTATCTGACTTATTTCATATGCTTCATGTTATGCTGTTGACCTTTTTTCTTTCTTCTCAGGATTGTATTGGAGTCATTGATAGTATGCACATTCCTGCACATGTCCCAGCAAAAGATCAATCTCGATTTCGTAATAGGAAAGGTATTCTTTCCCAAAATGTATTGGCAGCTTGCACGTTTGACCTACAGTTCATATTCATTTATCCTGGCTGGGAAGGCTCAGTTACAGATTCGCGTATATTGAGGGCGGTTCTTGATGACCCAGATCAGAATTTCCCTCAAATTCCTGAAGGTTTTGATTACACCAACTATATTTGTGTCATCAAATTACTATTACATTACATATTATATTTCTTTCTTAAATTTAACTGATGATTTTATGTTTTAGGCAAATATTATCTTGTTGACTCTGGATATTCAAATATGGAAGGATTTATTGCTCCATATCATGGAGCTCGGTACTACATTCATGAATATAGAGGTGCCAATCAGCTACCTAGAACTGCAAAGGAGTTGTTCAATCACAGACACGCTTATCTAAGGAATGTCATGCGAAGGTCTTTGGATGTGTTGAAAACTCGATTTCCAATTCTCAAACTTGCTCCTCAATATGCATTCCATATACAAAGGGATATAGTTATAGCTGCCTGTGTTCTGCATAATTACATTCGGTGTGAGGAAAGAAATGATCGGTTGTTCACTAGTGCTGAAGCGGTGGTAGTGGATGAAGTGCTTGATTTTGATGAACACCCTGATATGCAACTGGCTTCTCCAATCCAGGATGAAGTTGCTTTCTCATCACGAGAGTCAATTGCTTCTGCAATGTGGGATGACTTCCTAAATAATTGGGATGAGTGGTGACCCTTGCCACTAGCAATCAATGAGGAGGAACTCTCATAATGTATTTTGGCATGAATAATGTTATTTAGTAAACTTTTATATGACTGTTATATAATTTGATAATGTGGTACTGAAAATCAGCCCTTAGAGATTAATGTTCATCCATGTTGTATGACAGTCATATAACAGTGTACTAAATAGGATTACTCACCATCTCCTGTTTCTTCTCTCTTCATATTTGGAATCTTCTATTGTGTTTGTGTTGAATTTTCTCTGCCCATGTACTAAGAAAACTATTTGAAATCGATGCGCACGTAAAAAAAAATGTAAATAATGCTTATTTAGTTGTATAGCTCGAAGATGGTGGAAATCAATGTGCATGTGAAGTAAGAGTAATGCTACTCTTGGCATTTATTTCATGGCGGCTAACTTTGCATGTTTTAAGTGGTTTTTTGTGTTAGTTATTTAAAATATATATATATATATATATATATGAAAGTGTTAGCCACTTAAAATATATTATATCAATTAATATAAAATGAATGATAAATGGGTATGAAAGTATGTAATATTACTCTAGTCGTAAAGCTCCATACCACCTCATGTCGGCTAACTTTGCATGTTTTTAAGTGATTTTTCGTGTTGAATTTTTCATCAAGTGATTTTTCATGTCAAAATTTTGAAAAATTCTGACATTTTAATATGAAGTGGAACCTCATCAATTTTAGAACTCTTTTTTAGATGAATTACATTAATAATACAGGAACTTACAATGATAATGGTAACGACAGTAATACAACATAATTAAGAAGGTTGATGAAAATTGCAGCCCAAGTTTGTTATTATTGCTAATTTAAAGCTTGGTTGTTCATCCTTTGCCACTCATAGTTTTGTATAAAATGGCTGAAAATACAAAAAGAACGATTAAAAACTACGCAAGTCGGCTGAATTTTTGTAATTTAATTTCGTTAAAAAGGGAACGATAAAAGAAAATATACAAATAAATAAATAAATGACAAAAAATGAAACATTATACTCCATCCCATTCCCATGCCGTAGATATGTTCTTGAACTAAACAAACAAGACTTGTTTTAGTAATTTAGAACTTGCATCATTTCGATTCAATAGACTCGTTCAGTACATGAGATGAGGATTAAAATAGTTCTCTAATTACATTTTGTGAAGCCAAACATTGAAAAACTAATTCATTGATAGGAAATGCACCCGAGCGAGCGTATATTCTTTCCCAGCAATCCAAACACCTGTTTGTGACCACTGCACGTCTTCCCAGTCAAGATTCTCCTCCAATACCTATTATTTAGGCAGAACAAGATCCCATTCAAAAGAATACAAATAAGAAAATATGAAGAAATAGTGGAATGATGTATAATTTGTGTGACAAAAAGCAACCTCGTCTTGAAATTTCTTATAAGTACCTCAATATGTTCAATGGGAAGTGGGATTCCAAACGATCGCATGACTTTCTGGGGAAGAGGTTTCTTACAACGAGACCATCGAAATACATCAATCATCGTGTTATCACAATCATTTCTTTCGCCATTTGTGGAATGTGAGTGATGATTCTGAGACTTTTCTGTCTCCATGTCATGCACCAGAGATGCTGCTATAGCCTTCACCATTTTCTCTCCAGTGAAACAGAGCTCATACCTTGAGATCATAACTCAAACAATAAGAGAACACAAGAAAGTCACCACATGGACTTCAGCCTCCAGTATTATGTATTTGAATAACTATACAGAGTATGAGTCCGTAGCAAACAAATATAGAAGTTGGAAAGCAACTTCCAGCCAATCATAGAAAAACAATTAGAAGAAATTCTAAAATTTTTAACTGCATTGACCGGGGGGGGGGGGGGGGNAAAAAAAAAAAAAAAAAAAAAAAAAAAAGTAATCACAAGAGGGGCAAGCCAAGCTGCCGCCCAAGTGAAGAGGGTAGTGAAAAAGAAATGTAAAAGATCCTCCAAGCATCTTTCGGATCCTCGAAGCTTATATATATATATAAAAATTAAGCTGGATGACCAGTTAATAAGAACAATACCTGCACGAATGTGTTTCTAAATACAGAACTTCTCCCTTCTTCAATCGTGCAGATGTATAGAGGGGCTTCTTCAGACCCTTGTCAGCAACAATGCTTATACTGTACTTAATCCTGAAAAATTCACAACAAATACACGATGAGAGCAAGAATCATTAAGAATGATTAAAAAACGAGAAAAAAAAAAGAAAAGGAAAGAAGTGGTAGCAACGAGAACAATAGAAGCTGCTAAACGAAGCATTGCATCTACTAATAGTTAAATGTGGTTAAATATTTGCCTGAAACATAGCTTCAAGCCTCCGACCCTTCCAGCACACCAACAATATCAAATACAAGTTCCAAAAACACATATTTGGAAGCTCCACGTAAGCATCTCAAAGTTATTAACATAGGCTCATGATAATAAAAAATAAATAAAAATAAGGGATGAGAGAAAAGAAAGAGAGAATTTTAAAGCATACCAAGGCTCATTGCAGAGGTTGTACTGTATCGTAACTTCTCGAACATATCTCTGTTGCCGCAACGCATTCTGAAGAATGAATGCACCATGAGACCCATTACCATCTAATTTTGTGTTTTTACAAGTATATATGATAAGATTGCAATCTGGAAAAATCATATTCAATAATTTTGTATTTAAAATGAGATTTTGCAATTATGCAAGGAATCATTTAAAGAATTCTATTCTGCACTTAACAATTATATATTTTGACTTATCAAAAAAAAAATAATTAATAGAGTGCATAATTACTAACAATCAATATTCACGCACAAAGTTTTAGGCAATAGACCATCTTTTGACCCTTCTTGCCTTACAAAGTTGTTTCGAGGTCTAAGAGTTGCTCGACTTCTTTGTTGGCTTATCTAGGTTTCACTATCGTTTATTGAGTGATAAATGGATCTCCCCGCATAGTGCCCAGACTTCTAGAAGCTTTGCCAAAAGCATGTTGTCGCTTCCCAAGTAAGATTTCAATCTACCAATGCTTTTGGTAACAATGATATCCAACATGGCATCAAAGCCTTGTTGACTGGGAGATCTCAAACAAGTTTAAGAAGAGTAGCAACACAAATACACCCCCAGATGAATCACCTTAAAAGAAGGTTATTAAATGAAAATTTTAACTCCATGCTTATGCCAAATGATAGTAACCTCTGGAATATTTGAAAACACTACGAATGCTAATCACTATATTATATTTCTTCATCTAGTTTTCATTTAAATCTTCCACAAAAGTGACCCGCAGCAGATATGCATTCAAAATTTGTATATTTCGTAACAATAGCACAGTACAAACTTGCTTCAAGTCTTTTTTAAGGAACCCCTCAAAGGCAGGGCCACTTTGTGTACCCATCCTTGTCAAGTAAACTTCAAACCCATGCAAAGCACCCCTTCCACACAGATTGGGTAATACTCCGGCTTTACCGGTGGTTTGGCCCCAAGGAATTATTTGCAAATTAGTCTGCCAAATGCTTGGAGATATGAGAATCCACATGCCCAACTATAAACATGTATTAAAAATGAAAATGCACAACTTACCACAATATATATATTGTAATGCTACATACTCAACTCCCATCCCACTTCCATACAACTAGGTTGATGTGGTAGTTTCATAAGCCCTTGGATGTTTTTATTTAAAAAATCTAAGGATTAATGGGCACTGCCATATCAGTCCAATTGTATGCGAGTAGGATGAGAGTTAGTATTTAGCATTACTCATATATATATATATATATATATAATCAAACTAATATAGGCAGGGCATGTAATAGAAGTTCCAACATGCAGAAAAGTCAACTTTTGATATTGTAACATTTAAAATAAAATAAAGAAACAAAAAATAATAATAAAGGCAGGGCATGTAAAAGTAGTTCTAACATGCATGTAAGTCTGAGAATGTAAGTCCAAACAGTTAATTGAAGGGAAGAAGTCAGCAATACCGAAGCAGCAGCCCTGGTAGTCATTGTCCGCTCAACAGCCACAGGAGCAAGGGTAGGCTCTACCGTTGATGTATGTGTAAGACAAGGCTCAAGATCAATGGTTCCACCTCCTTTCTGAAATCAAAAGAAAACAATGTAAAGACAAAACATCAAGAGTGTGCTAGAGACTAGAATAAATTACATAGATACCACTTAGAGAGCCAAATGAAACTAATAGTACATTCCAAATAACAGTCCATTGATTTATACAATCATGTCCAGAATTAAATGGAGGACTAGAGAAATTCCAACTACTTCAGATAGACATCAATGAGCAAGACAGAATCTAACTAGATGTTTTTATAACCTTCACAATGCAGCAACGCTCAACACGGTAACTACAACCAATTGCAGCACCCCAGGCTCGTGAACGAACATTGTTTCTCAAATTAGAGATGTAACCTAATAAAATGTTAGAAGTGCAAGAGTTAGACTTAAACAAAGCAAAAGCACAATTATTGAAAATAAAATAGAAATTTCAATGACAGGAAAAGCCCAAAACACGTCTGTAACTAAATACAATCACCATAACAACACAATTTGCCAAATTTCAGGAACATGCTTACAAAGGGGGAATTGAGTAAGGTTACCACCTCTAAAAGCCCTGCTGTAACAGAAGTTTAATAGGCTTACACCAATTCAAGGCCTTTAAATCAAGTTTAGAAATCTTCTTATGATTAAAAACCTTAATGTAGGAATAGGGCTTGCTGGATCAAAGGTTTAGAGGTTGGCCAATCTATAAAACAGTTGTAATTGTCTCACATTCAGGAGTGAGATGGAGTTGAAAATTACAACACAAAGCTTCATTAGCATCTAAATTCTTTTTTTATTTAGCATTGGGTATCTAGTGTTTCGCTTCGACTAATTCCGGGAGTGCACAGCCCTCGGCAAAGAATTTCCCGCAAGTACACCTCATTAATTTAAGGGGTGAACCCTAGTCTGATGGCCCCAAGAAGCAGTTTGCACTAAGTGGGTTTCAAACCTAAGACCTTGAGGAACATACTCAAAAGTCTCAGGCTGTCCAACCACTAAGCCAACCCCTTGGGGTTCAGCATCTAAATTCTAAATAGGGCTGAGCACCAATACGCTCGGGTTGGTACTCAGCTCAGACCGATGGTTGGCTCAAAGGCCACCGGTGGGCAATTTTGCCAACCCCTTCAGTCAGTTGAAGAAGATTGGTACACTGACCTCTAGCATTGATCGAACATGAAGAGTGTGAGAGACAAAGAGCTGCACGGGTTAGGATTTTTGTGAGAATGAAAGAAAGCAATGGCTGGAGTAGAGAAGAAACAGAACGGGAAGAAAAACACTAGCGGCCGAAGTAAAGCGTGAGAGAAAAATAGGATTTTGTGAGAAAAATCCTAACCAGCTGCACTGGTTAGGATTTTTGAGAGAATGAAAGAAAGCAACGGCTGGTGTAGAGAAGAAACAGAACGGGAAGAAAAACACTTGCGGCTGAAGTAAAGTGCGAGACAAAAATAGTAGCACTGGTTAGGATTTTTGTGAGAATGAAAGAAAGCAACGGCTGGAGTAGAGAAGAAAGAGAAAAAAAACACACACACTAGCGGCCAGAGTAGAGAGTGAGAGAGAGAGAGAAGAGGCCACACTATGGAGGTGAGAAATTGAGAATGAAGAAGAAAACTGAAAAAATGAGAGAAAGTAGGCTCGGTCACATGTTTGGTTAAAAATTCTATGGTGAAAAAATAGTTATATATATATAAGGGGTCGGACGGTTGGATTTGTTGAGTGTACTGACGAGTAATTCTATAAGTCCATCTTATATCCATCCAAGAATGATGTGGCTATTAAAATTACCATTTGATCAAAATCCAATAATAATCAATCACAAGCTCAATAGTAATTTTAATAGCCACATCATTTTTTAATGGACTTAAGATGGACACGAGAGATTTGTAGCATTACTCATGTACTGACCCCCTAAACCCGGCACCCAATCCGCAACAAGGTTTGAATTTTAATTTTAATTCCACCCAGCCGACCCATGGATCAAGTTTATCCACCCACCACCCTTCATCGTGAGTCGGAATGGGCAGTTCGGCTGGTTTGGGCTGACCCTCTGAGCAGCCCTAATTCTAACCCCACCCCCCCCCCCCCCTCTTTCACAATCCCCTTATTTTCTTCCTTCTTGTTCTTTTTGGAAAAGTATTTTCTTCCTTCTTGTTCTCTCCTTAAAATTCTGCACTTTTTATAACCACTTCAAACTACAGCCAGACCCAGACAATTAAGCTTCCGAAATAGTCATTTCCTTTCCATATTTGATAAGAACCCAAGAAACTTCTCTGACAACCTTAAAAAGCCCTAAAACCCTAACATTTCCTATATGTGAACAGCCAATTAAACGTTAAATTGTGGCATCTTACAGTAATGTCAACTTTCAGTGTATGAAAGTGCCTACTGTATGTGTTTTTAACACCTAATTAATGCGTAAAAGCAAGGTAGAGTTGAACATAGACTTACAATCTTGTGGAGGTAGCACTCGAATAGTAGCACGTAACTCTAGAATAGCAGGAGGGGGAGGAGAAGCTGTGGGGCGACAGTAACCTGTATGCATAAGAACTGGAACAGGAGAAAACTTTAATACTAATTTTTGTGTACCACTAAATTCAATAATTTACAAAACCAACACTAATGCAATCAATAAGACCATGTACCAGCAACAAGATCCGAGTCATCAGTATATATATCTGTCCCCCAAAGCTGGCCACCTCTGACCTGCACATAATGGCTTAAATAACTCAAAATGAAGATGCAGCATTGCTAACAGAAGCATAGTCAAGTTGCAATCCCAAATCCTATAACAGCAATAATGGGAATAAGGCAAAAAAGAATTATAAACAAGTTGATCAAAAGGAGAAAACAAATTCCTTTTTTCAGCACAATTAGCCAAAAGAAGTTGTTTCAAAGCTGTTTCTTTTTCTCTATATTGCCAAGCACCTCCTCATTCCAAGCTCTTAAATTAGTTTTTAGAGCTTTTAGTTTGCAACCTAGGATGTAATTTGGAGAAACTTGAAAGTGGTTAGAGGATTGCCACAATTTCACCCTATGTACAAAACCCTCTGATTTTAGGAAAATGATCCGAACATAGTCTAGGTAGCCTCTGTTGGAGCAAATAAGGAACTAGGGTTCCCCAACCCCAACACCCCCCCCCAAAAAAAAAAAAAAACACACACACACACACACAAATTATAGAAAGCTCATCAAAACAATTTCATATAAATGACCTTACTTGGCGATTTGTAGCAGTGACATGCTCAGCTGGAATCCGGATTTCAAGAGTGGGACCATTTGAAGAGCTTTCTCCATTTTTTTCAGCTTCCAATGCTTTGTATTCCTTCCACAACTTTATCAATTCTTGCATGCATTCGCCAACTTTATAAACAACGGAAGAAACTTCAGCTTTACCTGAAACACTCCCTGATTTAGAATATAATATACATGCACAGGAAACAAGTAATACCTAAAGACACCATGATTGAAAACAATCAACCTCCATTTTAACATAAAATGGCTCATAATGTGTCATAACATAAAGGAAGAAGGAAAGGGAGTAAAAATCTTTCACTAAGAGTATTCAACCACTATTTATTGATTACATTTCTTACAATCTATAATTAATTAAAACTAGTGTTGGTTAAAGAAGAATGATATCTCATATTTTACCAGCTTCTGGGAAGCCCTTTTCAAAATTTAGACCATATTAATTACTTCAATTTCTGTTTGTCTTCATTAAGAACTTTAACTCTCTGTAACAGGCTGTGTGTTGTCAAGGCAAAAACATATTAAAACTAGCTTCCTAGATCTTTTGGTTTCGAAAGTTCCAATATAAACGTGCAATAAACACATGCAATCCCCTCCCCATAAACAAATAATATTAGCAAAAGAATCTTATCAGATTCTTTCTACTTTAGTTTGAGTGTCTTTAGAATAGCTTCTCCAAGGTACTTGCTCTTATTGCCTCTTATTTTCCAAATTGTAGAGAAGGTAATCACATAGCCTAATTCTGGAAATAGTTTGGTTTGCCTAATAAGTAAAGAAAAGGTGTACTTTTAATTGGAAGCATTGCAGATGACAAGAAAGATTATTTTTTGAATGAATTTTCACGTTTTAATAGCAAAGAACTGTGAGTTCTTTATCACCCTGCAAACCACCTTGCAGGACCAATCACCACCCACACCCCCCCAAAATAAATAAATAAACAAAATAAACAAAAGGGAAGGCAGCACCATAGTTGATGACTTTGGACTATGTTCTGTTGAGCTGAATTTTTATGCTTTTGTACACTGCAGGAAGTTTCATGATGGGGCAGGCGGGGGTTCATGGGCATGAACAGTAACCAAACAAGCACCAGTGAGAGTGAAAGTCTGAGTTTACAGTGTTCTAGATCTAGTACCTGCTAAAGTTCACAACTAGTTCTCAAGCTAGGGAAAGAGAAACCTATGCCGCAAGCCTCCAGCAGTCAAAGAATGAAGTGAAGACAATGTCAAATGTGAGTGGTAATCATCCCTATAATATGGGGAAGTTTTGTAGCAAGTCCAGCTTATTCATCCTTTAGGAGCAAGCAAGAACAGCTACTATCTAGTTATATCACCTACAGAGTTGAGCAACACCCGCTACTCTCTCAACTGGTAACATTTTTTCAACAGGGGGAAGTCACTCCTACTTCTAGTTATACCTCTACTCTAGTTTTACCTCTTACCGATTCTAGTCCCCACCAGCCTTCCCTCCATCTAGTAAAAGACGATGGATTAGCCCGTGCCTCTCCCAGTACTGAAAGAAAGAAGAAAGAACGAAGAAAAAAAGAGATCCTTGCCGATATTGAAACCCCACCCACACACCC
>CM017328.1:35345627-35382719 GCA_006937295.1 Carpinus fangiana | reverse complement strand
AAAAAAAAAAAAAAAAAAAGATGCTAGGTACAGCTAGTCCGTGAACAGCCAGCCACCGCACTGTAAAAATTGGATAGGTTTGATCTAAGCTTACTAATTAGGGGGGCCTCCAAAAGGGATACACTAAGGCTTATCAATTGCGTCTCCCAGAAGGTAATTATAGTGTTGTGTGCGCACACAATCCACATGAACGCATATTCCCTAGTCTTGCAATATAATCTCTATGATAATTGTTGAAAATAGCATACTACCTTCCAAATATATAATGTATACATATCAAACAACACAGATTAATGCCAACACTGCAGAGTAAAAGCTGATTAAAATAGTATAAATTCTGATTGTCATGAATTATAAACTCTAATACCCAAAGTAAACACTAGAAGTACACATGTTAATGCTATAAAATATCACAAAATGCAAGGTAAACTGGAGCTGCAAAAATGGGAGAAATTTCCGTTGAAATATGCATTACTTCACCAGGGCACAGATCCTGCTAACAGTGAGTGAAAAGAAGTTTCATCCAATAAGACAGAATACAGCAGCTTACCTTGAGATCTGCAAAACATAGATGGCAAATAAATTGTTATTTTTTTAACCACCAAAGGAAAAAATAAATAAATAAATAAATTTAAGATTTCCATTAAACAATAACAAATACCATCAAGTCGAAACTAACAGGACAAAGCCCTTGGTTTAAACATAGTTGACATATAATGCAAATAGCATCCACTCTTAACTGAATCAATAACAAGACAAAGCCACGCCAAATAATTTTTGCTGTTTCAAAGATCATAATCTTAAGGATAGCAAATGATCAAATGATCATATACACCAAAAATGTACCAATGTACCACAGCATGACAAAAGGCATATCTGAAAGTTGTCTCTCCTGATGTAAGCTTTTACCACATACAAGAAAATAATATCACTAAAACTTGTGTCCCACCACTGGATCTTCTTGAAGGTGGTGGTAGATTTCAGTAATTTTTGCCTCATGATCCACTTATGATATTCTGTAATGAATCAAATAGAATCGAAATATGCAGTGTAAGAAGATGACAACAACTATGTCTCACCCATATGCTTTCAATCTTATAGAGGCCAAATAACTTTTGTCTGTCCTAAAAACCAGGAAACTAGTTAGGTAATTCAATAGAATTTCAATCCATAGTTCAAGTAATCTAAACTTCATTCCAAGATCCACACACCACCAGGCAGAATATATATATCAAAATCCAAAGATGCAAAACAAACATGATCATGATAAAATAAATAAATATTTATCCAGAAGATAGTATGTAGAAATGGATCTCTGGAGCTCATTTTCATATACAACAATGTTAAATGATGCAAAAGTGATCCTTTAAGATAAATAAGCTTTTAATTAAATGGGCAACCAAGGAAAAAGCATGACGCACCCTTCATTCTCTTGAGCACGAGCCCTAAAACGGGGCTCACGGTTAACCACTTGAGGGCTGCCCCTTGACCGTTGCATTCTTTTACGATGTTGAACTCCATAATTATAAACTTCCCTTTCCCTTTCAGTAGCCCCCTCACCATCTGCACACCCATCATCTGATTCTTTGTCGTCACACCTATTGCGCTTTTCAGTTCTATCTCCTTCAATGTCATTGCTTTCTTTCCTCCTTTCTCTTGCTTCCCAATCGACATTTTTCCAGCTATCAAAATCTTTTTGTTTTTTCTGATCAGATGCTGGATTTTCCTGCTCTGGCATTCTTAAAGATCCATCTCCTACTTCCTTGTCATTGTGAGAACTCTCTTTGTCTACTCCGTTCCATGAGTCTCTCCTGGTATGATCCTTTTCCCTCTCTTTTAGTCTTTCCCTGTCTTTTGAAAACTCTTTTCTCTCCCTCTCCCACCTCTCTACATCTCTTTCTTCTTTAATTGACTCTTTGCACTCGCTACTGCTATTAGCTAGTTGCATGCCACCCCTACGATCACCTCTTTCTTTATCCCTTTCCCCCCAATCCCTATGCTTCACATCTTTCCTCTTTCTATCCTTGTCTTTCAATTTCTCTTCACCCTTTGAATCAACTTTGTTTTCCCCAACAGCCTCATGAGCCTCCACAAAATCCCTCTCTTCAGTTGTGGAGCCTTCCTTTCCTACCTCAACGGGGCTCTGTGAATTACCACGTGGAACATGCCAGAAATTTATACCTCCACCTGAGGCATCAGGGTATCGTTTTCCCCTGTGATGTTCTTTTGGTTCCTTCCAATTCAAGTGACTATTCGCTGCACCATAACCATCCTTTTCCATCTTCATATCACCTTTTGGATCATTATAACTTTCCCTATCATATCTTGTTTCCTTATTATCATCCCCTCTACTTTCAGATCTTACATCCTTTTCACCCTTTGCATTTTGAGATTCCCTCCTGGCTTCATTATACAACTCCCTTGTCTCCGTCTTTGTATCACGGTTCTCAAATCGGAGATCTCTACTATCCTTGGAATCCCTCGGTTCCAGCCTGTTTTCAGAATGATCTACATGTGAATCATTCGAAGAAGATGGCATTCTATAGGCTGGATGAAGAGGAGATCTTCTCTCTGCATCACGAGATTCAGTCCGTGGAATCTTCGGCATCCGGCCATCTTGACCCACTTCATAGGGAGGATGATACTCACTAGAAACTGCCGATGACATCTTGGGGTATGCGCCAGAATCCTCATGTGTGTATTTTGAAGATGAGGAATGACCACTCTCCTCATGAGATCTTTTAGGAGCACCACTCATAATGAAAATACAGTACAACTACACAACTGAATCTTTATCCAGTACAAATAACCAAAATTAAACTGGCTTCTCCAAATTTGTCACATAATCTGAGCATTTAATAATTGCCACCTACGAGCAAAAACAAGTGTTCAATATTTGTCAAAACAACTTCACATTCATAATCGCTGAAAATTAGCACAATCCTCAGAGATTGAAGAAAAAATAATACCACCATAAGCCATAACAAATTACAACCAGCATAAATAGAAGAAAATAAAAGAAACTATCACCCCATTTAACTTTGAGTACATAAAATTAATTCAAATCATGAGTTATAAATTATAAAGTTTAATTTTGAAGCTTAGCTTGTGATTTTGGTGAACCAATGAACATTAAACCTTATAAGCACCAACAGAAATCAAATCAATATAAAGCCTCGCCAACCTCAATATCTCTCCCTACGTAGGTTACAAAGAAAGTAATTACAACCGCATTGAAAAAACGGGATAAAAAGAAATAAACTATTAAACGATTAGGCACACCGAAATCCCTAACAAACATCAGGGGAAGCAGAACCAATTTCGAACCTTTCATTCCCCGTTAGGTTACCGAGAAACTGATTAAAAAAAATAGAAGCAAAGTCACGATGAAACGTACATTTCAAGCACAAATTTCTTCTCCGTTCCGAGCTTCTCTCAAGAAATAGACAGAGAGAGCATTCCTTACAGCAATTGAGAGAGAGAGAGAGAGAGAGAGAGAGAGAGAGAATCACCTTTAGTTGTATTCGTAGATCGCCAACATTTAGAATTAAACGAAACCCTAAACAATTTCGTAACGAAAAATTTCAGGAAAAAGATTGGAGTGTATGAGCTTCCTCACCTTGTTTCTCGATCAGCCTCTCCGTCTGTCTGTGCGCGTGCGAGAAAGTTTTTCTTAAGGTTTTATATCCGCCTTTGTGTTCCGACGTCGTTTTTCCTACGGAATCCAAAATGGAACGAGAGGGGAAAAAGCTAGTGTGACGGGAAATGAATGTGATGGTTGCCACGGTATCTCACAGTCCATATTACTCGCCATTCGCTAACGCCAATAGTTGCGCGGAGTTGTGCCTCGTGGTCCCGTGGAAACCATTCGCTCTGGTAACTTTGAAGGGGTTTTCTTCGAAAGTAATGGGGTAACTTTTTTTCTTTTTTCTATTTTCTATTTTCCTTTTCTTTATTCTCTTAGGGTAACTTTTATTATAAGATATTTTCGAAGAGAAAACCTTGAATCAGACACTACTTTTACAGCACTCAATTTCTAATTGACACATAAGCAAAAATTAAAAAAAATTGCACCATAATAACATAAATCCTATTGTACTGAATTGCTTTGAGGAAGAAAACAAAAAGATGAAGGAAATGGTGATTCAATGAAGGCCGAAGGGGTGTGCAGGACCCCTTTGTGAACTTGGCCAAAGACCCACGCCGTGGGTTTCGTCGTGGGTGGGTTTCGTCGTGGGTCATTTCTCTTCGGCACCGGTTTCCGAAAGGTGATAAAATCCCTAATAAGTTAACTTTCTTCTTCTAAGTTTTAAATTTGAATCCAAAAATGAATTTTGAGGCATTAGGAACAAGTTTTGAGTATTATAAACAAGTTTTTAGGCATTAGAAACCGGTTTGGGGGCATTAGAATCGAGGTTTGAACCAGATTTCAACGGGTCACAGCGTGGTTTGAGTCAAGTTGTGGCGGCTCACGGCCGGCCGACGAGACCCAGGCCAACGGCGCTGCAGGTCTGGTCATGAAGCAGTTCTCACTCTTCCTTGGTTCTACACTTTAACACCTCTCTGCTTGAACACCAACAAATGGTTGAAGCAGTTCTCGTCGACACTGTTGCGAGTATCGCCAAAAGTTTGGGCTCTCTGGCTCTCCAAGAGATTGAATTGCTATGGGGTTTCAAATGAGCTTAAAAAGCTCGGCAACATGGGAGCTCTCCCGCCCATGACTGGGTCCGGCGAGACCCGTCGTGGGTCTCTCCATACCCTGGCGACTCTGGATGACCAGATGGTGTGGGTCTTGTTAGCAGGGGCGTTTTGGTCTTTTTCTATGGGTTTATTTGCTATTTTAATCCCACTTTAATTTTTTGCAATTGGTTATGTGTCAATATGGGATTGAAGGTTGTAAAAGACACCTTTTGCAGATGGTCCGAACCTAAGGGGCTCTCATTTTCAAATTAACATGTAGTCGATGTAGTAATTCACATTAACACTTATCACATCAACTATTAAAATATAATTTATCATGTTGTTCAAGTAACACTCTTTTTTTTTTTTTTTTTTGAGAAAAAAAAACCTAATACTCAAACAGCGCAATTGGAGTGAGCTATGGTACTTTTCTTCTAGGATATAAGTAGCATTCTAATTAAAAAGTAGTAATAAACCAAAAACAGATCAAGGATTTTAAGAAAGAATCCGATTCAATTTGAGTGATTATTTACCTCCAACATTTGTGTTTACTAACTCGTTAAAACTATTTAGAAGCAATAGTCAGTCAAACAAATGAACTCTTTATCAATGAAAAAAGTTTGATTTTTGCCTATGACTAATTCAAAGTAAATATGATTTTGATCAATTTTAATATTAAATTCATTAAACAATATTTATCTATATTATTATTATAAAAAAAGTCCTATTTTGTCAGTAAAATTATTTTTTATTTTTTGATTTCACATGAAATAGAGAAGATCATATTCCCCACCATATAGGTATAAAATTTCAATTAGGTCACATACCACAAGCATAAAATTCTTCATCGGTGGAAGGGAGAAAATAAAGTTAGAGAAAAATAATCAGACAGTAACTTCAACCATTGGCACCAAGCACACTCAAGAAAGCTTCACAACGGTAACAGAGCCAAGAAGTGAGAAGTCGGGGGAGTGTTAGTAGGGTTCCTATTTCTGATAATTTACAATGCTCCAGTATGACCTCTCAGCATAAACACCACAAAATACATCTGAGGTGGTTTCAGAGCCAAAAAGGTAAAAATTAAAAAATAAATCTCTAATGCATTCAGCTGGGATCCTGAACTTTCTCATGGTAGGTAAGAATAAAATAGGCAAGAAGTTGTCTGTAGAACTTTACTGGGTTGTCACACTCTTTGCAAGATTCCGCGGCTGGTCGACGTTGAACCCCCTCAATACGGTGAGATGATATGCCAGCAACTGTACCAATGCAAAAGGAAAGAAAATAAAAGGCCTGGTAAAATTGACAAGAACAATGAACTATACAATAAAATAAAGAAGCACACAATTGTGGATGGAAAAGTGGTCATAACATTCCACAAGTTCTTCTTTGTTACTCCGTCTCTTGAGAAATGAAATAGTGATTTTTAAGTCCACAAATATGAAGAAAAGAAACGTCGAGAATAAACTCGTGTATTCCAAAGGTGTAAATGCACTAGAGCTAGCAATTCAAAGTAATGTGTATCTGGTCATTCTAAAACTCGGAAGGTCCTTGGAACCTAATACAATACATTAGAAATGTGCAGGACACCGAGTCATCTATGGAAGGCATTGATATCCAAAAGGAGATACTAGCATAAATGACAAAGGAAAAGTGTAGACGCAAATATTAAGCAAAACCAATTACACCATGGCCACAGCAGCCGGGGCACACCACGAAACCAAAAAAACACAACACACATGGTTTATCGAACTGCAAATATATGCACGTGAATTTAACTGTTTATTGGTACCCCCACATAAAATGACTAGGATTCAAGTTGAATGACAAAATTAGAAATTAAATTACCAACTTTTATTTTAGTTAACGATTACAGTTGACCAAGATAAATAGTGCATATGCTGAAAAATTGCAGGAAGTATACCTGTAAGGGAATTATATTAATTACAGGTTGAAGACAATCCTCAACCTGCGGAACCTCAATCACTCGACCAGATCCTCCAGCACACACAGCAGCAGCATCTCCTTTTGAACACATCACTATTAGGCGACCTTTGCGAGCATGAAGTTGCTGAATAACAGACTGCTGCTTGCTGTCAGCAAAAAAAAAAAAATGTCAATAAACTAAGATTAAATGACAGAGATGCTCCTGACTATGAGAAGTAAACCTGAAGCAGGCATCACGAGTGGCAATCACAACAATAGGGAGATTTTCATCAACCAAAGCCAAAGGACCGTGTTTCATTTCACCGGCAAGTATTCCTTCACTATGCATTAGTGCCACTTCCTTTACTTTCAAAGCACCCTCCAGAGCTGTTGCATAATTGTAACCTCTCCCAAACACAAGGAGTGACTGCTCAGCAATCAACAGTTTTGCAAGATCCTTCATTTCCTGGTCAAGCTTCAATGCCTCCCTGACTGTGTCTGCAAACAAAAGATATAGAAAACAAGAAAGAATAACTTTCTAACCATTTCCCCAACTTCTTTGAAAACAGACTACATGAATTTTCAAAAGAGAAAAGCCCAAAACTTACTAGGCAAGTCAAATAGACCATCTATTATAGCCTCTCTTCTTGCTTGATTGGAAAGAGTATCACCTCCTATCGCTAGTGCTAACATGGCCATCACTACTATTTGACTCGTGTATGCCTATCAATGACAGTGATGATATAAAAACCAACAACACACAAACAACCAAAACAAAGATCCTATAATTGCAACATTTACCTTGGTACTTGCCACACCAATCTCACAGCCAGCATTTATATGAACGCCACAATGTGTATGCCTGGCTATTGCACTGCCAACAGTGTTTGTTATGCCAACACATAATGCACCATTTTCTAAAGCATACTCCAATGCAAGTAAAGTATCTGCAGTTTCACCAGATTGACTAACAAATACAGCTGTATCTTCTCTATAAATTGGTCCCTGCCGATCCAAGAGATCACTAGCAATTTCCATTGTAACAGGGATGCCTGTAGATTTCATATGAAATACACAAGGGAAAAAAAAAATCAGAGAAAAACTAATTTTACAAGCTGCAAAATAATACTGAAAGTATACAGAGTACTCACCAGAAAGTTCTTCCAAGATGGGTCTTGCAGCTAACGCAGCATTGTAGCTTGTTCCACAACCAATGAATACAATCCGCCTGCTACGCCTTATTGTTTTAAGGTGATCCTTCAGCCCACCCAAAAGAACAGTCTTGGCTTTGGAGGAACCTCCACGAATAAGCCTCCCCCTCATTGTGGTTTTTAAAGATTCCGGTTGTTCATGAATTTCTTTCTGCATATAATGCTCGTACTTTCCTTTATTTATTTGTTCAACCTCCATCATAAGAACAGATAATGCACGTTGCACTGAAGCAGGCCGAGCAAAGGAATTGCCATGTTTTCCTTTGTCATTATCGAACTTGAGGATTGATACTCCTCCGTCCTGAAGCAACCATCATCATAAGTACAATTCAACGTCAATATCAATGAACTAGCAAGCAGCATTAGTATCCTTAATGTCTTTAGCATGGTAACGCAGAGCCCTATTACACCCAATAACTGCAGGGTCTTTTGCCCCCTGAAGCTTTAAACAGTATATGCCTAAAGTAGTTTCAGGTGTGTGATTTGACTGATGGAGACAAAAGGTCTCCAGTAAGTAAAAAAGTCATAGAGAAGGATGGGAAAGCGACCATCAAGCTGTTTGTGTGGTATGGTAAATAGCCTCAGTATGACATGAAAAACTTCCCAAGCTGTACATAAAAGTGTTCTGCAACAGAAAAACTTCTGGCAAGCTGTACATAATACCGCTATCCCAGTTCAAGCTTCTGGAGAAAAATGATTCCCCTATTAAAGCTATGAGTTTGATTTAATGGCTATTATTATTTTTATTAATAAAATAAGAGGTTTATATAATGACCAGAGACATTTGATAAAGGTGAAGGGAGCACAAATTACACATCTTCTGCTTGCCACAGTACCACTCTTGTTCAGCAAATGAGATCTTCTGTGCCTTGAAGTGGAGAAAACCCAGTTTAGCAATGCCTTCCCCATTGGTTCAGTGACATGCCACATAGCAAGCTGCTCCAATTTCCCATTCTTCATAGTTTCTATGAAGGGAACAACCAGACTTCCTTGGTAGCTCCAGAATAGCACCATGATCCACAGAGACAACGAGAATGCTGGAATAGATAATCCAACCAAAATCTTGCCTAGGTCTCACATCTCAACCTCGCTGACCAACCCAAGAGATCCAATGAAACAACAAGAATGACCGAAATATCACCTTGTTCAATGAAGTAGCATTTGGTCAATTTCAAATGAAAAGAGTAAGACTGAAGTCCTAAGTGGACATAAATGAGGCATTAGTGGGGATGTGGTAACGTAGACGACTTTTAACCAACAAGTACACAGCTACTTCCCAACTTCTGCATACCATTTCTTTCTCATTAATGCTACAATGCCATTGTCATATCATATGCAGCAAATAGAATATGTGGTTTATGCAAAAGCCTTCCTGATGTAGGTTTCTAATAGCAGACCATACTTTGGAACTTGTCACTGATTCCTATGGATTTGCATAATGTATGTAGGAATGTGTGTCTAGACATGGTTTGCTGTACAATCCACCCTATCCAAACTAATCCCAGACCCTTTACAACATGGTGGTTTGGATAGGAAACTAGTGTTTTAAATGCCAAGCATAAATCTTTTAAGATGGGATTTGCATCTAATATTCAGATGGAAGTAAGGCACATGCCAAGTCCAAAGAGACAAGTGGAACAACTTGTACACTAGCACATACATGAAAAATAAACTAAATTAAATGAAGTCAAGTACCTTAAGGTGAACTACTTCACCATCCTCAATTACCAAAACTTTCTTTGTGTGTTCAACTAGAGCATTGGCATCACTGGATAAGAAAAGTTCTTTGGGGTTTCCATTCTTTGAAACAAATTTATCATCATGAAATAAAGATCCATTGCTTGCGTCTTCTGTCAATTCCTGAGATAATAATAGCAGTAAGGGACAATCTGAGAAAAATAAACGAAATCAGACAGAAGGGCACATAAAATTTGTGCACAAAAGGTAGGAGATCATGACATCATAAACAAGATGGTCAAATAGTGAAAGAATTCTTTAGAGCAGTTCTTTAGAAGAAAAAAACAAAACAAAACAAAACTTCCAGCAGCATCACGTACTCTTACTCTCCACACACACAATGATTCTTAACCACCTGAACTCAAGGTGTACTACAGAAAGAAAAAATACATGCAGCATAATTCCTAGGGAAGCTTAACAGTGAAAGAGGCAAAACCAGTCTTCTTCTCTTTAAAGCATCTACAAGCATTGAAAAGCACCAAACATAACTTCTGATAGTACTTAGTTAACTCTTCAAGGAAAAATATTCTGTATAAATCAGGAATTCAACAAGATAACACAGGTGGTACAAAACATTGGCCAGAACTAAAGATTAAACATGATAAACAAAAGAACTTGTAACAAGGATTTGGTGGTGTAAAACCAAACTAGTAGAAGCTTAAATCTTTTTGCATTTATTACTAAATAACATTGACATATAACTTACTTTTACACCTAAGACCAATGGGCTGCCACGTTTGCAAGCAATCAATTCATTTGGATAATGCCGGCTTTTAAAAATAAGAGCATATGCTCCTTCAAGATGCCTCATAACTTCAAGCACCACTTGACTAAATGTGACAGTCCGGTCACCTGCAACACAAATGATAAAACACTCTATGCTCATGTAATTGTGCTTCAAATTTTATATGAAATGAAAAGGCATTTCAAAAACAAACCAATAAAGTCAAATGCACTATGTCTTGAACAATAAGAGTAGAAGCAAAACACCATAATTGGGTCAACCACTGTCAGCCAAGAGAAAAAGTATGGTGCTTTCGTCCAAAAAAATGGAATATATGTCCTTAGATATGTACAGAAGGCTACTAAGGCTTACTTAAGTCACTTTTTACACAAGTACTACCAATGGGATTTAATTGTTTCTCTTTAGAAAGTGATATTAGTTTTCATGCAGCTTGTCTGAAGACATCTAAAAAGATCCTGCATCAGCCATATGGGTGAGAAAAAGCAAACCTGCTTAGACAGGGATCCTTTAGCGCACAAGCTCTATATACTGTTCATGTGTGTACAAGTATGTGTCTTTGCTAATTACATGTATACAAATATACAATGTATCATATGCTTTCGGGAACACAAATGAAAAAGTAGTAAATAAGATGATAATGCCACAACCCAGCCAGAAATCTCATTTTAAATGTTATGGAGCTATTTTACTACTTCATCCACAAAGATATACGTATTGCATCAGTTTTTTGAAATTCCAAAAGCAATTTACACATTTTGACTTCATTCCAAATTAAGGATTACCTCCTTCCGTTGCTTTGTCAAAAACGAATTTGGCAAGCTTTGGAATTACTTCTGTATCTGTTTCAGATTCAAAGGTGAACCCATGTCGGACTAGTGTCTCCTTTAAGACCTGAAGATGTAAACCATAAGAAAGTAGCTCAGCAAAAGCCAATAAATAATAAGAATACCGATAGATTTATAGAAAACAATGTATATTGAAATATGATAGAATTCTAAAAAAATCATCTACGTGAACGTTATAGTTGTTCTTACAGAAGCACAGACAAACATTTCTTGCATTCTTTAACCATTCTTTTAGACTCATGCTAAGGCCAAGACCAGTAATAAGAAACGGTCTACTACAATGAAGATTATTGCATGAAGAGAACACATCAGTCAAGTAGGAATTGAAGAATAATAAACAAACGAAACATCTTGCTGCAGAAATCTTAAGCATACCTCATAATTAGTAATAACACCATTATGAACAACCAAGAACTCGTTTCCATCATCCGAGCTCTGAGGATGACTGTTCCTCGGAGCTGGCTCTCCATGAGTTGCCCACCTGGTGTGCGCTATGCCAGCATGGATGGAAAAAGATTCCTCCAAATTTAAATCCGTTTCAGCGACCTCTGCAAATAGTAAAAAATCACCATTAGTTTTTCACCTTCAATCATGTTACGGGAAATATAGCAAAACAGAAGAGTCAAACAAATGGATGTAGAAATTATATATATATATATGTTACTAGGTATGGACCAACTACAGACATGAAACCAAGTCATATTTTGCTAAAGAAAGTGAAAATATAATAGCTAGAAAGAGCATTTCTAAAGACTGCCCTAGTCATATATATAAAACTGGGTGTGTATTACCGATTGTCATTGAGTTTCATGTCACTTATATATCAAACTTGGGGTTTGCTAGGGTTCTCCCCATCTTCTGGTTTTCCCAGGCTTACGTAAAACATAATTTAAGAAAAAATAAAAGTGTAGTACCTTTTTTTGCAAACAAAATAATTTTTATGAGTTAATATTTAGGTTCTAATACTTTAAAACTTGTTTTTGGATTCAAAACTAAAACCTAAGGGTAGAAGGTTAACTCTTTAGCGATATATCACTTAAAATAGATTTGATCATCCTAAATTTAGTGCTAATGTCTCAAATTTGGTGCTAATGCCTAAAAAAACCGGTGGTAAAGGCCATTACAATTTTATTGTTTCTTAAATCATATTTTACTTAAGTCTGGGAGAACCTAGGAGAATACTATGGGGAGAACTCTTAGCATTTTCCATCAAACTTATACCATTTTTTTAATGGAATTATAGGTAAATTTCAAATTCTGGAAATTTACCAGATGTTTGTTCCGGGCAATTAAAATAAAACCAGGCCCAGATAAAACGAAAATGTTTGAAATTTCTAAATTGGTTCCAACCAAGAATTTTAAAATTTCAGGTTAAATGTTTTGAACAGCAAAAGAAAATTGGTCAAAACAAATACATCATTATAGTTATACTCGACCATAGATAGAGATGAATTTTCTAAGAAATGGATGGTATATACACCGGTGATCGACGAGAAAATGTCAACTAAAACCAATCCATCCAAAAAATCAGAGAGAGAGAGAGATCAAGCAAGGGGAAATTACCATGGTAGACAGATTTGACAAGGGACTCAATGTTTCCCTCGCGGCGGAAGACGAGAGGCGGCGAAGAGGCGACGGAATTTTCGGAGGACGATGAGGAATTGTTGTCGGAGTCGATGGCGATGCCGGCGGAATCGTAGCCTCTGTACTCCAAACGCCTGAGGCCATTGAAGAGCACCTGCAGAATGTAGCGCCTCTCCTTCTTCACATTGAAATTCAAATACGCAAATATCCCACACATTCTTCCTTTCTGTCTCTCTCTCTCTTCCTTCTTCTTCCTTCCTTTCCTTCTGGGTTCAAGCCTCAAGCCTCAAGAGGCAATACACACTTTATTAATTTTATTTAAATAAAAGAGAGAGAGGGAGATGGATCATGGATGGACCGATCGACAAATTTGACTTTCTGACTTTTTGTCTGATCCGCATTACACGTGTCATGTAGCTTCAGTTGCACATGCACTTATGAATATTCATCGAGGGGTTCTTTTGTCATTTTCGTTTACGTAAAGAACGCCGATGTGGCAGGATGTGGTTGGGGAGGCTAAGTCATAGCCCTTTCTCTGACCTGGTGTGGGGTTTTTTTTTTTTTTTTTTTAATCCTAAACCGATACAATGACATAAATTGACGAAGGAAAGTAGAGACTAGAGACTAAAAACAGGAGTTTTTTTTTTTTGTAAGACTAAAAACAGGAGTTGGACAAGACCAATTCTTTCACATTTGTTGGGAACCAAATCCAAATCCGACTTTAAAAGATATCTATGTTGACCTTTTTTTTTGTTGATCCCGTCCATCAAAATATGCAGAAACTAGAAAGCATCTTTTTCATTGATCATCTATGGTGGAGGGCTTGACGACCGACGGGCCCATTCATGAAAGAGCCCAACATAATTTCATGAGCATTAAGAATCATGAATCACCCTCATGGGCCTCATCATGGGTGGGTCTATCTCTAACAACCCACAACCCACAACCCGACTAACTGCCAAAACAAAATATTCAAGTGCACATTCACACAAGGATCTGGTTATCTATCGCCTAGCTACCGATTTCGGATTTCCCTTATGCTAGCTAGCTCAACGTACTGCCTAGTGAGTGCCTGGCCTGCCCATGTCGTGTAACGTTTCTCAACAAGCTTAGGGAGAAAATCAAAATCTCCACGTCAATGGCAACTCATTAGAGATAATCCTTCAAATCCTAGGGAGGAAGGAAGGGCATAAACATTGGCTTATATAAAATCCTAGGGTGGTCAGGTCACTTGAATATACAATTATGACCCTAGCTAGCCAATCTCTACTTAAATTTCTCCTCAATTTACCTTCATCCACTATATTGTAGGTCATCGTATCAATAATTGACGTCATTTGTAGGAATGATTTTCTTTCTTGTTAATTATGATTCCTCGCAACAAAATGTCTAATGATAATAACTCATATTGGGAGAGATTTTAGGCGAACAATGCCAACACCTTTGTCATGTTAGCTTAACCACCGAACCCCCAATTGACCCTTGATAGACCCACAAATTGTCTCCAAAATAAATCCTCCAAAGTTTTTCCATACCAATCTGCAACACTTTTCTTTTCCACATTTGGTGACTCCAATGAACAACACTTCATCTCTTGAAACTCAATTAGCTCAACACTCTCAAAATATAATTTTACTTGTCCCTACAAATAAGATAAGTCATCCACCTCTTGATTTCAAAGGCTCATCATCATATATGTAAAAGTAAAATAAAAATGTGATTCATAGTACAAAGCAATACTACTCTTTACACTAAGATGAGGTAATATATACAACTTCATATGTCAACAGCTTAAAGTTTTCCCATACCAATCCGCAACACTTTTCTTTTTCACTTCTGGTGATTCCAATGAGCAACACTTCATTTCTCTTGAAACTCAACTAGCTCAACACTCCCAAAATATAATTTTTCTCATCCCTACAAATAAGATAGGTCATCCACCTCTTAATTTCAAAGGCTAATCGTCAAATGTGTAAAAGTAAAATAAAAATGTGATTCATAGTACAAGTAATACTACTCTTTACACTAAGATGACATAATATATATAACTTCCTGTCTCAACAACTTTAAAAAAAATAATAATAATAAAATAAAATAAAATTATGTAACATCAACTTATATAAAATTAGTTAACATTAGCCAACGTTTCCTATGGACTGTCACAAGATTAGGTGCATAAATCAGTTGAAAACATTGCCCAAACCAAGCCCATCAAGACAAGAGCCTAGAAGAACCACAAGATGGAGTTAACGCCCTAAAGCTGTTAATCAGCTGTATCAAGTTCCAAGGACCTCCCGCCGCCGTATATTCTCCACAATGGCAACCAGGTAAGCTGTGAACCTTTAACTTTTCCTTCACTTTCCTTTACCATTTTTCTCAGCAACCAAACAAACACACTCGCATACAGGCGACTGAGAGCGTTCAAGCGGTGGATGAGGTCCCAAGGCATCGAGTACAGCGATGCGCTCTGCTTCACGGACAGCCCCGAGGGCGAGGGGATCGCCGTGAGAGCGCTGTGCGATCTCAAGGTAGGCGACATGGTGGCCAGAATACCAAAGGCGGCGTGCCTGACCATTAGGACCAGCGGGGCAAGTGACCTGATCGAAAGCGCTGGGTTGGGTGGTTCCCTGGGCCTAGCGGTGGCGCTCATGTACGAGAGGAGCTTAGGAGAAGACTCACCCTGGGCTGGCTACCTCCAGCTCTTGCCTCCTCAGGAGTGCCTGCCCTTGCTTTGGACTTTGGACGACCTGGACTGTCTCCTACGTGGCACTGAGCTCCACAAGGTATATATGCGATGAATGGTATTGTTTGTAGTCCGGTGGTACTTCTTTTTCCATTCAGAATTGGTTAATCTTATCTGGGGTCATCCCATCATGGGTGTTAGGATTTATACATTTTATAGATGTAAAATTCAACTGACCCATTAGTCTCCCAGATAGTCTGTAAGACTGTATCTATTCAAGGTTTGGTAAATTGTGAAATGCTTAAATTTGTGTAGAAAAATGTCTGATATGCTAGTGGTGCTAATAAGTTACTCTACACATTGGAATGCTATTGCAATATGTTACTCCTTATCTTTCAAGATTGTGTTTAGCATTGCGATTCACATACTAAAAGTGTGATTTTAAATCAAATCTTAGGAAATGTATTTGCTTGGGAGTGCGTTTTTTAAAAATTGTATTTTGAAAATTTAGAAAAATATGCATTTTCAAATCTTAGGTTAGGAGGCACGTCTTAGTAGAAGACTCACCCTGGACTGTTTCAGCATTTGAAAATATTGTCCATCTGATCATGTCTTTTAAAATTGTAGGCAGACCGTGAAAGAAGACAAAGGTATTATTTATGAGGACTGGAAAGATAGTATTCTGCCCCTCTTGGATTCACCACCTTTCAATTTGGATCCAAAATGTTTTGGCATTGAACAATACTTTGCTGCCAAAAGTCTTATCGCGTCTCGGTCTTTTGAGGTAGATGAGTACCATGGATCTGGAATGGTTCCCTTGGCTGATCTGTAAGTTACACTATCACATTGAGCTGTGAATCATTTCTCTTGTATAACTGAATCTGATTTGTCTCGTTGGTCCCTTTAATTAGTTGAGAGGTTTACCATTATCTGATGCTCTCCTAACTCTTTGGCTTAATTGTGGTGGGGTGATTAGAAAAATGTTCAAGAGGATATAATCCGTGTAACCTATTTATGTGATGACATTCATAAGAAGGAATATTTAAATGGCAACTTGCCTATTGATTTATCTTCATAGTTCACAATTATATTCTACTACATCATTAGATGATAAATAAATCCATAAGGTGCTAACTAGCCCTTTTCAAGTTATGCAACTCTAGCAGAAGCTGTGCAACTTGTGCAAATCAATTACTATGGAATAGAATGAGGGAGTAACCTCCTAGCCAGTCACATTTCAATAACTCATGGACACATATATAATGCCATACCACCTTTGATCAACCTCAGGAGTTTTGTCAGTTTTACATTCTCCAAATTGAATGCCTATGCCTTATCCAAGTTTTCTGTTAGAGTTGCACTTATCAAAATGGGTTTTGACTTGACTATTTCTTACTTAAAATGTCAAGGCTGTGACATTATCAACCTATTATTTGTAAAGGAAGATTTATTTTCTTGTCCAGCAAAAAGCTAACTTTAAATCCTGATAAACTCATCTGTAAGCTACAATGGCAGCTCATGCTATACTAGGTTTTAACATGAGTATTTAGAGTCAAATAAGTAGAGAGAAAAAAAAATTGTAATTCATGTGAAGAATGGTTAGTTGCATTTATTTGAAGCTGTACTGGTCATTTATTGATGGGCACTGCCTTTTGTTTTTCTAATATATATTCTGTTTTCCCCTAATTTAGTAAAGGTTATCTGTTCAATGAGGATATAAAGAGTCAGTTTACATATACTTCGGCTATGATACAAAACATGTTGTGATATGTATGATTTTACTGTTTGATGCCTATCACAAAAGGGTGTTACTTCCTTAAGTATAGCTTGATAGATGCTATCCTGTGTTTCTTTCTTTAATAGTCTATTTATCCAGTTCAGCTTCGTTGTTCATTATAGGTAGAGTTCTTCATTGATGGTTTACTTTATGCTTTCTACATTTTGATGATTTAATTTATCCTTAATCTCTCTTACATAAAATCCAGTTTTAATCACAAGACAGGAGCAGAGGATGTACACATCACCTCTTTACATTCTTATTCTGATTCAGAAAGTGATTCTGATACCAACAAAAGTGATGCGCATATTGATACTAGTGAGAAGGACATGTTGATTCAAGATTCTTACTCTGATCAGAAAGGACCAAATACAACTCTTGTTGGGAAGAATCCTTCTCGGGGTAGTGACTCGGACTTTTCTTCGGTTTCCAGGGATGATACCATAGTGTTAGAAATGGTTATGGTGAAAGATGTTGAAGTTGGAGCTGAGGTTAGAATTTGTTCTTGTTCAGTCAATTGCTTTTCCAATCACTTTCTCGCATCAGTTATTTCAGTAGTGCGTAGGTGTGAAGTTGCTTTTGAATCTTGAGGTGCATTAATTTGATATCTTTGGCAGAAGAGGGCCACTGTTGAAATGGGTTGACTTGTCATTGGTTAATTAAAGGCCCAACACATGGACCTTTTGGAGACGTAACTTATGCAGCCCCAACCACAAGAGGTTGCATCAGCTTTGCTTCCAAATTATTCACTTCGGTAGAGCAGCATTTATGTTGCTGGCCGTAACTAGTTTACCATGTTCTGATAGTAGTTGAATTAATTGGGGTTAGTATCCGTTTTAGGTTTTATTTCTGTCATCTCATCTTTAAGTGCGTAGTCAATTCAGAACCTTGGTGTTTTTGACTCTGCTTATGGTAAAATATTGACTATGCTTATGGTAAAATCCACTTTCAATACTTACCAGGGGGAAAAAAAGTAAGAAAGAAAAGAAATTCAGTTTCCAATAGCCAATAGGTAACCCTTGATTTGAAATGATGTGTTATAAAACTGTTCATTTTATTCTTTTTCTTCTCCTCTCAGGTCTTTAATACATATGGATTGATGGGTAATGCTGCATTGCTTCACAGATATGGATTTACAGAGCCAAATAATCCATTTGACATTGTAAATATCGATATGGAACTATTACTCCAATGGAGTTCATCTTCGTTTTCTGACCGGCACCGTAGAACCAGGCTAGCCCTCTGGAGAAAACTGGATTACTGTGGATGTGTTAGCCAGGACACTGAATATTTTGAGATCTCATCTGACGGGGAACCCCAAATTGAGCTGCTGATATTATTGTACATAATGCTGTTACCAGAGGATACATATCATAAGTTGGACCTCACGGTGTCAACTGCAGGAAACTCTAGTGGATCCATAGGCATGATCTTGTCAGAAGAAGGCCAGTTCATGTGGGAAAACGCTTCAGGAGTGAGTAAGGATTTGTTGTTGACAAAGGATGTTTGTGATGCTCTTTTGTCGTTGGCAGATATGCGAGAGAGTTTTTATGGTTCTAATTCAATAGAAGATGATATTGAAGCACTTGGGAAATGTTGCATAAGAGAGAGAAAGTTGTACCATTCTTTAATGCTGCGTGTCAGTGAGAGGAGGATCCTGGAGAGGCTCAGAACTTATGCTGCTGTTGGTGCTCAGTCTTTTAGAGCAGCTAAGCGATCCTCAGTCGGGAAAAAGTTGAAGAAGAAGAAATGAAACTGTACGTGAGCTGAGCTCTCTTTAAAGACATCATTTGTGGCGTTACCTCCAATTTCTCCAAATCACCATTTTCCCATGAAGTGAAAGTTTGGTAGGCAATGTCAGCATTAGCATTGGTGACTATTTATTCAAAACCAAGTGTGAAACTTATTTTCGAGTCAATTTTTGAGATTTTGTGGGCCTGTTTAGTTTTCTTTAAAGGAATGGAAATCTGCAATTTTGTATTATTTTGGCTTAATATAATATTTGCCTCAGACAAGTTCTCTCCTTGCTCATGCATCTCTCCTCAAATATTCTTTAATTTTAATTTTTAAAAAAGAGTAAAATCATTAAAAGAAATATTACAACAAATCTCTTGGTCATGACTCATCAAATTAAATTTGATCCAAGTTTCCATTAAACCATTTTCGTTCTCACAATCACAAATCACAATTCACAAACAAGAGGCAAAAATAGTTTTGGTGTTACTGCTGTTATCCAACTCAAATGGTGCCTTATCTTTCGGGAATGTTACTTATTTTCTAAGAAATGGCTTTGTTGACTCCGTCAACCTTCTGGAAGGGGAAAAGTAGTGGATGTGGGTGGTGGGACAAGACTCGAGAGGAAACTTAAGAGTGTGTAGAAATCCGACTGATCAAAAGCAATAACTGGCATACGGCATACCCCTTGAATTCAAAGAAAGACGGTAAAATAAGGATGTGCGTTGGTCATCAAGACTTGGATAATCATACGTTTATGAATAGGAAGTCCTGCCATTCCCCCATTCATGTCGGTTGGTAAATCTATAGAATTTTTATTTATTTATTTAATTTAAAATGGCCCAACAAATTTTAGCTAATAAATTATTATTATTTTATTTTAACTATCAAATTTTTTCAAAGCATTTCTATTTATATTCACTATTTCATTTTATTATTATTATCTATTTTCTTTATTTTTAAAGACGAAATAATCATCCGACTATATTCACAAGGGGGTGAGGTTGTGGTTGTCCAATTTCAATTACGTGCCGCATGTTGAGTCGTTGACATCTAGTTTCCATTGCCCGTTTATACTTACTTTATAGGTGTGAGCTAGAGATCTTCCTTTGGCTATAGTCAATTACGGCAGCTTGAGGTTTCATCAATTTATTTATTAGTTTATTTTATAAATTTTTGGATAACATAGTAGAGTGTTTTAAATACTAAATTTTTATATCATTATAATTTTATTGAACTGTAAGAGTGTTATCGATCTTTATTTTATTTTATTTTTTTTCTCTTTTTAATTGTGGCCGATCCAATTAAATGAAGATAAAAGTTGAATATTTAGCATTAATTTACAACTAATCATAAATTTAACATATTTAATGATGAATTTGCTCATCTTTTATTTGATAATGGACAAAAAGATGACTTTTTGTCCACATAAGTTACTGAACCAATTTGAAAACATAAACAAGATAGGGTTTCACTTGCACAAATCACAATCATTAATTAGAACATAAACTTATAAACCATTCAGCAACAAAAAAAAAAAGAAACACGAAATGAACCAAAAGGCATAAATCAAATGAGGTTTTATAATCATTAACCAGACGGTCCATACACAAACTTCTGAACAAATTGCTTTTACAGATAGAGAAGAAATTAACTACTATTTTACTAATTGAAAGCAAAATACCTAGCTTGTAGACTTCTTTAGCCAGACTGCCCAAACCACTCAAATTGTTCTTCCTCTTCCAATCGATTTTATGTTGAAGAAACTCGAGAGCAATGGATGACATATTAATTAGATCAAGAGCATGGCTTAACTCTGCCATCGATGTGTGTACTGGTTGGAATTTCATGAAAATAGGGGGTTTCAAAACCCTTTAGACACACAAACCGAATCGCTTGTGAGACTAGATCAAGAGCAAGAATGAAAATCAAAGGTTAGATTTCAAAACGAGTGGTTGAGGGCAAACGATTGCATTGAATGCACTCTAACTTCCTTCGACCTTCACGATTCAGAAGATCCCCCCAATTCCGCTCAATACCTAAAGGATTTCGAAACAAATCGAAGATCAACGTTTGAATCGTTTGATATGTTGGTATTCTTCCTTCCGCAGGAAATCGACGGTTTGAATCGCACAAAAATCCGGCCAAAATTATCGGGATTTGATATTCGCATTTAGGGCTGTAAACGAGAATCGAAGCGTTTTAATTTGTTTCCCTAAGTGTGATCTTTGCCCTTCAATATAATCATATATTCCAAGATTAAATTTAAGATGTTGGATTAATTACAAGATATCAATCTCACGAATAATTAAAACACTTTAAACCTGGTTTGGATAGGCTAATTTTTGTTTTTGTTTTCATTTCTCCATTTTTCGATTTTTGTAAACCATATCCACTTCAAATATCAAGAATTTGCTTTAGACCCAATTGGCTTTGGGTTTCGAACTCAACTTATGTTCCCAAACATTAATTTACGTTGGGTTTCACAACAAATTAAAAACAAAAACAAAATCATGCCCATCCAAACCAGGCCGTATTTCCTCTCCACGAAGTGCTTGACAACTATATCCCATGTTCTCAAATCAATGGCTGAGATTGGTGTAAAATTTATAAATGAAGATCGGACGGTCGAGATGAATCCTGAATAACCCATTTTCTTGCCTCGATCTGTTCGCTGCGTGTCAGGCATGGCCCACTTTGAAAAATAAACCCTTCAGTTTTTTAATCATCTACACACGCATAATGGTAAGATTTTCTTATTCAAAATAGATACAACAATCTTGACCGTTTGTTAAAGTTTCATATCTGATGATAAAATCCTACTCGTGGAATCAGATGCTTAAGCATGCATTTAGCCACACGTTAGAAAATTTATACGAAAAAATGGATCAGTAATCACGTTTGACTTTTGCTTTAAATTTGATTAAAAAAAAAAAAACCAAAACTATCGATCACCATTCCAATTTCCAATTAGGCAATTAGTCAATTACCAATTTACCATTAATAATAATTATACATTTACACGGTTACACACATGCACCATTATAAACTTATACATTAAATTCATTAATAGTAAATTAGTAATTATTAATTACACACATTAATAACATTAATACGTTACACATCATATTNTAGATACAACAATCTTAACCGTTTGTTAAAGTTTCATATCTGATGATAAAATCCTACTCATGGAATCAGATGCATAAGCATGCATTTAGCCACACGTTAGAATATTTATACGAAAAAATGGATCAGTAATCACGTTTGACTTTTGCTTTAAATTTGATTAAAAAAAAAAAAACCAAAACTATCGATCACCATTCCAATTTCCAATTAGGCAATTAGTCAATTACCAATTTACCATTAATAATAATTATACATTTACACGGTTACACACATGCACCATTATAAACTTATACATTAAATTCATTAATAGTAAATTAGTAATTATTAATTACACACATTAATAACATTAATACGTTACACATCATATTTATACACCATAATTAGCAATATGACCAATTAGCCGATTACCAAATTCCAAATTTGTGTTAATAATCTAAATATTTATTTTCATAGTAATTACACTTAATTATACAATTTATACTTAACCAAAAATAAGTGACATAAGTCCATTACCATAAATGATATTTTATATATATGCACTTAAACAAAAATAATAATAACACTTAACTAACATATGTTATATATCATCATATTTTGGAAACTACACTTCAAAATGCACTAAATAGAGAAAATATAGGGATTTTGAAATGGGGATGATCATTTTCCTCATATATCAATGTTACTATAAATTAACTAAATTATTAATTGCATAAGTGTATGATATAATATCATACATAGTAAGATATATATATCAAAAATAGTCAAAACTCTTTATGGAATTGCGACATGTAATGTGAACTCATACTTTTAAATAATAAACCAGTTTTTTTATTCGTAATTTTTAATAATTAAACCGTGCAACTGCAAGTCTACAGATTGCAAAGATTGAACCGTAAGATTGAATCAGTTTTTAGTAATTTCCTTCTTCTATTTTTGTCAATGGATTAAGTTTCTTAATGCCTTGACCTTCTAATCTCTCTCTTTATTAACTCATGGTCTCACCCAGTCACCCTAAATCAAAGCACGTTTGTCTCTCTCTCTCACCACTAGAGTCACCCTATATATATATATATAATAGCCAAAACCCTTTATAGAATTGCAACATGTAACGTAAACCCATAATTTTAAATAATAAACCAATTTTTTTATTCGTAATTTTTAATAATTGAACCGTGCAACTGCAAGTCTACAAACTGCAAAGACTGAACCGTGAGATTGAACCAGTTTTTAATAATTTCCTTCTATTTTTGTCAATGGATTAAGTTTCTTAATGCCTTGACCTTCTAATCTCTCTCTTTATTAAGTCATGGTCTCACCCAGTCACCCTAAATCAAAGCACGTTTGTCTCTCTCTCTCACCACCAGAGTCACCCTATATGAGATCGAGATTTTATTAAGTTTACAAATTAATGGCTTTGTCATGATTTTAAAAAATTTATATGCTTAATGAAATGATATTTTTAGCATTAAGTGACGAAATTTAACTAAATTTCCTTATATGAATTTCATTAACTTAACAAATTTATTATAGGATATTATGGTTTCACATGCGTTTGATTTGTATTGAACTATTATAGATATGAGATATCATACATTCACACTAACAATATTAAAGATTCATGCTCATTGTTTGGTGAAAAATTTTGTTTTATTTTGTATTCATAAAAAAATATTTTATATTCATAAATATATATATTTTTTTACATATCCACACAAAAGAGGGGATGAGGATTCGAACTAGTGACCTTCGCTTCATTAGGCGTGGTCCCAGTCGATTGAGCTACCTATTGGGGACTATATTCATAAATCTTATGTGATGAATGATGATTGATATCATCATTTTTTCTTCTTCTTAAGTTATCATTAACTTATCAACAATAACATCTCATGCTATCAATTCTAAATTTCAAATGACAATGTCAATACTTAATTTGTGATTATAGGACATTACATTCATTGTTAATTTGTTATTGTCAATTTTAAATTTCTAATTATAATTGTTTCATTTGGGATTATTCTAATTACATTGTCATTGTATATGATATGAATTATATGAATTGATATGATTATATGAATAATATGATTAAGTATCATGATTTTCATTAAATCATATGATTAATAAATCAAATTGTTGATTCAAGTTTCAATATCATTAATTGTTAGGTCATTTAAGATATAACCATATGATTAACTTTTATCATTCAATTATATATTATATAGATACTTATAATCATAGATATAATTATATATTGCATACCAGTTAATTATTGTTATTTAATATTTTTTTGAGAAATACTTAATAATTAATACGTTGACTATTGTTAATTTGTTACTTAATAAATAATAAGTAATATACTATATAAGTTATTTTTTTTAAATTTATATATATATACATATNGAGAAATGTTAAAGGCACAACATATGCCCAACAAAGACCCAACTTCTCCCTTTAAATGCCAACTATTAAAGAATAAATAAATTGTTAGTGGAGGAGAGAGAGTACTTTAAACTAGAAATTATGTCTAAAATATGAGAGAAGTTGGGTCTTTGTTGGGTGTTTGTTGTGGCTGTATCACATCCCCAATATTAAAGATTCATGCTCAGTGTTTGGTGAAAAATTTTGTTTTATTTTGTATTCATAAAAAAATATTTTATATTCATAAATCTTTTTTTTTTTTTACATATCCACACAAAAGAGGGGAGAGAGATTCGAACTAGTGACCTCCGCTTCATTAGGCGTGGTCCCAGTCGATTGAGCTACCTACTGGAGACTATATTCATAAATCTTATGTGATGAATGATGATTGATATCATCCTTTTTTTTCTTCTTAAGTTATCATTAACTTATCAACAATAACATCTCATGCCATCAATTCTAAATTTCAAATGACAATGTCAATACTTAATTTGTGATTATAGGACATTACATTCGTTGTTAATTTGTTATTGTCAATTTTAAATTTCTAATTATAATTGTTTCATTTGGGATTATTCTAATTACATTGTCATTGTATATGATATGAATTATATGAATTGATATGATTATATGACTAATATGATTAAGTATCATGATTTTCATTAAATCATATGATTAATAAATCAAATTGTTGATTCAAGTTTCAATATCATTAATTGTTAGGTCATTTAAGATATAACCATATGATTAACTTTTATCATTCAATTATATATTATATAGATACTTATAATCATAGATATAATTATATATTGCATACCAGTTAATTATTGTTATTTAATATTTTTTTGAGAAATACTTAATAATTAATACGTTGACTATTGTTAATTTGTTACTTAATAAATAATAAGTAATATACTATATAAGTTATTTTTATTAAATTTATATATATATACATATATTTATTAATTAATACGTATATATAATAAATATATACGAGTTGCGCTAATAAACAAGTCGAGCCCTTATACGAGTATGTTCACGAACTTTAAACGAGCGAGTCGAGTTTTATACGGGTATGTATTGTTTAATAATCGAGTCTGTTTTCATGTCCATGAGTGACTTATTTAATAATCGAGTCGCTCACGAGCCGAGCTTTATTGAGCCAAGCCCGAGTGAGCTCATTGGTAGCTTTGTTTGCTTAAGCCCTAACCCCACATATTCAAATTGGAATGGCAACTGATTTATAAATAAAATACTCTAAAGGTTAAGGATCGATTTGAAATTAGAATGAAACGTAAGGAGGTGGTAATTAATAAATAAAAACAAAACAAAACAAAACAATATAAGAAGACGGAGCAAATGTCAGAACGGCAGAGCTTATAAAGCGCAATTCATTCAATTCCATCCCTCTCTCTCTCTCTCTCTCTCTCGGAGTCTTGCTCGTATATCAACAACTCAACACCATTATCGTCAGGATCATCTGCACCGCCTTGAGTTCTTTGATTAAAAAAAAGGTTCAAATGGACACTTTCTACATATCGCATGGATCGCCGACGCTGTCGTTTGACGATTCGATACCGGCAAGGCCTTTCTTGAAAGCATGGCAGGAGAAAGGGCTATGCCCGAGGCCCAGAGCCATTCTCGTCGTTTCCGGACACTGGGACACGTCCGTCCCCGCCGTCAACGTCATTAACGGCCACGCCGACACCATCCATGATTTCTATGGCTTCCCCAAACACATGTACAAGGTACTAGTACTACACACAACATCTTTTATTTTGATTATTCCCAGTCTTTCGTGCTATAGCCTTATGTAGAGCTTTCATGGGTTGCGTTTTTTTTTTTTTCCCTCTTCGTACCCAGCCCCCCCACCCCAAAAAAAAAAAAAAATTCTTTTAGACAAAGAATTGTGAAAAAAGGTTANATAAAATAAAATAAAATTCTTTTAGACAAAGAATTGTGAAAAAAAGGTTAGGTGTGCGCGTTGGTGGCTTGCGGGTTTGGTGGGTGAGATCCCTTTTGCTCAATAGTCCCTTCTTTCTTGTTCTATTTCTATTTCTGTCCCTGAGATTGTACGCATTTTACTTTTTGGTCCATAAACAAATACCTGCCTACTTTCCTTATTAATTATATGTTTTCAATTCAATGATATATACGGTCACACAATATACTATATCACTATCCCTAGTCAATCCAAGATAAATTGATAATGCCATATCAACATAGTATGATAGTGATGCTTTATTTATTTATTTATTTTAAAAAAAAGAAGCTCTATTCAAGAGTAGATTGATTGTGTGACATCAACGATGAAATAACAATGTTGTTTATAACATTCTTCAAAGCTTGTGAAGGACATTACTTGGATTTGGAAACAAAAGTTCATTTATTTATAGTAATTCATTTTCATGTTGTAATCTTTTGCTGATTATGTTTCATGATTGCCAGATAAAGTACCCTGCACCGGGAGCTCCAGAGTTGGCAAAGAGGGTGAAGGAACTGCTCATGGCATCAGGCTTCGAGCGTGTTGACGAAGATAAAAAACGAGGGCTTGACCATGGTGCATGGGTCCCCCTGATGCTGATGTATCCAGAGGCAGATATCCCAGTTTGTCAACTCTCTCTTCAGTCAAATAGGGATGCTTCTTATCACTACAACATGGGCAGGGCATTGGCTCCTCTTAAGGATGAAGGTGTTCTTATCATAGGTTCTGGTAGTACTACTCATAACTTGAGGATCATTTTGCCCCCAGGCAGTCCCGTTCCTTCCTGGGCTTCAGATTTTGATGCCTGGCTTAAAGATGCTCTTCTTCAAGGAAGGTAACCATTTTCCATTTTCTTATCTCACGTTTTTTCTTGGTAAAATCGGTGGCATATATACTCTGTTTGTTGGTAATGTGCATGGAGTACTCTTGCATTGGTTTGTGGCCGCTTTCTGTGAGAAGTTTCATATGTTGGATGTGTTTATAAGGCACTTTTGCATTCAACATTTGTTTTAGAAGGAAGTGTTTAGGCTTTTTGGTCCATTTTAGGAGTTAAGATACTAGGGAAAGGGCATTTGTTTTTGAATCTTTGTATGATTTAAATTAAAAGTCATGGCCAATTTATTATTTCTTGCTAGCTTTGAAAATAGCCCATCAGTCGAACCTTGGGAAAAGAAGTCATCATTTTGTGAATTCTGTGTCATCTGATAAGTTTGTGTTCAGGGTTTTCTTTTTCTGGTTGCGTATTAAAACATTTTCATCAAGGTTGATGATGGTCCTTTACTCCTCTTTCCCTTAAGCAACCATGAGGGGAATATGAAACACAAAATGCCTAGGCTTTTCAACCTTCAGTTTCATTTGGATAGTCAATCTGAATCTTAATTAGATTCTGAAATTATGTGCTTGAGTAAGGTGTTCATTTGTGAGAGCCAAATTAGATGTCATGTTGCTTAATAATAGGCTGGGTTTGTCAAATATGTGGGAATGACAACCCAATATAACTAAGTAAATTAATACTCGTTATCTTGGGTTTTCTTTACTGCTTTTCTTTCTTGACTTCTAACCTTGGTTAGTCTATCAAATTTTATTAATTATAGTTTTGAATTAAGTATGTAATTCTTCCTGTAGATTTGAAGATGTGAATCATTGGGATGAGAAGGCACCCAGTGCAAAAATGGCTCACCCTTGGCCAGATCACTTTTATCCATTGCATTTTGCCATGGGTGCTGCTGGTGAAAACGCAAAGGCAAAACTCATGCACCATAGCTGGGACATGGGTACTCTTTCTTATGCCTCTTACCAGTTCACGACAGCTACCAGCTGAAAATCGATCTCCATCCAAAAGTTGTGCTACTATATGGTATCTATGCTGTCTCATTATATTTATATACATCTGCGTTTATGTTATCTTCAAATAAGATTGGATGCAAACTGGAAGTTGTTATGGACATGTAAATTGGCTACTTTTCCTTTGATTGTAAAATATGGTCTGTGTTTGTATGACGTTATCAATAGTGTCTTGTAATGCTTATTTAAGCAGGGAATTGATGAATAATATTATCGAGTATCAGTATTTTAACTATGTAGTTCTTTGGGAGGTCCGGGTTGCCTTGAACTACCTTACTGTAATCAGAATGCATTATCTTTGGTCGCCATTATAGGCAAGCTCAGAAAACCGATCTTGCAGCACTGCCCGTTTATCGTCCTTTTACATGTTCCCAATCCCAGTCATGTAACACTTTGAACCATAATTGTTTTGCGAAAATTTGATTATTTAGCTTATTATCTCTATAGAATTTGGAAGCAGTAGCTGCAAGGTTGATCTACTTAATGTTTTCACCTCTGACGTTGGACTGCTGATGCTGTCAGAGACTATCTTAGGGAGTGACTGCATTGTCTGCAGTCAATGAATGGCTTGGTCTGCTGGATTACAGAGGAGCTGACAATGAATGTTGTCAATTTATGAGTAGAAACAATGAAATATAGGAAAATTTGCAAATTCACTCTTCAATGGCCTAAATGACAAGAGTTCTGAAATAAACAAAGAGTTATCTGTTTTTTTAATATAAGAAGAAATAATAGGTGAAGTTTGAGAACAACTATTAACTTGGTATCTTTTCCAAGTATCAACCCAAGCGTAGACAACATGAAAATCATCTATCATCATCCCAAGTAGGACTGATAATTTTTTTTATGATACACGAATTCGATATAAAATTAGCAGGTTAGTATTAAAGATCTGACTTATTTAATTAAATTGGTCGGTTTAAGATTAACTTATATAGCAATATGACTTGAATCCGATACACGACATTTGGAGCAAAAGAGCTTCAAAATTCCTAAGTTATTGGTTAAGGCCTTTGCTTCCACTGATTGCGAAACATTTTTACGGTGTAAAAGTGAAATTAGTTTGTTCAGTGCCAAAATGACGTCATCTAGCCCCTTCCAATCTGTCCCTTTGCTTCCACTCCAACTAAAGCATTTAAATATTGTGCTTATTCTAAGTGCTCATCCCGTACCATTAGGGAAAAAGCTCAATATATTGTATAAACAACATTTTTTAATTCTGTTTCCCACATTATACTTCACTACATGAGTCAGATAATTTATGATTATCGCCGTGGAGAAATTGAGTTTAAACACCACAATTTTCACATGGAAGTATCATTAAAAAAACAAAGATTCGAATTGCTAGTAATTTGTGCAGCAAATATGAAAGAGTCTTTATAGAGCTCACATGCCCTGACAAATATGAGCAAGCTGTCCGAGACCTGTTCGAACAAATGAGTCCCATAAGAACTCTCTCACATTTACTGCTGCAAAAATGTTATCTATCAAGACATCAAAAGCGCTAGAATCTCTATCTCAAAAAAAAGTTTGAGGAGTGAAGGTTGGTGAAATTTTTAGCACTTTCTTGGGATATGTTGAAACTTGACAAATTCTCATGCTAAATAGTGAAGATTTTGTGTTTGTATTCTTCCTCTTGAGATCCGAAATCAAATGAAAAATGGAAGAGAGAGAGAAAGGCCCTAAAGATTTGAAGGAATCGTCTTGATGATTTGAATGGGACTCAATGAAAAGGGTCTCATGATCGAAGGATTCAAAAGCAAAGCCGAGAGGGCAATCTGCCTTTGTTTAAGGTGGTCATGAGTGGCCTTTTGACCCCTTGACACCATTAGCTTAATATGTTATATTATATTGCAAAGAAAGGGATTAATTAAAGAAGAGGAGCTACCTCAAACCTTAATTCTGTCTATTTCCTGCCTTCCAAGCAACATCTAAGCACCTAAATTATGAACCCTAAGTATGCCTAATTGTCGTATGCCCCGATTTTAACATGGCATGCCTTCTTTTTTGTTTGTCTTTAGTGTGTGTTGAGCCTTAAAGCCTTTCTTTACGAGGAAGAGAGAAGTGCCATTATTAGCCTACAAGCCAATTGGAATTTAATTAGAGTACCAAAAATGTAAGGCTTTTCTTGTTCATTTTCATTCATCATTTGCACACAATAACAAATACATATATATACACACACATATATTTTTTCCTATTCCACATGGCATTGCCACATCAGCCGCTAAAAAAAATTAGACCCTCATGTTTTGCCTGCCTCCTTTGCTACCTCCACAGCTGCATCAACGCTGCTAACCACCTCGTCTTCTCCTTGTTCTCTGGAGGAGGGGTAGCTCGTGCAACCACCCTTACAGATCTTTATGAAAGAAAACTCATGGCTAGATCGTGGGTCTTAATGGCCAGAGACCCATGGCCGATACTTATGGGTGGGGTGGACCACTCTTAACCTTTTCATTTTGAAGTGACGTGACTGACAAAAGTGCCACATGGATTGTCACTCCAGCTTGTATGGAGATGTAACAAAATATGTAGTATTCCTAAACAAGCATAGTAAGTGTTTGTATGTGTAACTTTGTAAGTGAGTGTGATGGGGGGGGGGGGGGGGGGGGNGAGAGAGAGAGCATTAGATTAATCTCCTAAAGTTCTTTATGTATTACAAGTAAACAAGTGAAATATTTTTAGAATAAAAAAGGAAATATTAAAAATCACATGGTAAGTGTTTATAGTAGTGGACGTGTGAGAGACATGGTGATTAACCAAAATCTTTATTTGGAGGCCATGCTGTGTAAGCAATGATGAAAAACTCTTTAGTACTGAATTTTATACATGGCTTTTGAGCTTTCCAGTTCAAGATGTTAGCTACTAATCCGGACGAAATCTAGCAAGCACAAGAGTATTGAGTAATGGATGGGAAAGAAAAGGCAGCCAGATCAAGGTCGCCAAATCAAATAAAGCATCGGGGGGAAGTTTTGCCAATGTGAATTGATTAGGCCAGGGCTCGGCAGAAGCGGCGCCTGTAAGCCCTCCGTGGGGAGCTTTCTCACAATTGCTTGCCCGATTATGGAGAGAAGGTAGTTGTAGGGATGCCGTTCCCATCTTCACAACCACCCTTCAACTATAAAGCTACAAGAATTGTACACTGCTTAATCATATTTAATTTTCTTGCTTTTACCACAAATTTAATTTGATGCAGCGTATATATATCAACAGATTTATAACTTTAGAGAATGTTAGTTAATTTGAGCTCAAATGGTTTTGGTGCCTTCTCACATTTTTTTTAAATGATTTTTGGACATCTCTCCATGGCTTAGGCTTGATATCTGATTGTGCAAGCAAAGCAACCTTTTTAGGTCCCCTTAATTTACAATTAATTTCTGCCTTTCTCTTTGTCTCCAAGAGCTCTCGCCCTCTAAACTCACCATAATCCTTTTACATTTAATTTGTCATTTTCTACTTGCTAATTAAATTCACCAAAAAGACTTTGTACCCTTTAAACCTCTCTCTCTCTCTCTCTCTCTCTCTCTCTCTCTCTCTAGCTAACTCATTTATATTATATATGAGCTTCAGTTGCTTCACTTGCAAAATTCACCATCAAGACTATTCCTTGCAGCCTCTTCCTCACTCTTTCATTTTTCTATCATTTTTTTGTCTCTCTCTAGAAAAGGAAGAAAAACTATAATCCTCTAAAACCTTGCCATTTTCGTTTAAGACATTTAAGCTCATAGAGAGGTTGAATGTTATAAGTATTTTTCCATACCTCTAAGACTCTCTCATCAGCAACAATTCTTCATTTTCTTTGATAGTCTACATCTTAATCTCATTCTTCCACTTTCTTGTGTTTATAATTGATTTGGTTTTCTTCCTCCTTGCACCTTGAAGTAGCTAGAAAGTAGAAAGGTTACATTTGTTAACTCTGTAAAGGTTTCAAGCCATGCCCACCATCAACCAGCTGCATCATTACTGCTTAGTTTAACAAGGATCCAACGGTCTAATTCTCCCCCAAAGGCTCCCAAGAATCCCAGAAAAAAGCAGCATCCCATTCATTTTATAGCAGAAAGAGAAAGATGAATAATTCATCCCATTCATTTTCAAGAAACGCCATCATGAGGTACAAGGAGTGCCTGAAGAACCATGCAGCCGCAATTGGTGGGAATGCGACTGATGGGTGTGGCGAGTTCATGCCAAATGGAGATGATGGCACCATTGAAGCCTTCAGGTGCTCAGCTTGCAACTGCCATAGAAACTTCCACAGGAAAGAGACAGAATCATCTGACTACCCCTCTCCATTTTCCCACACTCCACTAATAGGGTACCCTACAAATACCATGATAATGTCTTACAAAAGCGGGTCGGTTCCCCCCTCAGAGTCTGATGATCAGAAGGATGATCATGATTATGGGAGTGGTGGTGCTGTGGCAGGGCCAGCTGAAAAGGGGATCATCAGAAAGAGGTTTAGAACCAAATTTACAAAAGAACAGAAGGAAAAGATGTTGAGCTTTGCAGAGAAGGCTGGTTGGAGAATGCAGAAGCTTGAAGAATCTGCTGTGCAGCATTTCTGCCAAGAGATTGGGATCAAGAGGAGAGTCCTCAAGGTGTGGATGCATAACAACAAACACAGCCTTGCAAAGAAGAATTAGGCACTCTCATCATACTTCTATTTCATTCCCTCTGATGCTTCCATTTTCCTCACTACATTTACAGATTTCCTTTTACAAGTGTTCTGATTTCTACAAAGTAGTCTAGTTTAGGGAGTTATGGATGTCAGAGTTTCAGGAATGCATGGAAAATTTCCATGCTTTTGAAGTATTTTTAAACCTGTTTCTTTGTTTCCTTTCTCTTTTAATGCCTTCTGTTTTCTTTTTTGGGTCTAAATATTTAGAGATACAAGGAATTATGTGAAGTTAATAATATATAAGATGTATGAAATAAAGCATAGTTTATTAAACTGACACGTCTATTTCTACTGCATGCGATTTTTACATGCATCATATCTTTTAAGAACAAATGTTAATTTAATAGATTGAATTGAAGAATTTTCTTCTAACCTTATATTAAAAAATAAAATAAAAATTGTTCATATAATAATTCAATAGAAAGTGTTTATTACTATTTTATGAGTAATTCATAGTTTTGAATAGAAGAAAGCACTGATGCATTTATAGCACTGATGAATTTTACTCACGACGAGATCGTAAATAGAGACATAAGACATTGCTCTTTGGAAGTACAAAAAGTCGCATAATTAATGTGATGCACGATCAAGTGCGTGGTTGTTTATAATTGATTAATAAAGTAATACTATTTTTCGTATCTATTTTACATCGGTTAATATGAATTATATATGTTGGGAATAAAATTTACTACAGGTCCCACTCAAACAATTTCACTCCAGATATTTCGGGAGATTATCTTTCAAACAACTTTACATGAATGTATCAACCACTATCTCTCAACCACCAAATGAACATAGAACGTGTATCAACTATAAGCAGTTACTTAAAGCCTTATAAAAAAGACGTAACACATTAGGTAGAGGGATTGGTCAATTCATCTATAAAAACTCTAGCTCAATGTTATATTCTCACTCCAAATAAGAATGCTAACTTGAGCATCGGAGTGTTCCTGGTTTTCACACCGGTGAATCCTTTGACACCTTTTACTATTTTGCTAGTAGCCTATCGCCAATCTGACTATACCAAAAATTGCTATAACAAAGTATTTTTAGTTGCATTCTTTTTTTCTTTTTTCTTTTTTCTTTTTTAAGGGGCTGACACGATAAACCACTTAAAACAAGTTACTAGATGTGAGAAATGAGCATGAAAAAAAAAAAAAACCCTTGAATTGGAGGACTTGACCAACTTTGATAATCTTCACCGGAGGGAGATTAGTCTTGAGCTTAGGATACCCAAAGAAGTTAAAACTAGAATTGGAGGTCTAATTATGATTTTTATAGACACTAATTAATGCTTCCATGATCCTTGTATTATATAAAGGCCACCGCAATTGATTCCTATGTTTCTTTATCTTAAAATGGTTGCTAGTGGGTTTGCTGGGCGGCTGGTCGATCTTTACTTCCTTCATTTTTTGCACACAATGATATGATTAACATTAAGACTAATCCAAACATGCTTTAGACTAGGATACTCATTTAATCCAACTAAGAATTCTGCTTTTCATAAAAGGAGAAAAATGCCATTAAGAGCATTTCATCTACTAGTGCTCCATTTTGCCATTTTGCCAATAATCAGACAAGGCCAGTTGGTGGAAATTTGCATATGCCTATGTGATTTAACGTTATCTTTCAAAGAAAGAGAGTTAAATAAATTAGTCTAAGAGCATCAAGAACTAAAAATTTCTCTCACAAACATGACCATTTAGTAGACAATTAGATCGGTTTGTAGATTGAAATCCCTTACAAATGGAGTGCCAGATCCTTTGTTTTAAAGCCATAATTCCACTAAAAGAGGACAAACTGTTTCACATGCATTGATATGTCTAAGTTTTGACAGCATAAAAGCAATCTTAGTGATTCGACAGTTTTATCCCTACCAAGTGGAAGAGGGTCCAAGTCCTTTGATGGCTTTAATTCTGTAAATCCATTAATTCTCCTATGTGAGGTAAACCACTTTAGCTTCCTTATTTGCCTGTCAATCTTGTTCACCTTGGCCTACAACTTCCTCTCATTTATTTCAATTTATGCCCCCTAAGAAGGCCCTACCTCGATCAAACTCAATTGCTTGAGTTGCCTATGTAACTGCCAAATAGGTGAGACCCAAGTACCCTCTAGCGTTAGATAATGGACTACTTTATTGCATAGGATCTGAATATGTTACCAACCCATATGCACGATTGTGGTTGACACCTTTTTTTCGTCTTCTTATTCCCTTCTTTCCCCTAGTCCAACTAGAGAATCCATGCAACCTTATCATGGCGGCATGTTTTGGAATGTTCAACTTTCTAAACTAAATAAGTCCCCACTTAAGAATAGCTTGTCAACATACCGTAATATAATAAACTTTTATAATGAGCATTCAAATACAACTATGTGCACCATTATATGCAACAAAACAAAAGCTTGACTGTAAAATAGATGCTTTCCGTTTCAAGCTGAAAGTTCGGGAGATGCTAGAAAGATTTCGATCCAAAAGGGGGAAAAGTAACAAAGAGGAAGAGGAGGTAAGAAATAGAAGAAAAGTAAAGATACAATAACATATCAACAAAGGATCACTTCAATTAGTTTGGTTTTGAGGTGGTTCAACAGCCTAGGTGAAAAGACTACATGGTTTAATAACAGGCAAATTTCTATTAACATAGCCGTGCCAAATTCCTTCTCATAACACACAGATCGCAAGAAATAGCATACCAGAAGAAAATTGGGGAAAAATGAAAAACGCAATCTCAGTCCATACACGTACAAGTGTGTCTCAATTCCGCACTACTGCATTTACGGCGGACTAAACTCCGTGTGCATCAGCCCACAAGAGTGAAACATGTATACATGGTAATCATCTTAGAAGTTCTTCAATGCATCCATCTACAGCCTTTTATTGCGAGTTGCGGCCTAAAAATCAGTGTCAAAACAAGATACCATGACCTTTGAAACCATGGACCTTGCAAAAGGTATGTAGCTCAAGCTATACCTGTTACTCATCACATGACCAAGGAAGGGAAAATCAATATATAAACAAATTGTTGCATAACAGTGACAAAGATGGACAAAGAACTAGAATATATATGAAGATGGAGTACGCTAGAAAATGAAATAGCTTTCCATTTCTTTATGGGATCAGGCATGTGTACCCATGATATAAACTTCGACTGACTAAAACTACGTTTTCTCCACTTAAGCTTTCACATTTTCAGCCAATTTCACTTTTGACAACTTGACACTTATCATAGGTTTCAGCCAATCTGGGAATTCACTTGTTTGTTGGACACAGATGGTGTAAACGACACAAAGTATACAACTCCAGCGTACAAGAAAATTCCGCACACTTTCTACAGAGAATCAACTTTTAGTCTTTTATAGACTATTTACATCAACCTGCCACCTTGCACAAGACTCAGGTGTAACACTATTACACTGAAAATGCTGAAAAAACCAAGTTTGTAACTTTTATGATATGAAATAAATGTGCAATTAGACCCTCTAAAGTTAAAAGGGCGAAATTTTCCTAATTATATGATGGAAGTATAACAGGAAAATGTGAGGCTATTTCAAACATAAGCTGTTCCAAGCTTGAGAGTTGCTTAATTAATAGTACATATATCAGTTTTACATGTCATCCAAATGGGTGATCCTTCTTGATGTGCTTAGTTGTTATGATTTTTTCAGCCTTTCTGTCTCTCTTTAGTTAGGTGTTTTTCTTGTATACATCTTTTGTACTTGAGTTGTGCTTTTTGCACTTTTCAATGATTCTCATTTACTTATAAAAAACAAAACCAGTGCTTAAACTTGAACTTCAAAAATCAACCTCACTCTTGTCTGAATTTTCATCATGGTATGGTTTAGTTAGTGACTCAAATTTGCTAATTAAATTGCCTGTCCTATAATATGCCTCATGAAATGTATGCCAATCACAACTCCAGACGCATGAGATTGGATAGAAGCCAGGTATAATAAGAGAGTACGTAATAACTTGACATACCAAATTAGTGCACCGAACTCTAAAATAATGGCTAGAAGTGTCAATAACTTGTTATGAACCTGCTCCAATGCAAAAAAGAATAACTTAGAATGAGTTTCAAATTTTGGTGTGGTTTGAAGTAAAATAGTAATAAAAGAAAAAGAGGGGGG